>CAWUFW010008901.1:600000-837719 GCA_963921515.1 Calotriton arnoldi | reverse complement strand
CCTGCATCGCACGCCTTGGACTCACCGACTCCGTCTGCACGACGCTCATCGAGCCGCTGCCTGCACCGCATCGAGGGACACCGCACCTTGCATCGCTCCGTCTTGCACCGCAACCGCGACGAACGCCGACCGGCTCGTACACTCCGTACCAGCCACAACGAGAAAAGGTACTGTGACCGAGTCTGTTCACGACTCTGCTGGCCCGTATCGACGCGGTCGGCTGGAACTGTTAGACTCTGTGGTTCTCAGCATCACGGTAGGCTCGGACGGAGCTACCGACTCGTACGAACTTTGCTTTTGTGCTATTCCTGCAAAGAAGAAGTTAACGTATCAAGTATTCATTCGTAAAGTATAGTATTGTGGATTTTTGTCGTAATTGGTCTTGTCTTGAGTATATAAAATATTGGTTATTTTTCTAAACTGGTGTGGTGTCCGTTTGTAGTGCTTACACTGTATTACTGTTGGTTATGTGCAAATGCTTTACACACTGCCTCTGAATTAAGCCTGACTGCTCGTGCCAAGCTACCACGAGGGTGAGCAGGGGTTACTTCACGAGTGTAACAACCCTTACCCTGACTAGGAAGAAGGGTCCCTACTTGGACAAAGGTGCAAGCCCTTGCCAACTAGAGATCCCATTTCTAACACCTACCCAGCCTGCGTTATTGGCGGAATGCGGTCTAGCAGTTCCCGCACAGTGACTAACCTCGCCACTCCTATGAGTGCGACAGCTCATTCTGGCTCCGGAGGTGAAGAAGCAGTGGTGTCAGACTGGTTGATTTAAACAAACTGCTGGCTACATATAGCATGTATTACAATCCCCTAGAATGCCCCATCAGGGTGAGTTAATACAAGGCCTGTGGTATAACCCCTGAGTAAATTATAGAATATACAGTGTGCAACTCTAACCACTAGATCTGTATTAATTATAGAGCTTCTAACATTCTAGTGAATCGGAGCCTTTCGGCTTGTCTCATGGGGAAGACATGTGCTCCAACGCCTCTGTGTAATGTAACAGGTCCCCTAGAAGCACTCTGACCATATAAATGGGAGCAAATACCACAAGGAGCTGGGCCCCCACTGATAAGAAGGCCAGGGAACCCCGACGACGTCCGGAAAAGAAAATGGGTCTGCTTACTGCATAGGGGGTTGTGGATAGGATCGTTTGACCGCCGCAACACAAAACCTGTGGTGTAAAGACTTTTGACAACAACCAAAGCGTGCATCTACCGGACCCAAGCCGAGGGGGGATATTTGAGTCACAATACCAAATAGGATGAGGATATAACACACTCGTGGACGCCCTGCGTTGCCACACATTGGGGACGCCGGAGATGCAATGTAAAGCTTGCTGCAGGACACGCCTGGGGTACATGTCGGAACACCCTCAACATGCACCGCGCAGCCACAGGGAAGAATGTGCACGAGACAAACCCCCTCCCGCCAGGGGCACTGCCAGCCCCGCGAGGACGTGCCCACAACCCAGCTCCCCGTGATCCCGCAAAGCGCTCCGGGAGGCAGGAGTAGCTGTCCCCGAAGGGGGTCGCCAGGAGCTCAGAGCAGGGGTCCCACAGGGCCCTGTACTCACCACACACATCGACGTCTGATGCTGCCTCCAACGTGACACAACCATGCCTTGGAGCTCCAGCTCCTCGCCCGTGATGCTCATATAGTTTCCCCAACAAACATATCCAGACCCGGCGTGCCCCAAAACGCCCGGGGCAGGGCAAATCAGCTCAAAGTATGGCGACATGCCATACAGTGTGTGCAGTGACACCCAGCCTCCCGGGAGAGCGCCCGCCCCCCTCCAGAAAAGAAACCTTGGCCCTGTGCTAACCGATTACCGATATGCACAGGCTGCACACATGCCGCCGGGATCACCCAGCGTGGGTGACCCGACAAATCTTAGTGTGACCTACGTGCCGCTGGGGAGTTGGGGTCCGTTGCACCTGCTCCCCGGTGCCCCACCCCCTCCTGCACGCCTTTATACCTGGGACTTATGTGCTCGGCGCCCCCTTGGTGCCAGAGCCCCAAGTGCTGCCCCTGTACTGACTGCCACGGTGACCGGAGCAGAGGCAGGCAGAGCAGGTACCCGTGCCTCCAGGCCAGCCCCCTTATGTGAGGGGGAGGGACGTGCCGAGCCGCGCAACGGTTGCGGGTGCTCACCGCCCCCCGTGCATGATGCGCCCACGCTAACATCGCTCCCCCAGGCAGGCTAGAATACACCGGCAGCACCGCCCAAGGCACGATCGGTCAGTGAGCCCCCCGCTCACCAAGCGACCCCTGCCTCACCTCGGCCAGCGGAGCCACGAGATCTGCTGGACCCCCTGGTTCGCTCTTACGTAAATCCCAGCGGTATCGGGGAAATGAAAACAGTATTAGGGGCGCAGAAGGCTTGGCGCAGCTGATACAGATCTGCTGACGGAGGCCGGAAGAGTTAGCCCAGCTCTGCGCACGAGGCCCGGCGCGTGCGTGCTCTGCTGTGGTCCCGGTATGCGCCGCTCGCAGCTGACCGAAATTCCCAATGCCGCCATTTCCCCCAGACCCTTGAAAGACCGTGAGGCACTGCTCCGATCGAAACGGATCACCTGATACTCGGCCGGCGCGAGAACCACGCCACAGCGCCGCCTAAAGACCCGGCAGTTACCAGCCTCCCCCGCCCGCACTCGGCGCGCTCTGGCTGCAGCGAAAAGCTGGAGGCAGTCCACCCTTACAATAGCCCTCTTATGCCCAAGGCCAACCCCGAAGGCATAGTTAGCACGCCACAGGCACCGGGCAGGATGCGCTCCAAGGCACCGACAAGCCCGTGCCAGGGAGGAGGTGAAGGGCGAGTAACCCACCCAGGACACCGCCCCTGTGCCGCCATTTCCCCAGACCCTTGAAAGACCGTGAGGCACTGCTCCGATCGAAACGGATCACCTGATACTCGGCCGGCGCGAGAACCACGCCACAGCGCCGCCTAAAGACCCGGCAGTTACCAGCCTCCCCGCCCGCACTCGGCGCGCTCTGGCTGCAGCGAAAGCTGGAGGCAGTCCACCCTTACAATGGCCCTCTTATGCACAAGGCCAACCCCGAAGGCATAGCTAGCACGCCACAGGCACCGGGCAGGATGCGCTCCAAGGCACCGACAAGCCCGTACCAGAGAGGAGGTGAAGGGCGAGTAACCCACCCAGGACACCGCCCCTGTGCCGTCGGCCTCTAAGGGGGTGGCGATAACTAACCTTGTGAACACGACGACCCGATCGACAACGACGACCCGAGTGACCTCCTCGGCGGCGTGGCTGGGCAAAAGAGACCGCCAGGAGGGGCAGGGGAGGCATATAAGCCCTCCCACCCTCCCCGGCGCACAGGAAGGACATCACGGAGGCGCCCGGCCGAGGGCTCGCAGACCCCTCAGAGCACTAGAGCGGGTGGGTGGTGCCAAGATGGCACTAAAGGGCCGCCCTGCTGAGGTGGCCCCCTGCGGGGGCCGCGGACAGCCACATGTCAGGAGCGCCTTCAGCCACCGCTTAACTTCTGGTGCCATCGTGCTTTCCAGTGCACAGCAATGTGATGTTTAAACAGGAAAAATGCCAAATCTATTAACTTATGTACATCGTTGTCCACTTTCGCCCTCGTGCGAATCCCCAATGCACAGGATTCGGTAATGGGGAGTAGCCAGGCGTGGCCCGTGGTAGGAGTGCCGGTCGGGCGGTGACGTGGGGCAGGGGAGGGGCAGGGTGGGGGGTAGTAAACTCCGGCACTCCTACCACGGGCCGCGCCTGGGAGTAGCGTGTGCTCCACTATAGTATACCGGCCGTTATCACAGTCACTTCACCCCGATAGTTCCAGCTTGCACAATGCACTTTATACTCCCGGCAAATCAGACCAGTGCATACTTTGAATATTTGTACACTGAATCAACTTTCTTAATCTTGCCAATTGCACACTAATCTTAGATGAAATATGTATTTTGTATGATATTTAATGAAGTCTGTGTTTTTAGTTTTGGCTAGTCTCAAATACTATAAGCGATTAAATAATGTAAACTGTTCACACTATCTCCATATAAGGATTTAATGGCCCGATGTGATGTATTTCATGTCTCCTTTTTAATTAAGAAATTTGTTGTATTTTGTCTATTTTTGTAATGGTTTTAACTAACTAAACAATAAAAACCACCTAATTATAGGTAAACTTAAAAAAACTTAACAGTCACTTCACCCCAAGTATTGTTGTAGCACTGCACATTCCCACGTCATGTGACAACAAGCATTGGCATAGTCAATAGGTCTCGCCTTTTGGACCTTATAAGTGAGTAGCCATGCAGCACCTTTTACTGGGTGCTGTGCCACCAGGGATTCAGGAGCTATACAATTACTACACTCTGTTATTTTATATTGTGTGTGTGTGTGTTAGGGTGTGCTATTCCACTGTGTATGGGCAATGCCAGACCACACTAAGAGCACCCAATGAATAATGCTTTGTTCACAGTCTGTGCCTTCCTGCACTGAGCTCACGATACACTATTTACAGAGTGTGTTTTGTGTATGCAGTGAGCACATGATGCCAATTGTGCAGGATTAGGCCAAAAAACTTTCCACAGGCTTACAGCTGTTAAATCTGATGGTAGCAGCAATATGACGTATCATCTAAGATACCAACACTCCTACTGGAAATACAAGTCACAAGAACATGGAAATGGCAAAACTGAAGAGTCTGTTTTGAGTAGACACACTATGACCATCCCCCAAACGTGAAGTGTTTACAGCATCTTCCACTGGGGAAATCTTTAGCTAGGTAAACACAGAAACACAATAAGTTTCAGAAAAAAACAGTCTATGGTTACATCTGCACAAACCAATTGCCAACTAAAAAAAGAAAAGAAAAAAAAACATAATTACTGAATGCCTATTATAATTCATTGGGTCAATCTCCGAAATCAAATATAGATATGCATAGGCTTGCCTACTGATCTGACCAATAGGGAGCTGCCATAAAAGAGCAACAAAGGCTTTTTAAGGATGCATCCCTTGCACAACTCATGAGGGTGTACATTAAAATAAATGCCTTAAGGGCACAAACAGAAAGGGGGCGTCGTATTTAACGGCTACCATAACAAAACAGCAGTGAAGGATTTCCCTGGAACCTTCCAATTAAACATAGCAGTTCTTGTGGCACATAGTGGCATTGCAACACAGACATGCAGAGCACGAGGACGACAAAAGAAAGGGTTTGTGGTGGTTCTAAACACATTTCAAAGCCAGGCCGCCTCTGGCAATTAAAAAAATACAAATAAATCAATAAAGTAAATCAAACCACAGGTTGGCAATCGTAGTAAAGAATAACAGATTCCAGCATGTTTGAAAAAGGTATGGAGCGTCAGTGCCAAAAGAAAAACATTGGTGCAAATCATTTCATATTAAACAGTTTGGAATATAGCCGAGGTCTTCTCTGCCAAAGACAGGGAATTGACAAAAACAACCTAAAGATCGCAATGAGAATGTACAGCAAAGGCTCTGAATTTCCTAGTGTGTCAAGCAAACACAAGCAAAACAACTGTGAAAGAGGAGAATGGTCAGATTTTGGAAGGATGGGGGAACGTCGTCGGTATGTGTGAAACTTAAAGTTTTTCTGATTCAGTACATTCCAAATGCACCAAGTTTGCTGAGTTTACAAAACTAACGTGGCCCTCCTCTGGCTGGTTCATTTAGAAGAAATGCGCACTTGCCATGTCAGATTGCAGTACACAGGATTCAAAAACATAATGGATTTTTGATAACATAGCGAGAATAGCAGACCAAAAATCTATTACATCAAACCACACTTTAAAATGAGAGCAAGTCTCCTAAGAGTCCACGCGTTGTTGGCCTTGTTAAATGCTGTTTGTTTAAGAAAAAGAAGAACTCTGGAGTCCGTATCGTAGTAAGTGATGACTGTGAAATGCCATCGCACCCCAGAAGCAAGTGTTTTGAGAATGTCTACAAGTTGAGCGTAGTTTTGCAGCCATCCAAGCGCTGACAGGCAGTCACACTGGACACTAAGTCAACAGTTTATTAAAAGGGTGGTGCCTACCGCACAATTACAGTGTAGCACACAGAAGAATGATAGGCACTGTACACGTGGTGTTGACCCTCTGCACCTGGCGCCACTGTTGCCGGTCACGCTCACAAAGTGCCTTATCACCCATCAGTCTTGTGCTTCAGCTTTGATTTGGTAGGCTCGACCCCTATTTTTAAAACAGCGAACAGCCACAGATGACAACAGTGAGGTCCAGCATGCACCTAATCAAACCCACTCTCTGTTCAACAGACACCACTTATTTACACTTTCCCTTGTGGAGGTCCTTGGAACATTTCGGCAACTAGAGCGCCTCCGTCGCCATTAAGAACCAGAGATGGTCTGCTGAGTAGCTGTCGAAGTGCATTACAACAAGAAGAGACAGAGGAAGAGGGGTGGGGCAAGCAGCGATGTGGGGGGGGGGGGGTTGGACTGGGCAAGCAGCGATGCAGGGGGAGTTGGGACAGACAAGCAGCGACCTGGGAGTGGTGGTGGGGGTAGGCAAGCAGTGTTGTGGGAGGGGGTTGCAGAGATGGGCAAGCACCACCAAGGGTTGAAGGAAGCAACTATGAAAGCAAAGCAAAACAAGCTTTCACAAACACAAGCAGGAAACAAAGAAGAAAATAGTGCCAAAAAATGAACAGATAAGTAGCAAAGTGTAAGGCTACAAGTAATTGGGTGGTGCTCTGTGGGAGGAAACAAAAAGGGGGGACAAAGAGAAAAGATTAGCCACTAGCAAGTAAGCCTTTTTAAGGGACAATTGAAGTAAAAAATAAAAAGGCAATGGGCAGACTGTAAGCCCACAAAGTGTATACAAAATGTCTTGAAGAGACAGTGCAAGCACTGCCTAGGCTTGACTTGAAAACTAGCACCTGGTATGCTGCATCTGGGATATTCGGAGGAGGCTCCTGGATACATGCGCTGTATACTATAAGGAGTGAGGTAGGTCTGGTGTAAGAAATTAAAATGTGTGAAACAGAAGTGCAGGTTGCGGGATACATCCCTAACCGGCTGCAGAGCCTGGTCCTATTGATTTTCAGACAGTGGAGTAGGTAAAACTAAATCCTATTGTGCCATCCCAAGCCCTACAGGGGCCATGTACTGCAAAGCAGAATATAAGTTTGTGATAGCGTGCCTGGTGCCCCCATAGGAGAGCAAAATATGTAACAGCTGGGATTGGGGGTGTTCCCTCTCTTCTACTCCCCAGAGGGCGTGTAGTGCATGCTGAACCACATGATATGACAGGAACTGTCCCGCTGCCATCCCATACGTATCTCTAATGTCCTAGAAGGACATAAGACTCGCCTCAATGTATAGATCACCCAGGACCAATATGTCAGCTGCCTTCCATGGTGTCAAATCAAAGCGATGTACCATCTAACGGAAGGTCGGCATCAACCAAATCAGAAGGAGGGGAGAGTAAGGTAATGGGTCACCCGGGCCTTGCACATAATGACCCCTACCTGCATCTGATGTGACACCTCCTGTGGGCAGGCTTTCAGAGTTCACAACCGGGTATATATTGGAACTCCCTTTAGGGGCCTGTGACCATCGCCCTCTCCGAGTAAGTCCCCGTTCCTAGCCACCACATCAGCCACTGCAGCTGCGCCACCGTGTAGTACCACTCATAGTTCGGTACACCCATACTGCTCTCAATTGGCAGTTTCTTTAGTACCACTAATGACACTCTACGTCTCGCTACCTCCAATATAAACCCAGATAGCATCCTATTCAATTCCTTAATAAATGTCTTGGGGAGATATATCGGGAGAGCAGCAAAAAAGTATAGGAGTTGAGGTAAAATCAGCATTTTAGCTATCGCCACTCACCCTGCTGGGGACAATGGTAACGACGTCCAAAACGGGAGAGACCTACAAATTTCAGCTAGTGCCCAAGGGATGTTACCGTCTTTAAGGCCACCAAGATCATGATAAATCTGCACGCCCAGATATTTGAAAGTGATGCAGCACCAAGGTAATTGGCAGTCTAGGGGGATTGTACGCTCCGGTTCTGGGACAATAACATAGGACCGGGACAGATAATATGATGTTCACCCTGGGCCGGTATCCCCCATTGTGCTGCCCACAGTTGCAGACTACATGTCAGAGGCTTCATGGCCAAGGCGAATATCAAAGGAGACAATGGGAAGACTGGATAGTAAAACTCAGAAATCTTAACACCTGTACGCTACATAGCAGTGGGATTCCCTTTTAAGGTATGAATCTAAGTCATATAGGTAGGGTCGTAGCCCATTTGTCCAATAATCCCAGCCCAGGGTATCAAAGGCCTTCTCAATGTCCAAAGACACCGCACTCCATTCCTGAACCCCAGCCATGGCCATATCCTTCAACCGGAGCAACCTACATATATTTAGGAAAGTGTTGCAGCCGGGATAAACCCGGATTGATCCACATGCACTAAGTAATCCATAACAGGAAGCAACAGATTTGCCAACACCTTCCCCAACACCTTACAGTCAAGGTTCAAAAGGGACAGTGGTCAGTAGGTTCTGAATTCCAAAGCGGCCCGACCTGGTTTAAGGCGGAGCACAGTTAGTACCTCCCTGAGAGACTGAGGCAACTGTTCCAGCTGGCTGGCCTCGTTGAAGACCTCTAGAAGCTGTAGCGCCAGGGTTGATGCATACACAGCATAATCTATCGAGAGGCCATCTGTGCTGGGTGTTTTATTGCAAACACTCTGCTTAATAGCTAAATGGATTACTTCCAGCTGTAAGGGAGCTTCCAGCTCCTCCCTGTGTATCAACAGTAGCTGTGGCAACGAGAGTTCTCTAAGATAGTCTTGCATACGCACGGGAGAAGAGGAGCTCTCTGCAGAATACAATGAATGGTAGTACTTCATGAAGGCAGGGTTGACGGCTGCCTGTGTATTGACTACTGTACCATAAGTTAGCTGAATGGCACCAATTGGGGGCCCCTGCTGATTCTCCCTCACCAACCAGGCCTATAACCTGCCGGATCGATCTCCCTCCGCGTGCAAGGTGGCCAGTCGCTGTCTATAATCATGTTTTCCCAGTCTCGTTTCCAACTCTCTGTTTTCCTTACAAAGGGAGCACAATTGGTCTAGCTCACCAGGGCAGCTAACCACATCAGTCTCCAATGCATGCATCTCTCATTTCATGGTAAGGAGTTTTGAGGCTAACACCCTGCAGATCCCATATGTTGCCCCCATGCAATGACCTCTCAGCATTACCTTGTGGGTGTCCCACTCAACTGCCCTGGATGTTGCTATCTCCCTGTCCAGCTCAACGTAGGTGGGAACCTGAGTAGAGAGTACTTCTTAAAGGACGGGTCCAGGAGGGCCTCCGTCTGAAACCTCCAAGTTGGAATCTGGGAGTGCGTCCTCCCCCAATTGTACATAACCAGTAGAGTACCGTGATCGGACAGTGTATGTGCCAAATACCCTGCTCCTACTATCCTTGCCCCACCAGTGATTCACTACAAAGTAAAAGGTCCAACCTCAAATGAACACCATGGACTGGGGAATAGAAGGAGTATTCATCAATTGTGGGATAAAGTAAGCGCCAAGCATCATACAAACAATTACGAGCCATCCACTCCCTGAAATGCCATGTTGTCCGTACACTAGCGGCCCCCCGAAAGGGAGGAACAGATCAGTCACTGTCTACTTCTGGTACGCAATTATAATCTCCACCCCACAGCCCAGGTGCAGAGGGTCTCTCAGTAATGCCGGGGTGAGAGTATTGAAGAAGCCCAATTGACTAAAGCTGGGGGTGTATAGTCCCACCACCGTGAATGGAGACCCATCTAAATGACCCTTCAAAATCATAAACCTTCCTTTCCTCATCAATGTAGTTCCATAGATTTGTCCCCGCCATTTCATCTGCACCTTACTGTATTCGCCAGGCAGTAGGTGTGTTTCCTGTAAAATCGTAACGTGTATGTGGCGACACATAATGTATGTGTTAGAAATGGCCTTTTTGCAGGGTTATTCACAAGTTTTTTTACTTCTTCCTCCTATTTTTCCTGACCTGTTTTTGTTGGCTTTAGGACTCTGGGCACTTTACCACTGCTGATCAGTGCTAAAGTGCATATGCTCTCAGGGTAAATTGTCATTCTGATTGGTTATCCATGATTGGCACATTTGATTTACTGGTAAGTCCCTAGTAAAGTGCACCGAGTGTGACAGGGCCTGAAAATCAAATGCTACGAGTGGGCCTGCAGCACTTATTGTGCCACCCACACAAGTAGCATTTCAAATGTGTCCCAGACCTGCCAATGTAGTGTCTGCGCACACAGTTTTAAACTGCCATGTCGACCTGGCAATTGCACCTACTTGCCAGGCCCTAACCATCCCTTTTCGTACATGTAAGGCACCCCTAATGGAGGCACAAGGTACCCCCATGGGCAGGGTGCAGTGTATGTGAAAGATAGGACATGTGCTGGGATGTTTTACATGTTCTGATAGTGAAATACTGCCAATTTCGTTTTTCACTATTGAAAGGTTATCTGTTCCATAGGCTAACATGGGAGTTGCTGCGTAACATCTTACAAGTAAAACTTGCCATTGGGACAAAAAAGAGAAATGGAGTTTAGGCCCTCTGAACTCAGAATTTAATAACACATCTTTTTAGGGAGATGGTTTTTAAATTGTGTGTTTGAAAATCCCACTTTTAGAAAGTAATCAAAAACCAAAGCAGTTGGTGGTTGTTCATTTTACTTTTTCACAAGACCATTCTACTTAATAAACATGACCTGTAAATCAATTAAGGCATATATCATGCTGGCATACATTACTCAGTATTTTGTCACAGAGAGTGATACCAAAAGAATTGAAAACCTATACAAACTATTTTCTCATCAAAAATCAAATCACATTAGAAAAACAAAATGACACAAATCAAATTGAGAGTCAATCAGTGTTCAACCAGTCCAAAGTTGTAAGCCAGAGCGACTTCTCTTAACGCTCTTGGTGTCAGTTATGGGTTCCAAAGACAACAAATATGGAAAATGAAAGAAAAAAAATTGCTTTTCACAGGAAGTCCTTAGTCATCCTCCACTTTAGTGTTGGTTGGACATGGAGACCCCAAAATAATAGTCTACTCATTTCGAACCATAATCATTATAGGTTCTCCTCAGGACCAGGGCTGGGTGATTTCTTAGGTACTCTCATATGATGTAAGGGAGAGAGCATGGTAATATGCCTTAATTGATTTACAGGTCATGTTTATTAAGTAGAAAGATCATGTGGAAAAAAAGTAAAAAACAGAAAGAAACACAACCACCAACTGCTTTGGTTTTTGATTGTTGATAGCGGCCCATGGTGGTTGTAGATAAGGCCCTGTTTGTTGTTTTTCAACTTTTAGACAGTAGGCATTTTCTTGTTTAACCGTTCTGGTTGCCGCTGCTGTTTGAGTATTGACTGTCTGGTTTTGGAGTGACATGACCTGGCAATGTGCATTCACTTTAGACAGCCACAAGGAGGGTTGAGATGTGTCCTGCCTTTCCTGGGTGACTCATAGCTGAGCTAAGCAGACCTTGGCTGCATTTAGAGTGGTGGGAGGAGTTTGACTTGCATCTGAATAGGCTGTGTCTCCTTTGTACAATGCTGTTTTCACCTCATGTGGTCATGCTGCACCAGAGAGGACAGAACTGGTTTGGACCAGGCTCAAAGACCCTTGCCACAAAGAGAACAAAGAGAAAATGGGGTATAAGTATTGGACCTTAAACCCTAGAAAATTAGATCACTTCTGGACTCAAGAGGAACCTCTGCCAAGGAGAAGAGCTGGAGAGCTGTAATGAGGGGTACAGCCCCAATGCTGTGTGTGCTTTGCTGGGTTGGCCTGCAGTTGCTGCTTCTGCCAAGGAGAGGACAAAACTGGAACTTAGCTGTGAACCTGTCTCAGGGCCACAATTACTTCACCTGCACCCACTGACCTGCACCCGGACACCTCTGTGGACTTCTGCATTCAAAAGGGTGCAATTCTTGTTCCTGGGCCCTAAGAATTGTGTGGTTGGTGCTGCACAGCAAGAAAAACAACCCTGACGCCATCAGCGATGCCACCAGTGACGCCCTGACCTGCGCCAAGGCCGAGGGCACATGCTCATGAAGTGCACAATGCACCACCCCACCTGCACTGCAGCTACGGCGCTCTTCAACGCCTGCAGTTATTGGCCTTACTGACCCCGGCGCTCGCACCAACGCCGTCAGTGTCAGCACCAGCATCACTGTTGGACTTGGCCCTTTTGGCAGGTTCACCCCTAAACTTTTTGCTCGTCTCCTAGCCTTTTCCCTGTGTAGTGTTGGTGGTTTTAGGCCTCTGCGCACTTTAGCCCTGTGTCCCAGTGTAAAGTGCGTGCGCACTCTGAGTGCGTGTGGTGAGATTGGCCTGCCCTCCCATAGGAATGCATGGGGGATATGTGTGTCCATGGTAATTCCTGGTGTGAGAGTAGGGCAGGGGCGAGTTTAGTATGTGCGAACTCGTGAGAATAAATGCTGCGCAGTGGTGTGCGCAGATTTATTGTGACTAGTGGAGAAGTGCCACTTTTAGAAGTTGGCATTTATGTGTGCTCTGTGTCTGCCTGCCTGATGTGAATTGCATGTCTGGCTTTGTGAGTGACAGGGGCTGGGAGGTGTGTGTGGCTCCAGGAGGGGCAGGGTGAGTCAGCGCAGGGCTGAATAGGGAGATCTGCATCTAGATGGGAGGGAGGAGTTGCACCTGGGACCTGAATAGGGCTGTGCCTTCCCTCCACAATGCTGGCTCCACCCCTGTGGTGCGTCTGATGTCCCTAGCCTGTCCTGTGAAAGGAGAGAGGAGCTGAGCAAAACAAAGTGCTCCAAAGCTCCCCCAAAACCAGTTGCACCTGGTTTTTCCCCAGCCCTGTGCTATGTGACAAAGGAAAAGGGTGTATAAAAGAGGGGGCTGTGACCCCATGAAGTTGTTCTTGTTCTGCTGTTCTTGTGACTGGGGGCTTGTTGCTGTTGCTGGGTTCCAGGAGGAACCGCCACGAGGGACTGCCTCCCTGCTGGAGGGCCCTGTGTGCTGGCCTGCCTGGGCCCAGCCTTTGCCCCCTTTCTCCTGAAGGGCTTTCCCCGGACTTTGATTCTAGCGCCTTGGGAGCGCTTGGCTTTTATTTTTGAAGAGCGCTTTGCTCTCTGCAGCGTAGGAGCAGCGCTTCTAATTTTAGTTGCAGCACGGAGCTGCGATCATTTTAGAAGGGAATCCCCGGCGTGGAGATTCCCCCGTATTTGTGCTGTTTCGCGGGTGCCCACCCCGCGTAGTTATACTTTTAAAACCGGATCGGGAGCCCACCCCGCCGATCTGTGCCCCCCTGCGTGAGGCCGCCGCCACCGAGAACATAGAGGGCCGCCGCGCTGCCCGCGGCGACCCGGAAGCCAGGCAGGGCGGCCTGGTTGTGGGCAGGGCGCTCCGCAAGAAGCCGGAAGCAGACGGGAGCCTACCCCGCGCTCCTGTGGCCAAAGGAAGTCTGACCAAGGAAGGCAAGGCCCCCGTGTACCGGAGGGAGCCCCGCGTGTGGTCCGACCCCGCGTCTGTCAGGAAGACCGGGGAGCCTTGCCTGCAGAGCCGGGAAGAGGTGACGTGAGGAGGACCCTCGGCGCCTGTGCCCAAGTAGAGGCGGGGCTCTCATGAGCAGAGAGAGCCCCGCGTGTTGTGGAGCCGGCGCGGGAAGAGGAGCGGCACCAGAGAGCCCGGTGAGTGGGGCTGAGGCCGTTTTCGTTTTGTTGGTGCTCGCGAGGCACCAGGGGAGTGGTATTTGTTTTCTCCAGCTGCCCCGTCTGTCAGTGGGCAGCTGCAACGTGGGGCAACATTGGTTTCTAAGAGTCCCCGAGTGGGGCTCCCCGAGGCACATTGTCGGTGCCTGGAGCCGCGTGGATGCTCCCTGGGGCCCTGAGGTGCCCGTGCTGATTTCCTTTTTGGGGGCATTATTGTAGAAGTCCCGGAGTGGGGCTGAGAGGCACGTTAGTGCCAGTTTCCTTGCCACAGCTGCCCCGCCTGACAGTGGGCATATTCTTTGTGGTGGAGTCCCAGTGGGGCTCACAAGGCACAGTGGTGCCCGTGCCATTCCCAGCTGCCCTGCGAGAGCGCAGGCCGCTGCAACCTTGGGGGACAGGTTCCTTTTAAATTGCGAGTCCCAGAGAGGGGCTCAGGGGGCACGCTGGTGCCCGTGTTCATTTTCACAGCTGCCCAGCAAGTAGTGGGCAGCTGCCACGTTTAGCTTGCGCAATTGCGCACTCTGACTTCGCTGCATGTGCAGCCAGCCCTGACTTTTGCGGGACATAGGGCTTTTGAGCCCAGAGAAGAGGCCAGTTGGCCTGGGGTCAGTTGGGAAGGTGCGGTGTGCACTTGATCTGGGCTAGTGAGGCCTATTGCGTAATGGGATTTATGCTGATGAGGTGGGCCTAATATGTTTTATGTCTAATGTGATATAATGCTTAGGTACCAGTGATTACTGGTTGTGGTTTACATTTTACTTACCTGTTCGGATGGTTCTGACCGTGGCCCGATTGGCCCGGTCCTGTATATAGTCCCCTGTAAATACTGCCTAGTGCCAGTTGGCACAGTGTACCTTGTGTGATTATATTCTAATGTGTTTTTATAATACAAAGGCTATTTTTATATAACCTTGTGTGGAGTCTCCTTTTGTGGTGTGCCTAGTGTGTTGCTGCTGAGTTTGTATTGCGCAAGCGCTTTACACATTGCCTCCGGGATAAGCCTGACTGCTCGTGCCAAGCTACCAAGGGGGTGAGCAGGGGTTATCGTCGGCGTGTAACTCCCTTGCCCTGACTAGAGTGGTGGTCTCTGCCTGGCTTTGGCGCAAGCCTTAGCCAACCAGAGATCCCATTTCTAACATTGGTTGTCAGCGGTGAGGATAGGACTTGCGTTTGCGCAGTACCACAGCGACAACTGGTTGCACTACAAACTCTGCATTTAGATAATCACGTGTTTGGGGATTATTGTTTCTGAGTTTTAGTTATTTTATTCTTCTCCTAAAAAGTGTCATTTGTAAAGTGTATACTCTTGCTTCAGCTCAGACACCTAGGTCTCCTGTGTTGCACGTGTCCCTGAGCGTCCTGCCAAAATGGAGTCTGCTTTTAATTTTTGTGGTCTGTTTAGATACAGCATGTGGGAGTTGGTGGACTTCTGTAAGGAGAGAGACATAGCAGTGAGTGGGTCAGACACCCAGTCAAAACTGAGGGACAACCTGATCCAATGGCAAAAGGATGAATGGGACTGTGAGCGCAATGAGGAGAAGAGGGCCCTGGCCGCACGCCAAGAGGGTGGTGGGTCTGAGGGGGCCCTGAGGAGTCTGAAGAGGAGGAAGAAAGTGACAGGACAGGGACGCCAGTAGATAGTGAGGACCCCATAGATAGGGAGTCCCTTGCTGGGTCCAGTGTCGGGGGCAGTGCCCCATCCCTTTTCCTGTCCCCAGAGGAGTGGGTGGATAGGAGGGAAGAAAGGGAGAATCAGCTGGCTTTGGAGAAGCTCAGGTTAGAGCATACCAGGGAGATAGCGCAGCTGAGTATGGAGGAGAAAAGCTAGAGACCGAGAGGGTCTTAGCGCAGGAGAGGATGGCGGAGGCTGAGAGGGCCTTCGCCAGGGAGAAATTAGCTCGGGAGGGTAGATTATCCCCTGAGTGCAGTTGTAGTTTTCTGGATTCCCCAGTGAGGGTGGAGTCCAGTGGTGGCAGCAATATACAGTCCAGTGCAGGAAGTCCCAGTTCCCAAAATATGGTACCTTGTTCCAGAGAAGAGGAGTACAGGTTGAAGTTCAGGGGCAGTAGGAAACTGTCTCACCAGTCTTGGGTGGATTTTTCGGATGAATGTAATGATGCACTGGCTGATTGGGTAACGGTTAACACGGAACAGGATTTTGAAGGACTGTTCGATCTGGTTATCAGAGAGCACCTGCTCAGTTGTTGTTTGCCGGGGTTGCGCCAACACCTGTTGGAGGGTGGGTTTTCTGATCTATGGGAGTTTGCATGTGAGGCAGACCTCTGGGTGGAGGCCCAAGGTTCTGAAGAGGCATTGGGGAGTGATCCCAAAAGTAGTGGCTCAGGTATCTTCCCGTCCTGTATGGGGGAAGAGGTTCAGTGTAGCCCAGCTAGGTCCCAGTGTAGTGGGAGGGGTGTAGGGGCTCACGTCCTGTCTCAGTGGAGTAGGAGTGAGTGTGGGACTGAGTGTCCCCAGGTGCCCGAAACCCCGTCTCAGAGCCTGGATGGTTTCTTCAGGGAACACCAGGTTGGGAGCCTAGGCTGTCCTGTTAGTCCATTTGAGGAGGATCTCCTAGTGTCTGGAGAACCTGGAGCATCTGTAAATAGAGCTCCAGTGGTTCTGGTGTCTGGCAGTGCCGCTCCAGTTGGGAGGGTACAGAAGTCCGGATTGAGGGGTGAGAGGGGGATGTGTTCCCCAGTGGAAGAACCAGTGGGTCAGGGGCCAGCCAGAAGGGCTGAGTCTCCTAGAAGTGACCATGGTGACACCACTTCTGTCGTGGGGGATCTCTGCGCACTGTCAGATGGACAGGGGTCGGGAGGTCTGCGCCACGCAGACTGTCACGCAACACATGAGTCATGTGTTACCCTCGGGGGCCTGCTGAGTGCGCCCGGAAGTCCTGGTGTGCCAGGCAAATGCTCAGCCGTGGGGTTCAGCCCCAAGGTTGGGAGGCCAGGTTAAGGATCCGCCTGACCTGGAGGAAAGGACATCTGTAACCAGTGTCCTGACCGGTTCATCTTCCAGGGGTACCGCTCCAGTTGGGAGGGTGCAGAACTCTGGAAGGGGGTGCAGAGGAGGGAGTCCTCGCCTCTGACCCCGGTGCAACCTGAAGGGTTAGACCCTAGGTTGGGAGACCAGTTGTGGGAGAGACGTCCTGAACTGGTGGGAGAGTTGTGTTCTGAGGGTGCTTCTCCAAGGAGGAGAGGGCGGAACACTAGAAGGAGAGGTAGGGGAGGAGAGCCTCACCCGTGACTTCTGGTCCGCCTGAGGGTGCAGACCCTAGGCTGGAGGATCAGTGGCAGTCTAGACCTGCCCTGATGAGGGGAAGAGTGGAGAATGGCTACTATGTGCCAGGGGTTACTACCCCCACTCTGTGAATGGGCAAGGACCAGTGGCATCTGGATGGCCTAGGGCCTGGTCCTGGCCGCGGACAGCTAGGGAGTACCAGTGGGGTAGCCCAGTTGCTCCGGACAGCTTTTTCAGAAGGAACCACATGGGTTCACCGTGGCGTAGAACAGGAGGGTGTCCCTGCAGTTGCGGGCCCGCGTCCGTGTTCTATCGCCCCAAGCAGGGAAGCCCATCACGGTGGTGATTGGTCTGCCCTGCGTTTTGGCTGGAAGGGGGTTGTGTTGGACTTGGCCCTTTTGGCAGGTTCACCCCTAAACTTTTTGCTCGTCTCCTAGCCTTTTCCCTGTGTAGTGTTGGTGGTTTTAGGCCTCTGCGCACTTTAGCCCTGTGTCCCAGTGTAAGTGCGTGCGCACTCTGAGTGCGTGTGGTGAGATTGGCCTGCCCTCCCATAGGAATGCATGGGGGATATGTGTGTCCATGGTAATTCCTGGTGTGAGAGTAGGGCAGGGGCGAGTTTAGTATGTGCGAACTCGTGAGAATAAATGCTGCGCAGTGGTGTGCGCAGATTTATTGTGACTAGTGGAGAAGTGCCACTTTTAGAAGTTGGCATTTATGTGTGCTCTGTGTCTGCCTGCCTGATGTGAATTGCATGTCTGGCTTTGTGAGTGACAGGGGCTGGGAGGTGTGTGTGGCTCCAGGAGGGGCAGGGTGAGTCAGCGCAGGGCTGAATAGGGAGATCTGCATCTAGATGGGAGGGAGGAGTTGCACCTGGGACCTGAATAGGGCTGTGCCTTCCCTCCACAATGCTGGCTCCACCCCCTGTGGTGCGTCTGATGTCCCTAGCCTGTCCTGTGAAAGGAGAGAGGAGCTGAGCAAAACAAAGTGCTCCAAAGCTCCCCCAAAACCAGTTGCACCTGGTTTTTCCCCAGCCCTGTGCTATGTGACAAAGGAAAAGGGTGTATAAAAGAGGGGCTGTGACCCCATGAAGTTGTTCTTGTTCTGCTGTTCTTGTGACTGGGGGCTTGTTGCTGTTGCTGGGTTCC
The DNA here is from genome assembly GCA_963921515.1 of Calotriton arnoldi. Taxonomy (NCBI): domain Eukaryota; kingdom Metazoa; phylum Chordata; class Amphibia; order Caudata; family Salamandridae; genus Calotriton; species Calotriton arnoldi. The sequence continues at coordinate 819,582 of CAWUFW010008901.1, read as the reverse complement.
AGGAGGAACCGCCACGAGGGACTGCCTCCCTGCTGGAGGGCCCTGTGTGCTGGCCTGCCTGGGCCCAGCCTTTGCCCCCTTTCTCCTGAAGGGCTTTCCCCGGACTTTGATTCTAGCGCCTTGGGAGCGCTTGGCTTTTATTTTTGAAGAGCGCTTTGCTCTCTGCAGCGTAGGAGCAGCGCTTCTAATTTTAGTTGCAGCACGGAGCTGCGATCATTTTAGAAGGGAATCCCCGGCGTGGAGATTCCCCCGTATTTGTGCTGTTTCGCGGGTGCCCACCCCGCGTAGTTATACTTTTAAAACCGGATCGGGAGCCCACCCCGCCGATCTGTGCCCCCTGCGTGAGGCCGCCGCCACCGAGAACATAGAGGGCCGCCGCGCTGCCCGCGGCGACCCGGAAGCCAGGCAGGGCGGCCTGGTTGTGGGCAGGGCGCTCCGCAAGAAGCCGGAAGCAGACGGGAGCCTACCCCGTGCTCCTGTGGCCAAAGGAAGTCTGACCAAGGAAGGCAAGGCCCCCGTGTACCGGAGGGAGCCCCGCGTGTGGTCCGACCCCGCGTCTGTCAGGAAGACCGGGGGAGCCTTGCCTGCAGAGCCGGGAAGAGGTGACGTGAGGAGGACCCTCGGCGCCTGTGCCCAAGTAGAGGCGGGGCTCTCATGAGCAGAGAGAGCCCCGCGTGTTGTGGAGCCGGCGCGGGAAGAGGAGCGGCACCAGAGAGCCCGGTGAGTGGGGCTGAGGCCGTTTTCGTTTTGTTGGTGCTCGCGAGGCACCAGGGGGAGTGGTATTTGTTTTCTCCAGCTGCCCCGTCTGTCAGTGGGCAGCTGCAACGTGGGGCAACATTGGTTTCTAAGAGTCCCCGAGTGGGGCTCCCCGAGGCACATTGTCGGTGCCTGGAGCCGCGTGGATGCTCCCTGGGGCCCTGAGGTGCCCGTGCTGATTTCCTTTTTGGGGGCATTATTGTAGAAGTCCCGGAGTGGGGCTGAGAGGCACGTTAGTGCCAGTTTCCTGCCACAGCTGCCCCGCCTGACAGTGGGCATATTCTTTGTGGTGGAGTCCCAGTGGGGCTCACAAGGCACAGTGGTGCCCGTGCCATTCCCAGCTGCCCTGCGAGAGCGCAGGCCGCTGCAACCTTGGGGGACAGGTTCCTTTTAAATTGCGAGTCCCAGAGAGGGGCTCAGGGGGCACGCTGGTGCCCGTGTTCATTTTCACAGCTGCCCAGCAAGTAGTGGGCAGCTGCCACGCTTAGCTTGCGCAATTGCGCACTCTGACTTCGCTGCATGTGCAGCCAGCCCTGACTTTTGCGGGACATAGGGCTTTTGAGCCCAGAGAAGAGGCCAGTTGGCCTGGGGTCAGTTGGGAAGGTGCGGTGTGCACTTGATCTGGGCTAGTGAGGCCTATTGCGTAATGGGATTTATGCTGATGAGGTGGGCCTAATATGTTTTATGTCTAATGTGATATAATGCTTAGGTACCAGTGATTACTGGTTGTGGTTTACATTTTACTTACCTGTTCGGATGGTTCTGACCGTGGCCCGATTGGCCCGGTCCTGTATATAGTCCCCTGTAAATACTGCCTAGTGCCAGTTGGCACAGTGTACCTTGTGTGATTATATTCTAATGTGTTTTTATAATACAAAGGCTATTTTTATATAACCTTGTGTGGAGTCTCCTTTTGTGGTGTGCCTAGTGTGTTGCTGCTGAGTTTGTATTGCGCAAGCGCTTTACACATTGCCTCCGGGATAAGCCTGACTGCTCGTGCCAAGCTACCAAGGGGGTGAGCAGGGGTTATCGTCGGCGTGTAACTCCCTTGCCCTGACTAGAGTGGTGGTCTCTGCCTGGCTTTGGCGCAAGCCTTAGCCAACCAGAGATCCCATTTCTAACAATCACGTTAATGCAGAGCCTCTAACCGATGAGGGTGACTTCACGAACTCTTCAACGCCGCATTGCCTCACCGTAACCGACGCCTCACTGCCGACGCCACCTAACTTCCCCTGTCCTGGATTTGACACCTCACCTCCTCACAGACTCGATGCCTTGCCTCCCCCGTGGCAACCGGGAATTGGCCTCGCCTCGACACCAAGGCCTCACCTCCACGACGCCATGCATCGTCTATTGACTTTGTTTCCAAGGTACTGTTGTTTGGTGGTCAGTGCGACTTCGTGCCCGACTCCGCACACCTCACAGTCGGCGCCATACTTTGAATTTATGACTGTCATGACGTTGTGATAGCCCCAGGTGGAGCTATTTGTTTCTACAAGTGCTATTTTAGAAGTAACTGTTCTAAAAGTGATATTTTGACACGTGTATTTTGGATTTTTATTGTTTTGGTCTTGTTTCGATTAGATAAAGATACTTTATTTTTCTAAACTGGTGTGGTGTACATTTGTGGCGTTTTCACTGTGTTACTGTGTGTTTTGGTACAAATACTTTACACATTGCCTTTGAGATAAGCCTGTCTGCTCGTGCCAAGCTACCAAGGGGGTGAGCAGGGATTATCTGAAGTGTGTAACGCCCTTACCCTGACTAGAAGGAAGGGTTCCTACTTGGCCCAAGGTGCATACCTCTTACAACGCTTGGAGGTACTAGCCATACTGAACACTATTCCATGTTAGCAATCTATAGCGAGGTGCAGTGTCATGTATGATATCACCCATATGTAGGTGAGCGGAAGGATAACAGCCCTCTGATCATTACATCTGAGCAACAAAAGCTCCATTTTCACTGTAGTCCACATCGAGCAAATGGTCAAGGGTTGTCTCCTGAAAACCGTGTAAACCCTTATATAGTTGCATAGTTGTGCACTGCTGATTCCGCTGCTCACAGACAGCAAAATCCATTACTAAAAATGAAGAAAGGGGGCGTGACTTCGTGAGCCAAGATGGCGGACGCACCTTGAGTGTGCTCCCGGACCTCTCCGCCATCCGTTCGCAATCCGCCCGTTTTAGGACCCATCCTGCCCTGGCTCCTGCTGCCGCTGCTTTGCTGTACCCCTAGTTGTGCTCCTGGCCATGGGGAGTCCGGCGATCTGGTATTTTCATCGCGCCCGGCCAGCCTACCGGGTGCCCTCCTCCAACATGGCGGCCTCCTTCCACTGAACCGGGACCCCTGCACCCCGCGGACCGGGCTGCGGCAGCTGCTCCTGGCCTTCGTCCTGGTAGAGGCGACCCCCGAGGCTGCAGCGACTGGCGGCGGGTTGTGGAGCCCCCCGGCGAGACGCCCGCCATGCCATCCTCCCCCCGCCCGGCTGGACCTCTACATTTGCGGCCGTAGCCGCTGATTCCTGCATGCTGGTGCCGGGCTGCCCTGCCTGATCTGGGGCTGGGGCCGTTGGCGGAGATGGCGGGAGCCATTTGAGGCGGCACCCCGACTCCCCTGCGGCTCTGCCGCGGTGCCGGCTGCCGTTTCAGGCGGCGGGAGACCCGGGGCGCGGGTGGCTGAGACCCGGCACATACCCTCGAGGCTGCGTGGCTGAGGGTGTGGTGCTCGACAGGCCACAGACTTGGTGAGTGGCGGCAACAGCGGGGGGCTGAGACTGTGTTGTAGAGGGCCCCACGCACGCGGACTGCCCGCTCTGGAGGTGATCTGGGCACCGCGAGTTGGACGCTGACCCGCTGCTTCTCCTTACCTGCTGTGATTTGCTGCGGCCGCCGGCCCATCGGACCCCTGGTGCTGCTCCTCTACCACTTCCCTGGGATCTATCGCCGGAGGGCCCCCTACCCCAGGTGTGTCCAGGCCGAACTTCCACTGCTGTGCGGCCTCCTGATCCGGCCCAGTCTGGACCCTCCTGCTCTTCTGGGTCCGCGACGCTGTTGCGGCCTTGTCTCCACTGCCGGGGATTGCTGGCCTCTAAGGAAGACGAGGGTTCCCCTGTGGACTCCACCGGCGGACCTGCAGTGGGTGAGTTGGGGGCTGGGAGTCGGCTACCGGGCCGGGTGGCGGTGCGGGGGGGCGGTGTAGGCACTCCCGCCCCCCCTCTCTCCCTCAGTGACTTATCCCCTCTCCCCCCCATCTGCCTGCACCTGCCTATTGTCCTTGGAGGGGCCCAACCCGGGATCCTCTCGCCGCCGTTTGCTCGAGGAAAGGGGAGCCGCTGAGCTCGGCTACCGCTGTCGGGTAGCAATGCGGGGGGTCGGGACCTCTGCCACATCTGGGGGTGTCTTCCAGGATTGCTGGTCTGCATCTGCGGGGTGGTCCTAGCCGTCCTCCCCTGCCCTGTGTCAGCCCTGTTGATGGCGTGCCCCCCCCGAGGGACCGGGCCCCTCCTCTCCTCCCCTTGACCCCCTTCAGGGGTCGAGGGACTCGCTGCGGAACCGGATCTCGGCCGTCATTGCCGGACGGCGTGGGGCCTCCCCTGACACTGCCCACCCACTTGGCACTGCCTACGACCCGGTGCTTGGAGCCTGCGGTCCGCCCTCGGACACCTCCGGTAATTGGCGCCGGACCCCTGCAATGGATTGAGCCTCACCCGGCTGTGTGGAGAAATAACGGTCCGGTTCCCCGGGGCCCCTCGCCACTAACTCACTGTGGCCTATCTTGAGACAAGGAGGTGGTGCCATCCTTTTTTGACCGTCGCATCGGACGGAGGTGGGAGAAGGGTTCGCGGACTTGTGCTGCTTGTCCCCGGAGGCTCGCGAGGACCTGGGAGGTTTGGCCTGGACGCCCGGGCCCGAGTATTGATGGTCTGGGTGCCGGCTTCCTCCCCCTTTGGGACTGTTAACTGCCTCCCTCGCCCGTTCAGCGGCCGGGCCTCCCCATCCTAGGGAGCGATGGGCAGGGACCGTGCCTCGAAGACAACTGCCCCACAGACCCAAACGAAAATGGACCAATACACCACCAATGACCGAGACCCGGGTGGGGGGGCGTCCAATACCCCTGCCCCCGTGGGGGGAGATCTTTCCACTATCCTCCAAGCAATTGGCACCTTGCAGGCCTCGGTGGAGAACAAAATCGGCGAGGTGAGGGTGGACATGGCCGTCATTCGTCAGGACTTGCGTAATGCCACGTCCCGGATTTCGGAGGCGGAATCGCGCATCTCCACGGCCGAAGACGATATAGGCCAACTCAAGACCCAGGTGGCCCACCTCCAAACCCAGACCTCGGAACTCCACCGTCGGGCCGAAGACGCCGAAAACAGGTCAAGGAGGAACAACTTGCGCCTCATAGGATTTCCCAAAGGGGCCAAACAGGGTCGAACAGACACGTTTGTAGAGACCTGGGTGAGATCCTGGATGCCCAAGGAGTCCCTCTCACCATGGTTTGCGGTCGAGCGCGCCCATCGCTCCCTGGCTCCGCGGCCTCCGCCTAGTGCTTCCCCCCGGCCTATCATCATGAGGGTCCTCAACTTCCGGGACAGAGACGCTATCCTTAGAGCGGCGAGGACACAGAGCCCAGTGCTTTATCAAAACAATAAGATCATGCTCTTTCCGGATTATACCAAGGCGGTGCAGGCCCAACGACGAACGTATGACGATGTCAAACAGAAGCTCCGTAACCTGGTCTTCGCTATGGTCTCCTCTTTCCAGCCCGACTCAGAGTTGTATTTCAAGATAAGACACTCTTTTTCGACACCCCCCAGGCGGCCTGGACTTGGCTCACAGAGGAGCGCCCTCTCCGGACCCATCCTGCCTCCCCCCCTGTCTGACGGGAGCCTACGCAACCTCATCCGACCCTTCCCAAGCCACAGCGACGTCGTACTAGGTCCCGCAGGAAGGGTGACCGGCGCGGCGGGGCCTCCCGATCACCGGAGGCAGTATCCCACTTGCTCATTGCCTCTGAAATACCTCGGCCGTCTGGGACCCTCAGCCTGACTGGTTCCTTGATTGATCTGAGCCGGATCCCAGACCCCTCTGAGACACTGCGCCCTGCCGTATCTGACTCTGACTTGTCAAGGAGCCCCACACTTCATGGATCTGGGGAGGACGACGGGGTCTGACTTCGGGGGTCCACCAGCTTAGAGTCCGTACTTCTGCCATGGGATGTTACCTCCCTTGGGACCCGGGTCTATCCGCACGGATCCACACACACACTACCCACTCTGATGGTGTCCACCCTTAATAGACCCCTCCACATTTTGTCGTGGAACGTCAATGGCCTATTAGACCGTATAAAGCGAACCGCAGTTCTCCGCAGTGCCCAACGCCAGGCGCCCAACATCCTTTTTCTACAAGAAACATACCTTCTGGGAACTCATTGCACCTTCCTCGCCTGTTATGGGTTTGACAGGGTCTGGCATTCTGGTTTCGCATGGAGCTCCCGGGGGGTGGCCATACTGATTCGCAGGGGGCTCCCCTTTACTTTGATGCAGGTCGAGACTGATGCACAGGGCCGCTACGTGGCCCTGACCGGCAGAATCGAGGGTCATCTTCTTAATCTTTTGTGTGTATACATTCCCCCTGCCTCAATGTCCTCTGCCCTCCGACGTCTCACGCTATTAGTATCAACCTTCCCTCAGGGTCTGACGGTCATTGGGGGCGACTTTAATGCTGTTATGCAACCTTCTCGCGACACGCCAGGTGCTCCCTCTGCATCCTGCCTTGCCTCTGCTAAGCGCCTTTCTGATTGGTCCTCCGCCCTAGGTCTTTGTGACGCCTGGAGGGTGTGGAATCCCCGCCGGGAACAATATACTCATACTTCGGCGGCCCACCGTACTCACTCCCGTATTGACCTGCTCCTGTTGCCGGCCATCGACTGTCAGTTGGTGTCAGGGGTTACTATCCTGCCCCGTGGTATCTCAGACCACTCCCCTGTCTCCCTCCATCTCAGGAGTTCCCCCGGTGGAGTCCGTACGACTTGGCTGATGAACGCATGGTTTCTGCAGGATGCGGAATTCGTCGAAACCCTCGGGCAGGAACTGAAGCAATACTTGTTGATCAATAAAGGATCGTTCCCTCACAAGGTACACTGTGGGAGGCCGGCAAGGCCACTATGCGAGGGGTGGCTAGAGGCTTAGTCCACGCGAAGCGCACGGCTCAGACCGCCCGCCTTGTGCAGCTCGAGGCCCGCGCTGCCCGATTGGAATCAGCCCAAGCTTCTGCCGAGGGCGCTGGCTCCACCCGACAGCTCGCAATGCTCCGTGAGGAGATCTGTCAGATCTCTCTGGAATCCGCTAAAATGCTATGGCGCTCCTCAGTGGCGCGCGTCTATGGCTGGGGTGACAAAAATGGCAAACTACTCCACAATCTAGTCTCGTACCCCAAAGCCAACCGCATAATCCCTGAGGTCTGCGATGCGGCCAGCGCTCATCATTTCACCTCTCAGGCTATTGCCCAAGCCTTTGCAGGCTACTATGCTACTCTTTACGTGGTCCGACCTCCCGAGGCCTCCCTGGCTGCATTGTTGTCAGAGACGCTGACCCAACTGCCTCGTCTTCCCCAGGCGGTCTCGGAGACTCTGGACCTTCCCCTCACCCCGGAGGAGATAAACGCGGCCATTTCACTCTTACATTCTGGCAGGAGGCCAGGGCCAGATGGCTACCCTCAAGAATACTACGCGACCTACCGCGACTTGTTGGTACCGCACCTGGTGGACTTGTTCCACCATGTGGTGGACACGGGGTCCTTTCACCCAGAGACCGACGTGGCCACTATTGTGGTTCTTCCAAAGACACAGCCGCCTTCCCTCGCCTGTGCGGATTACCGCCCCATTTCCCTTATTAACACCGAGGTGAAAATCTTTGCCACTGCCTTGGCCCAACGTCTCCGTCCCCTCTTGCACGACTTGGTCCACCCAGACCAATGTGGCTTCATGCCTGCCCAGGGTACCCGGCACTGCATACGCCGTCTCCACCTCGCCCTCGCACACCGCCATCAACTCACTCCATACTTGGCCTTGCTTTTCATTAATTTTGAAAAAGCATTTGATACTGTTGACAGGAGCTATTTGGAGGACGTGCTGGAGGTGATGGGATTCGGCCTTCCTTTTCGGCGCCTCATCCGAGTTTTATACTCCAGTCCCAAAGCAAGGGTCCTAATTAATGGTGTGCTCTCGGAGGCGTTCTCCATCCAGAGGGGCACTCGCCAAGGTTGTCCGCTCTCGTCGCTTTATTTGTGCTAGCGATGGAGCCCCTGGCCTCTCTCATACGACAAGATCCCCGCATCCGGGGTTGGGCTTGGGACCCCTATCAGGTCGACAAGGTCGCCCTCTACGCCGACGACGTCCTCCTGTTCCTAGCGGAACCCGAGAGCTCCGGCCCACGGTGCTTGGACGCCCTTTCCGCCTTTGAACGGGTCTCGGGCCTTCTGCTCAACCCGGCGAAATCCACTCTGGTTCCCCTCCACCCGTCCCGTGCCTGCTTCGACTGGCAAACAACCATTCCTCTACGTAGGCAGTCCTTCAAATACCTGGGGATCTGGGTTACCCTGCTTCCAGAAATTGAATGGGCCTTCAACATTACGCCCCTGGTTACCAAGGCCAAGGCGGACCTCAGGCGTTGGCAATCCCTTCCTCTTAATCCTCTTGGCAGAAGTGCCCTTTTTAAAATGATGGTTCTCCCCCGTTTTTTATATATTTTACAAAATATAACTTTTCATCTCCCGGGGAGTTGGTTCCGTGAGATTGATGGCATCCTTACCCGGTTTCTATGGAGAGGTGGGAGATCACGTATGTCCCTGGCTCACTGCCGCATACCTCCGTATGACGGGGGCACGGGTGTGACCAATCTTCACCTTTGTTATCTGGCCACGAGACTCATCGTGGTTCACGATTGGTTCGCTGGCGGCTGGTCCGATCCGGCATACCAGGTTGAGCTCCGATCGATGGACTTTCCACGGCTCCAAGCCTACTTGTATGGGGCCCCCATACCACAGGTCTTCCCCCCCATCACTAGGACAGTCCTATTGGCTTGGCGCACTGCCCTGCGCCACACGAAATGGGATGGGAAACTTACCCAACATACACCCCTGTGGCATGGTACTTGGCTGCGGGAGGCCTCGACTCTCCTGGACTTCCGTCGGTGGGACCACATAGGGATCTCGCTTCTCGGGGACGTCTGGGTTGGGGACCATATCAGATCCTTCGCAGATTTTCAGCAGCGCTACTCCCTCCATTCCTCCCAATTTTATAAATATCTACAACTTAGGCATGCCCTCAAGGTGCACATTCTGTCTCCCACCTCTCTCCCAGAATTTAGTCCCCTCGAAGCCCAAGTGATGATGGGGAACCTGGGTAGAGGGGCGGTGTCTCGGATTTATCGCTCCTTAGTGAACAATGGCCCCGCAACCCTAGAGGGTTGGCTGGGCCCCCTAGAGGATGCGGACTGGAGAGACGCTCTCATGGCCCCCAAGACCTTAACGACCTCTTCCAAGCTGCGTCTAATCCAACTCTATTATTTACACACGGCATACCTAACCCCTGCGCGCCTATACAGAGCCCGGCTGCGGCCCTCCCCAACCTGTACACGCTGCAATCATGCTCCAGCTGACTTTTACCACATGATCTGGCAATGCCCTGTCCTGGCACCATTCTGGGCGGGGGTGGAACTGGAACTTACACAGACCCTGGGGTGGACGGTTCCCCAAGATCCATTACGCCTGATTCTAGGTGTGTTTGATGGCCTGGATGGCTCTCGGGCCGACAAGCGCTTCCTTGGGACTGCAGTGGCGGTAGCGAAACGTGACATTGCGGCACTCTGGTCTCAGGCCAAGTCCCCTACTGTACGGAGGTGGAGACGGGGGGTAAATTGGTGCGGAACTCAGGAGGAACCCCTCTTTGAAGCCCGGGGCTGCCATGAACTATTCGGAAAGATTTGGGGTAAATGGTTTAATCTATTGTCCTGAGGGGTGTATGTGTGCATATGTATCATGATAACCTCGCGCAAGACTCTAGTCTTATGAATGATTTACAGGCCTCTGTCATCTTCCCTGCGGGTGTATACCATCCAGACATTGTGCTTGTTTTTGCTGCCATTGTATATTTGTGTTTTGTTTTAAAAATCAATAAACTTGATTGTCAAAAATAAATAAATGAAGAAAGGGTGAAGAGAAGATAAAGAAAACAGAGCTGTGTCAACCCCACCCTTGCCAGTAAGACTATGTGTCCCCAGTCTGCAACATCCCCACAAATAGCAACATTGTAAAAAGAAGAAAACCCAACAAACAAACCCTGTCCATATCGGAAATCGCACAGGGCATGGCACAGTTATAATGGCATAGTTCCAGCCTTCGCGCCCACCATAAAAACTTGCATCAGGTGGGCTGGATCCAACAAGAGTAGCCCCCTCAACTGTGTGGCCGAGGAGTCCAGTAACAGATACAAAATGAAGTGCAAAAACCAGAAAGGCTATGGAAGCATCAGATCAAGTCATTGACCATTTTAGGAGTAACGACCGATCCTCGAGTCTTGGTCTCAGAAGAGGCATCCACCAGATATATATATCTTCATCTTCCTGATTTTCTCCGAAAGTGGTCCCATCCACCTAGCGTGTGGATGCTCTGTCGTGAGCACGAATCCCCGCAAATAATATCAGCACAAAACTTTGGGAAAACTAAATAAGACAGGTACTCCAAGGTAGCATAGTATCAATGCTTTCATTTCAGCAGATTGATTCTGAAGCCTGATATGGCTCTGGGACTGCCTGTAATGGGGGGGGGGGGCAATACTGTGGTGATTCCCAGATTAGGGAGCAGTGTCTCCTCCAAGAACCTGTCTCCAGAGGACCTGGCAGACAGAAGTTAGGAAAGGAAATTGAAGCTTGCTAAACTGGAGCAGGCTCGAGAAGAGAGGAGAGGAAACTAACCCATGTACTCAACTTCCAAGAGCTGGACAGAAGAACCCTACCAGTAGGGTCCAGCAACAGCAATGGTGGCAGCATACCTGCCACCATTGAGAGGTATAGGCTCAGATTCAGGGGCAGCAACAAGATTTCATCAAAAACATGGGTGGATTTCTTGGATTATGCCAGCAAGGCGCTGAAGGGCTGACTGAGGGGCAGCAAGGTTGATGATTATTCATGGCTGTACAACTTAATTTTAAAGGCGCACATGCTTGAAATTTGTTTTCCAGAGCAGAGCCACCACCTAGTTGTTAGCAAGCTTACTGACCGCAGAATGTTTGCTGAGGAGGGGGACATCTGGGTCAGCATCAGAGTGTCCAAGAAGACATCTGGGGGGACTCCCAAAAGGGTGGTCAGGGATTCCATCAGGAGAAGGGGGGGGGGAGATATAAAGACAGAATTTTCTAAATGCCCCCAAAACAACTCACGGGGGAAAGGGTCTGGTTCTCATTCCCAATCTGGCCACCAGAAGAAAAACTACCCTGACAAGAGTCAGCAGCCCAAGCCCATCAAGTGCTAATAGCGCTACACTATACAAGTATGGACGCTACAAGGGGGATCCCAAATGTACAAAAAAAGCACCACCTCCAACTGGAGGAAATATTCCATGGGTGGCTAGTATAGTGCTGGGAGGGTGTTTGTCCCAGTTAATAGGGGGAGTTTAGTGGGGTTAGCCTAGTGTCCCTGGGTGACAGTGAGATGGTTCCTAAAATTCATGTGCCCTTTAATACCACTAAGTATAGGCAACAGGTCACCATCAATGGACAAGGTTTGGAGGCTCTTCAGGGATACATGTGCCAGCATGACTATGGTAAGGAGTCAGCTGGTGTCCCCAGAGTGGGTGATTCTGAATGCATTCCACCAGGTTCTAGTCACTGACAACAGAAAGGCTGACTATTCAGTGGCCTTTGTTCCATTTGAGCCTGGGGGAGGGTTCAGGTCCTCTGAAGGTTGCTGTGAGCCCTGCCGTGCATGTGGACTGTTTGCTTGGTAATCCCCTTCAGCACACCACCTGGATGGAAGTGGAGCTCAAGGATCATATGGAGATGTTGGGATTACCTGACTGGATCTGTGCTACAACAAGGTCCATGGCTGCCCAGGTTGGGAATCAAAAAGGGTTAAAGCTTGGAAAAATGGCCCAGCCAGCTGTTAAGAAGGGGAAAGGCAGAGGGTGTGGGAAACCAGCCTCTGAGTGTCTTCCCAGTGAGGTGGATGGGGCACCTCTGGTGGCCACCATGGAGCCCACTGAGGAGGGCACTGCTTCCATTGGTGACCTGCCTGAGCTAAGCTTGCTGGGTGGCATGTGGAAGGAGGACCCACCAAGGAGGAGTTCTGTAGGACACAGAGGGAGTGCCCTACCCTTGAAGGACTGAGGCAACAGGCAAAAGCCTAAGCAGCAGGTGATGCCTCTGGGAGTCATCTCATTAACAGGGTGGATGACCTCCTTCACAGTGACCCTAAGGCTCCTGTGTATAGGACAACAAGGGCCCTGTTGATCCCCCATTTGTTTTAAAACATATTTTATTGAGTTTTGGTATGATACACATTCACTTGCTGTCATCAATGAGTTTGACATGTCACACGGTGCATGACTGACAGGTATTGAGTTACATTCTGTTTCCCTGGGTACCCCAGTTACTATCTTGGCATCTTCAAGCTGTTTAAGCACGTTCAAACTCCCTCCCCCAACTCCTCCCATCCCCCTCCCCAACTTCCCCCTTCCTCGCACTGCAGGCCTTCGCAAGTCTTGTGTTCTAGTGTGGGCCGCGTTTGCCTTAATTATCAGTATCAGGCTGTATAGTCTTCATACCTGACCCTCCTAGTTGTATTTAAACTAGTCCGCTTCTGGTGATCCCCCAATGCTACAGCCCCCCCTTAATCCCTTGCCTGTCATTGGCACACCCTTTGAGCGGGTGGACATCAACATTGTTGGGCGTATGGATTCCTAGGCTGCATCAGACAATAGGTTTTTCCTGGTTCTGGTGGATCATGCCACTAGGTACCCAGAGGCCATCCCTCTGAGGACCATGAATACAGCTGCAGTGGCAAAAGCCCATACAGGAATTTTTACCCGAGTGGGTTTCCCCAAGTAAGCTGTGTCTGACAGGGGCACAAACATCATGTCTGCCTACATGCAGTCCATGTGGAAGGAGTGTGAGGTAACCTACAAGTTCTCCACCTCTTACCATCCACAAACAAATGGACTTGTTGAGAGATTCAACAAGACCCCGAATGGCATAATTAGAGGCCTACCTGAGGCCCTGCAGAATAAGTGGGACATCCTCTTGCCATGCCTGTTGTTTGCCTAGAGGGAGGTACCACAGAATGGAGTGGGCTTCAGCCCCTTTGAGCTTCTGTATGGGCACCTTGTTAGAGGACCTCTGAGTTTGGTGAAGGAGGGGTGGGAGCAAGCTCCCAGGAAGATTCCCCAGGTTGTAGTGAGCTACATGCTGGTCTTCAGAAGTGAAATTGCTAAGTTGTGGAAGCAAGTTTCAGTCAACTGAGATGCCAGTCAAGCTGTAATGAAAGAGTGGTATGACCAAAATTTTACCACTGAGAAATTGCAGCCTGGGAAGAAAGTGTGGGTTATGGAACCTATGGAGCCAGGGCCCTCCAGGACCATTGGATTGGGGCCTATGAGGTGACCGTGAGGAAGGGTAAGGCCACCTACCTGGTGGTTTCAATCAAAAGGAGGGGGGGAGAGAGAAGGGAAGTAATGATCCATTCATCTTCCAGGGTAATACAAAAAATCAATAGGGGAATGGATCACTTATAACCACTTTACCAGGGTTTATTAGTTCGTGGTTCCGTCTTAAAAAACCCTCATATACGCACGTAACTGGATTTGGGAAAAAGGTGGTATATCTTGGTTCTCCGCCTATACGTAACGTAACAACATAGTTATGGGGTTTATTAGGTATGTTGACCTCCACCACTGAGGTTTAACCACTGGTATTCGCAGTAGTGTCCAGAAACAGAAACGTTAAAAAATGGTTGTGATAAGGTGATGTTAAAATTCTTCAAACATCCTCACTAAAGCGAAAAAAATGTTTTATTAGCAAGTGGGAGTTAAAGAAATTAAAATGGTGAGCGTGTGTTTTTTAGACCAGGTTAGTATGTCTAAACACACTGAAAAAGTGTCCTTTTATTCGGTCGACATGTTTCTGCCCCGTATGCCCAGCCGGGTCTATGGGGCTTTCTTCAGGACCAGAAAGAGTTTATCAGTGCAACTACCATTTGTATTGCACTTCTCAGCGCGGTAATATTAGTCCGCTGTAGACAATCAGGTCAATAGTACCTGTAATATAGTAAAAAAGAGAAATTTAGTCAGAATCCCCTTATTTTTAACATTCTGGGTTTACATCGTAACAATCAGATAATTTATCAGAATGAAAGTTCGTGTTAATATGTCAAATGGCGCATTTCGCTCTAAAAATATACTTCTTAAAACTATGGCTTAATTTCCAGGGATCGTGCGTAATGATAAGGTACATTAGATATCTTAATATAAATTCAAAATATGCTCTGGATTTATATTGCTACATGAAGTCACGAGGCATAGTCACTGAAAACAAGGGGGAAGAAAAACGAGAAGTGAGAAAGCCAGATGCTGCCTTCTGAGATAAGACCCCATTCTAAAGTTGAAATTACCTTAAAGACACTTGTTATAGCGTCTTCAGGGCTTGGCAAGTTTATCCTTGCTTGCTGTGAAGGAAAAAGAGACATTTTAAAAGAGAGACCTTACTTCAATAATGTCAAGCGTGGTCCTACGGCGTTTCCTCTCACCTGCAGCATGGACTGTCCTCTGCTTGTGCTTGCTCTGCCCACGGTGGTGTAGGGCATTCTGGGAGCGTTCTTTTATTTCACTGTCTCAATAGACATAAAGAAAATACTTTGTGGTTTTATAGTAGACATAGAAAAAGTTTTGGTGTCTTCGCAATATATTATCAATAAAGTTATGTTAGTATATTAGATGTAAGTGTGATTGTGATCAATTTGCATTTTTAAGGTCTCGAGACCTTCTGAACCAACTGATAGGCCTACCCTTTGATGAAAATAAAATGCTACTGGTAGGCCTAGACATAGAAAGTCTCTACACCAGTCTTCCACAACAGAACACTTTGGAAACATTAGAAACCATCTTATTTTCAGAACACTGGCAATACAAAACACTGAGGCATTTTGTCCTGGAGTGCTGCAGACTAGCACTCACGGAAAATTTCTTCGAGTACAATGGGTCACTGTATGAAAAAAGCCATGAAACTTCTATGGGCAGTGCCTTTGCGCCATCGGTAGCAGGCCTGTATGTGAGCAATTTTGAGAAAGAACACATACTCAATGACCAAAATCCTTTCGCTTCCAGAATATTATTCTGGAAGCATTATATAGATGACATTATCCTGATTTGGAATGATACTAGTGACAACCTCAAGGATTTTATACACTGGATTAACACCAGAGATGAATGCCTCAATTTCACTTACACAGCTGATAAGAGCAGATTAGACTTCTTGGATATCTCACTCTACTTAGAGGATGACAGCATTCAGACAAAAACCTATTATAAACCGACTGCGAAGAGCAGCCTGTTATCTTGTAAGAGCTTTCATCCCAGACCTTTAAGGGACAATCTCCCCTATAGCCAATTCTTACGCCTTAGGCGTAATTGTAGTAAGCTAGAAGACTACAAACAACAAGCCAAGGACCTAACTGATAGGTTGGCAAAAAGAGATTACCCCATGAAGACCATTCACAAATGTCAAAAAAGAGCGAGACACCAACCACGAGAATGTCTGCTCACTACCACTCCTAAAGAGACAAATGAGAACTTGATCACGTGTGTGACAACATACAACATCGCTAGCAACACTGTAAAAAAGATTGTAAATAAAAATTGGATGATTGTCACCTCCGGTAACCTGAAATGGCCAAAACCTAGGTTTGCAAATAAAAGAACAAGAAACCTGAAAGATCTTCTGGTACATACTCGACCTGCACCCAAGACAAAAACAGAAAGCATCACTACAGCCTGGAACATGAGTCCAATCACAGGACACTATCCATGTGGTTCCTGCGTAGTCTGCAAAATAACAACTGCAACAAAAACTCTGTGTCTATCTAATGATTTAGTATGGACACAACAACAACACATGAATTGCAATTCCACACACATGATCTATATGATCACGTGTCCATGTGGGTTAAGATATATTGGAATGACGTGTCGAAAAGTAAAACTACGGATTGGGGAACATAAAAGCAACATCAAATGTAAAAAAGCGACGACCAAAATTAGCAAACATTACATAGACTCCAATCACACAGTTGAGGTCTTGAGACCTTCTGAACCAACTGATAGGCCTACCCTTTGTTGAAAACAAAATGCTACTGGTAGGCCTAGACATAGAAAGTCTCTACACCAGTCTTCCACAACAGAACACTTTGGAAACATTAGAAACCATCTTATTTTCAGAACACTGGCAATACAAAACACCGAGGCATTTTGTCCTGGAGTGCTGCAGACTAGCACTCACGGAAAATTTCTTCGAGTACAATGGGTCACTGTATGAACAACGCCATGGAACTTCTATGGGCAGTGCCTTTGCGCCATCGGTAGCAGGCCTGTATGTGAGCAATTTTGAGAAAGAACACATACTCAATGACCAAAATCCTTTCGCTTCCAGAATATTATTCTGGAAGCGTTATATAGATGACATTATCCTGATTTGGAATGATACTAGTGACAACCTCAAGGATTTTATACACTGGATTAACACCAGAGATGAATGCCTCAATTTCACTTACACAGCTGATAAGAGCAGATTAGACTTCTTGGATATCTCACTCTACATAGAGGATGACAGCATTCAGACAAAAACCTATTATAAACCGACTGCGAAGAACAGCCTGTTATCTTATAAGAGCTTTCATCCCAGACCTTTAAGGGACAATCTCCCCTATAGCCAATTCTTACGCCTTAGGCGTAATTGTAGTAAGCTAGAAGACTACAAACAACAAGCCAAGGACCTAACTGATAGGTTGGCAAAAAGAGATTACCCCATGAAGACCATTCACAAATGTCAAAAAAGAGCGAGACACCAACCACGAGAATGTCTGCTCACTACCACTCCTAAAGAGACAAATGAGAACTTGATCACGTGTGTGACAACATACAACATCGCTAGCAACACTGTAAAAAGATTGTAAATAAAAATTGGAAGATTGTCACCTCCGGTAACCTGAAATGGCCAAAACCTAGGTTTGCAAATAAAAGAACAAGAAACCTGAAAGATCTTCTGGTACATACTCGACCTGCACCCAAGACAAAAACAGAAAGCATCACTACAGCCTGGAACATGAGTCCAATCACAGGACACTATCCATGTGGTTCCTGCGTAGTCTGCAAAATAACAACTGCAACAAAAACTCTGTGTCTATCTAATGATTTAGTATGGACACAACGACAACACACGAATTGTAATTCCACACACGTGATCTATATGATCACGTTTCCATGTGGGTTAAGATATATTGGAATGACGTGTCGAAAAATAAAACTACGGATTGGGGAACATAAAAGCAACATCAAATGTAAAAAAGCGACAACCAAAATGAGCAAACATTACATAGACTCCAATCACACAGTTGAGGATCTCAACTGGACAATCATAGAGATGTTAACAAATAAAAATCTAAATGCAGAACGTCTTCTTTTCGAGAAGGAACAGCGTTGGGTTCATTGTTTAAAAACCAATGTGGAGGAATTGAACGATGATATTCCGTGGCACCAGTTCAGTTAATAATACTCCATGTCTGAAGATTACTAACAGAATGAACGACATTGATTATCCGCTATTCCGTAATTATAAATCAAAAACTCACTGAGTTGCTGCAATAGAACGAGGCAAATATCTGAAGTCACATTTTAATTATTATTATTTTTATTTTTTCTGTGTCAAATTGCTGGAAACATCGAAGTTAGCAATTATTTAAAAATTGATCACAATCACACTTACATCTAATATACTAACATAACTTTATTGATAATATATTGCGAAGACACCAAAACTTTTTTCTATGTCTACTATAAAAACCACGAAGTATTTTCTTTATGTCTATTGAGACAGTGAAATAAAAGAAGGCTCCCAGAATGCCCTACACCACCGTGGGCAGAGCAAGCACAAGCAGAGGACAGTCCATGCTGCAGGTGAGAGGAAACGCCGTAGGACCACGCTTGACATTATTGAAGTAAGGTCTCTCTTTAAAATGTCTCTTTTCCTTCACAGCAAGCAAGGATAAACTTGCCAAGCCCTGAAGACGCTATAACAAGTGTCTTTAGGGTAATTTCAACTTTAGAATGGGGTCTTATCTCAGAAGGCAGCATCTGGCTTTCTCACTTCTCGTTTTTCTTCCCCCCTTGTTTTCAGTGACTGTGCCTCGTGACTTCATGTAGCAATATAAATCCAGAGCATATTTTGAATTTATATTAAGATATCTAATGTACCTTATCATTACGCACGATCCCTGGAAATTAAGCCATAGATTTAAGAAGTATATTTTTAGAGCGAAATGCGCCATTTGACATATTAACACGAACTTTCATTCTGATAAATTATCTGATTGTTACGATGTAAACCCGGAATGTTAAAAATAAGGGGATTCTGACTAAGTTTCTCTTTTTACTATATTACAGGTACTATTGACCTGATTGTCTACAGCGGACTAATATTACTCCGCTGAGAAGTGCAATACAAATGGTAGTTGCACTGATAAACTCTTTCTGGTCCTGAAGAAAGCCCCATAGACCCGGCTGGGCATACGGGGCAGAAACATGTCGACCGAATAAAAGGACACTTTTTCAGTGTGTTTAGACATACTAACCTGGTATAAAAAACACACGCTCACCATTTTAATTTCTTTAACTCCCACTTGCTAATAAATTTTTTTTTTCGCTTTAGTGAGGATGTTCGAAGAATTTTAACATCACCTTATCACAACCATTTTTTTACGTTTCTGTTTCTGGACACTACTGCAAATACCAGTGGTTAAACCTACGGGTGGAGGTCAACATACCTAATAAACCCCATGACTATGTTGTTACGTTACGTATAGGCGGAGAACCAAGATACACCGCCTTTTTCCCAAATCCAGTTACGTACGTTTATGAGGGTTTTTTAAGACGGAACCACAAACTAATAAACCCTGGTAAAGTGGTTACAAGTGATCCATTCCCCTATTGATTTTTTGTTTCACCTACCTGGTGGACCTCAAGACTTCCAAGGAACCCCACAGAGTGCTGCATGTCAATCGCCTCAAACCCCATTTTGAGAGGTTTGAGCCCACCATGCTGTTGATGACAGATGGAGAAGAGGAGGAGGAGAGTGAATCCCTCCCTGACCTCTTAGACTCCAAAGAGAAAGATGGGTCTGTAAAGGGAGTCAACTCCTTTCCCCAGTCTAACTCCTGAATAGCAGAGAGACTGCCACCAAGTGTTGAGGCAGTACTCCTCTCTGTTTTCCCTTATTCCCCCACCTGTGTACCCATAATGTGGACACAGGGGACAACCTTCCTGTTAAGAATAAATCTCACAGGTTGTCGGATAAGGTGAGAGACAGTATTAAGAGTGAAGTCTCTAAAATGCTGGAATTGGGGGTAATGGAGCCCTCTAGTAGCCCCCGGTCCAGTTCTGTGGTTCTGGTACCAAAAGCTGTCCCACTGGGCACCACACCTGAACTGAGGTTCTGTGTGGACTATAGAGGCCTCAGCTCAGTTACAAAGACACATGCTCATCCCATCCTCCAGGCTGATGAGCTGATTGACCGGTTAGGGGCTGCCCAGTACTTAAGTACCTTTGATCTTACATCAGGGTTCTGGAAGATCGCCCTAACAGAGAGTTGGGTAGATCTCCCCACTTTCAGCTGGGGGGACATTTGTTAGACCTGTCATCCGCAGGGTGGTTTTCCCCAAAACCTTTTGCCTGCTTTCCTCCTCTTTTTGCTGTATGTTTTTGTTGGCTGTAGGAATGTGAGCACTTTGCCACTGCTGTCCAGTGCTAAAGTGCATGTGCTTCTCCCCTAAGTATGGTGACCTTAGTGTATACCCAATTGGCATATTTAGTTTACTTATAAGTCTCTTGTAAAGTGGTATATAATATACCCAGGGCCTGTAATGTAAATGCTACTAGTGGGCCTGCAGCACTGGATGTGCTACCCACACAAGTAGCCTTTCAAACCAGTCTCAGGCCTGCCATTGCAAGGCCTGTGTGTGCAGTTTACTGCCACTTCAACCTGCCATTTAAAAACACTTGCCAAGTCCTAAACTCCTCTTTAAATACACATAGGTCATCCCTAAGGTAGGCCCTAGGTAGCCCTAAGTGCAGGGTGCTGTGCTGTACGTAAATGTAGGACATGTACTGGTAGGATTTGCATCTCCTAGTAGTAACAAGAAGAAAATGTGTTTTTCATTGCTATGAGGCCTATTTCTCTCACAGGTGAGGATTGGGAATTCCTTAATGCACTTTTAAGCTGCAATTCCTGTTTAAAAAAGAGTAGCTGCAACATGTTTCATATCTTTGGAATGGTAATAATAAATCCTCTTTAATGGTAAAGTTGGATTTAAAGTTACTGTTTTAGAAATGCCACTTTTAGAAATTACAAAAACTGGGGGATAGGCCCAAAGGACCAGAACCAGGTAGGGCTGTACTAAATTGAATACAAAAAGGAGAACCTGGCTCCGTTTAACGTTATGCTCTTATTATTTTTGAGCCACAAACAGACCACTATCTTTTCTGTTTGAATGGAATTTTTATTAAACCATTCCTTTCTTTGCAATTGTTTATATTTACCCAAAACATTTTAGTTGCATGAGAAGTGAAGGCAGGCATCTATTTCTGTATTCATTCCATCCTTTTTTTTAAGTCTGAGCACATCCATATTCTAAATCCGATATGAACCGCAACTTCACTGTCAGCTAGGCATCCTAGAAATAGAATACAGAAATAGATGCCTGCCTCTGAGCAACCCGGGAACTTTGAAAGAAATTCCCCACGGCATAAATTACGAAGCGCACTGCAGTAATTTCTGTTGAGAAATTCTGGTTACCACGCAAATAGGAGTCAAAGCAGCAGCTCTATCCGAGAATCGGGCAATCAGAAATCGCTGACCATTAACATGAAGCCCTGATGAGAGTCCCGGTACCAGAGGACTGGGTCTTGAAACGCGTCGGCACTTTTTTTTTAACACGGAGGAATTTGAATAAACCTGTTGTGACGTGAGGGATTTGTATTGAATAGTATGCCCCACGCACACACTCTAAATATTTTCCCGTGTTAGGCACATGTTTGGCCCCAAAAACAAGATAGCGATAAGAGTATTCTAGTTTCTGATGTGATGATGCAAAAGTCCAACGTTTTTGTATATAAATGTGTTTGTATATAAGTTTCATGCACTGTCTATTGTGAATTGTCATAAGTATTTTTCATGTTTTGTATGTTAATTTGAAAAATGTGTGTCTCTTCACTTCTCACGCAACAAATTTTTTTTTGGTAAATATAAACAATTGCAAAGAAAGGAATGGTTTAATAAAAATTCCATTCAAACAGAAAAGATAGTGGTCTGTTTGTGGCTCAAAAATAATAAGAGCATAACGTTAAACGGAGCCAGGTTCTCCTTTTTGTATTCACTTTTAGACAGTAGACATTTCTCTGCTCTCACTGCTCTGTGTTTCTGGCAGCTTTCTCCAATACACGTCTGGGGTGGGTGACAGCTGCACTTTGTGTATTTCCTCTAGACAGCCACAAACACAGGAAGGGTGGGTGTGACCGAGAACTCATCTGCATTCTGATAGCTCTTCCTGGGCAAGAATAGGAAGGGGGAGCTGACACTTACACCTGAATAGGCAGTGTCTTGTTTCCCACAGAGAGGGCTGCTTTGAAGTCATCCCCACTTCGAGGGTACAACTGGGTATACGTACTGGGGCTCTGATCCTCCCAAGACAGTACACTACTGGACCTGTGAAGGACTCTGCCAGGAGTAAGGACTGCTGTTCTACACAGAATGCCATTCTGCTTGACTGCAGATCTGAAATAACTGCTTTTCCCCTTTGCTGTGACGCCCTGCTGCCTGCTGCCTGCTGATCTCTGCCCTGCTGAAGACAAGGACTGGACCTATTTCACTTGAACCCAGAGTGACTCCAAGGGCTTGCGGACTTGCCCCCTGTTCTGAAGTCTCATGGCCATCAAATCCTTCCTACAACTCTTAAACAGCAGGTGGACTCTGCCAAGTAGTGCCAATCCAGTCCTGGGCCCTTGAAAGTGAGATTCTGCTGCCCAGAACCAACATACCGGCACAGTGACGACTTTGCGCCATTCGGACCCAACACATTGCTCTTCTATGCCGATGCTAGAGCCGAACAACGACACTGCTTTGACATTCTGTGTAGCTCAACGACGATGGATAGCGTGGTTTGGCAATGACGCAGTGCCTGCACCTAAAAGGGGTTCGTCGACGAAGCCTCCACTGTCAGCGCAGACCACAACCAACGCATTGAGTCTTCGAAGTCAGCACTTGCTCCATCCAAAGTACTTTTTCAGCAGGACCTGTGTGAGTCCTGTAGCCGGCTTGCTCTCCATTGCAGTCAGTCTGAACTTTGGATTTGCCCGGTCCAGCGTGACCTCAAGTAACCCCTAAGCACAATTTGCTTCTAAGCACTTTTTTATTTATTTTTAAAAATGTATAACTCTGATTCTACTTATTGGATGTTTGTCGTTTTGGTCTTGTTTTACTCATAAAAATGTAATCTATATTTCTAACCCTGTGTGGAGTATTTTTGTGGTGGTCTCATTGTGTTACTGTGTGTGGTTGTGTGTGTTGCACAAATACTTTCCACATTGCCTCTTTAGATAAGCCTAACTGCTCTGAGTCAAGCTACCAGAGGGTGAGCACAGGTTATTTTTTAGTGTGTATCTAGCTTACCCTGGCAAGAGTGGTGGTTCATGCTTGGACAGGGTGCATACCTCTGCTAACCAGAATTCCCATTTCTACCACCCTGGCACTTCTTTGCTCATCTCATGAGTGTGTGCTGTTATTGACAGCTGATGTAATCACACTGATCCACCTTTACCATATATGTACTCCAATATGGTAGAGGCTGTGAAAAAAGGGCCTTCATAGGATGTGGCAAGCACTCACCCTTCACTAATATGCACTTCAACGTGCTGTTAAATACTGACCAAAACCCTACTCTTGTTTACTACTGTAAATACTGGTAGCTGATAGTCAAATACAAGACGGCTGCATTTTGTGATGACCAAATTGCCTTCTGAGGAATTCCACTGTTGGCTTGATCATATCCACAGAGATTTGCCCTGGATCACACAATTTGAAGACATTGCTGAAACCTGGATTAAGACCCAGGTCTCCAGGATCCAAATTCTACAGTTTAGCTGTTGGACCACGTTTCCTCCCACATCACCTTTCGAAGGTGATGTGCCAGCCTACAGTCTTCAGCATTCAATGCACGTTTGTGACTCTGTACATTTTCAGTTTATTAGCGACAAGGAGCGATTCTTGCAATTAAGTGCTCTATTGCCTGACTAATTATTATCCGCTATAACAAACGTCTTCCCTGCAGCATTCTATTTATATCATTTGTAGAAAATCAAAGCACCTGCCATAGTGCAGAAGCATGGAAGCAGAAAAATAACGCAAAAAAGGACCTATCAAAGTAGTTTATTGTTAACTCAAATTATTGACTATTTCCCCAAAAATTAAAGAAAAACACCAAATAAGCACAGTTCTACTCAGGAATTCCTCTCCACTGAATGCAATGTAGTCCCTCTTGTATAAACAATCCAGTTCTCTCTTCTTGGCTGCAGTGGATAGGCTGGGGGCAGTTTACGTCACTCCCACCTGTGGGTAGCAGGAACTGTATCTGCAGCATGGGGCTTCTTGGTTTATGGACGTTATTATTATAATTGGTCCCTTGTACATGATGACTGTGGTGAGAGGGATGTCAGGGCTCCAGAGAGAGCTCATAAGGGTGTTTAACCGGGAAAAAAGATGGCTGTGAGACGTAGGTCTCACAGAGGGAGATTTGGAAGGCATTACAGACTCTTAGAGGCAGGGGGTGAACTGGGGCTATTACTATGAGGTAGGGCACAATATGAAGATACAAATGTCTGATGGAACGCAGATGTCTGGTGTGAATCTCTCTTTTGACTCGGAGAAGCATATTAATAAAGGTAAATATACACATGTAAATTCACTAAGGTATATTACGTGTAACTCTGCACTAGTTTGCTATCCATCCTTTTTAAGTGTAGATGTACACGTAGGTGCAGACGTACATGCCCTCACCCTCTCAAATCAAGAAGTGAAGCCTACTACGAGTTTTATGAGTATAAAGTTAATAATGGAAACTTCACACACGGAGCAATGATTTTGTGGACTAAATCGCTTCTTAAATTTCCCTAAACCCCTCTCATTTCAGGGGCGTAGCTTACGGGGTGGGGGTATTTGGGGTGTTACACCCTCCTTAATAACTGTATTTTCAGATGAATTAATTGGTACAGGTGCTTTCAGTCGGGTATGGTATTGTGTCTGTGAGATTTCACGTGGGATTTTTGCATACATACACTGACAAAAACACACTCACTCATCACTGTTTTGTAAGCCCTAAAAAATGTTTATTTTACAAAATATTGTCTTTCTATCATTTAGTGCTCCGATTAATTTGTATTCCTCTCTCTCCCTTTCCACTGCCTCTTAAGCCCCACTCATGTGTCCCGCTTGTCGTATAATGTATTTTAACATTATATGCCAGCCTGGTGGTTGGGAAATCTGATGCTCACACCCCCCCAATCTTACTGACCAAGCTACGCCCCTGCCCATTTTGTGAGAGGTATTCCCCATTTTCCAGCCACTTCTCCGTGTCCCTCCCACCTTTACTGACAAAACGGCTTCGTACCTGTGTGGAGATCTCTGCCAACATGGTTTGTGAAGTGCATTTTGTAGTATGTGCACAGCCAGACCGGGAACCGCAACCAGCCCTGTTTATATGCTCTATTGGCCTGGGTAGCCGTGGGGGGCAGGGGGGAGGCTGCACCACTCCCGCTTTTGTTACAGGGGGAGATATTGCAGCACTGCTGCAAAACCAGCTCCCAGTAACAAAACCAGCCCACACTGGTCCAAAACCGGCCCCACCCTTCCGGCCCACCGGGAAAACACACGGTGCCCGCTACGGCCAGTCCGGCCCCGATTACATGAATAGTACTGCTACTTTCCATACTACAAAATGCAGATTGTGAATAAGCCTCATGGTTTTCTGCCTTTGATGGAGCATGCACACCATACAACCAAACAAGTCTGAGTTAATAGGAAAAGTCTGAAAAGCTGCAGTCAGTTTCTACTTTTCCTTCGCTGGTTAATCTCTGTGTTTGGAAGTGTCTACACCTCTACTAGGGGATTGGCTGAACAGAAGCAGGCTGAGCACCTCCTGATTTTTACCTCGGCTGCTACGAGGCATTATTAAATCCTACTGCAAAGAGCCCAGCGGCGAGTTAACATTCCTACACAGAGCGCTCCAGGGGCTGTACTGCAATAAATGCCACGGGGGCGCAATGGGTGTTTGCGCCCGCTTTGCGCGTCTCCGGGGCACTTTCAGGGCCGGACTGGGAACAGAAACCGGTCCTGGCAAACTGCTCAGCCGCCCCCCCTAGGGTGAGGGGGAGTGCAGCTGAGCAGTTTGCGAGGGCCGGTTTCGGCTGATTTTATTACCGGGGGCCGATATTGCAGACCCCCGGTAACAAAACCGGCCCCCACCCTAGCGGCCTACTGGGGAAACGCCCGGTGCCCGCTATGGCCAGTCCGGCCCTGGGCACTTTGGTATTATAGAAGGGGACGCAGACACTTGTGCGGGACCTTCTGTAATACCTATGGCGCTGGCGCACTTAAAGTGCCAGCGCTACCTTCAGAGGATGTTCCCTCATTTGCATAGGGGCGTGCCCTAAGCAAATGAGGGAATTCCTTTGACTCTGCGCCCGCGCCATATTACAGAAGCGGGCGCAGAGTCAGAGGAGCCCTCAGGAGCGCACTAACAGTGCGCCATTTAAAAGGTGGCGCACTGTCAGTGCGCCTCCTGAGAGCAGCCCTCTGCAGGGGGTAAAGGGGGTCCGATGGACCCCCCAGACATCCCCTTGCAGGCGGGTGCAGTCATTGACTGCAAGGGGATCTCTATTACCCTGTAAAAAAAGCAGCTGCTCCTTGTTTACACATGAATGCGCTGCCCCCAGGGCTGCGCAAGTTCGCGCCTGCCCTGGGCGCAGCACATACATCATAATTGGGCGCATTGTGATTGTTTGCGCCTGGCGCAGCTTTTAAAAGGTGCGGCAGGCGCAAACAATCACAATGCATAATACGGCCCCTGGTGCTAAAATACCAAATCAATATCCTGCCCTTTATAACACAACAGCCACTTTCACTGCACGGTGCACCTCTCCTTACCGTCATCTCAGTTCCGCAGAATCCTTCCTGAGGTACGGCTTGAGTTCTCAACCAGCGTTCACCTCCCATCAGCTCCTCATAAGAAGTGTCGATGCAGTTCGGGTCCGAGGTATTATAATGCATGCCTGTGATGCTGTACTTGAACCTCTCCAGCAGGCACTTCTTGAAGGACACGGTCATGTCTGAACCGAAACATTGAACAGTGGGGACGATGTCACTGTAACCTGCAACAAAACAGGACCAGCTGATTACTAATGGAATTCAGGTGCAGAGACCCAAGCACTCCTCTTGTTTAACCCTCTGTAAGCACATCCTTGTCAACACGCACACAATCATGGAAACACAACAATCACAAGAGGCAGACTGCTTTATTTATTTATAACCTTCAGACTAACACCCCGATCAGGACTTGGGGCGGAAGGGGCTTTTTGCTGTATTTTGAGAATGGGCCAGTAGTTTCGAGAGGAACTGAAAAAAGCAAATTCTCATTAGTCTTTACCACTCCTTTTCTCCGGCGGCAGAGTGGGGCTGAAGATGTCTCCAATAATACCAGGACACGCATGGTATGACCGGGTCACCTCCCGGAAGTACGGCTGCTTCTCCCAGTAATTGTATTTGATCTTTGTTACAGAGCGGAAAAAAACATCTGAAACCTCAACTGCCAGACTTTGGGGTGGTCCGCACAGTTATTGTAAAAACATCCTCATGAGTGGGCTAGTGTTAAAAAACACAGACACACGAGACAGACTAGAATATCATGCTACATACAAAGAAATAAGCATACATTGGTAGATGTCTAGGAGTCGTATTTAATGTAATTCATATCAGAAAGATTGTGGGCTATAATCACCTGCTTCAGGAACATTTTAAGTGAACTATTCATGCCGCACAGACCGAGTCTTCTGGACATTTTCAGGTACAGTTTGCTTATTTATAAAGTGCGCACCATCAAATGGAATGGCTTCTTAGTGCTTCAGTAGTAGAGGCATCTACTTTCCAGGGAGGGGTGTGCAGAGACTGTCTGTGGTAACATCGTGGCAGCTTTCTCTTTCAATAAAGTGTACACGTAGAGAACATATCATTACACATATTCTGAATGGGTTTTGACGCAAATCCCTATCTACCAACATTGGTACACAGGAATTTGCGCCAAAATCTTATGCCTTCTCCAGGCAGGCGTAACAAGGAGAATTTTTTTTATTTCTTCTTGTTTTTTCAACTTTGCATTTGCACTGCATTGTACAGCACCTATACAAAGTGGGAAAAGCCTTGTGGCATAGCTTTTGTACTGGAAGGGACCCCTTCCAGTACAAAACTTATGCTTGAGAAAATGCACACACTTTGCACTCGGGCACAAGGCTAAGTGCGTTGTCGCATGGCTGCCAAAAGTGCGGTTGCGTATGGGGATAGACAACGAAGACAACGAAGATGTATCTGAGGAAAAGTTATCTCGGTCCATATAGTAACCACTGGAACCTAGCTGAAATAACGGGGGCTGTTCTTCATTGAAAGGTGAATGAATGGTACTTTCAGGATCGTCAATTATAAGTTCAACTGGTGGCGAAGCATACTCATTTACCACAGATGTAGATGTGGGAGGTAAAACAGGCAGCAAATCATTTGAAGATTAACCCCGGGTGTAGCTGGCGTAGTGCCTCTACGCGGAGTTCCATGCGCATGACGTACAACGTAGGGGTTTCCAAAGAACAAGGACAGCGAGGATGAGGAAGGAGAGCGGCCATGGCGAGGAGGAGGCAGCCACGGCAGGTAAGTGCCTTTTTAATTTTTTTAAATTAATTAGGGAGGGTGGAGGGGCCGGCTAACTCCACTCCACCACGGAGTCGGAGTTTTGCCTAAACGCCGCGTTCGCAATGGAGCGCGGAGTAGGCAAAACTCTGTAAACTCCGCTGGCAGAGCGGAGTTACCCGCCCGGGCTTAATGAGGATTCCATCTCCCCCTCCATTTGTTGGGGAGTTGTCGGGGAAACAGAAGCCATTGGCTCTAGTGAAACATCCCGAAGCGGAATGCTTGTAGGCATACTATTTTGTATCGGCCATATGGTGTAGTTTGACATGCTCGATTGAAATGTATTGATTCTCCTTACGACCAGGTAGTGGACGTAGAATCACAGTACGGGTGCCCTTCAAACCAAGGACTGGGACCGGTGCAAGAGATTTCTCTTGGACCAAATCTCCAACCTCAGGAAGCCAGCCAGAAACCGGAATCAGCACTGCTGCATCCGTGGAAGAGGGCAAGTGAGCTTTCACCAGCGAGTCTCGAGCCTTTTGTAGATCCTGTAACATAGCACAATGATTAATATTTTTCTAAGTCAAATGTTGCGGCAGCCGCCACAACGTCTAGACCATCAAGGTCTGGCACAAACATTTTAATGCCAAAGAGCAATTCGTATGGGGTCCGCCCACCCAGAGATCTTCGAGGGAGATTATTAAGTGCACGTTAGACTCCATAAAGATGAGTCAGCCAGCCCCTACCAGTACCTAAAACCCTAGCTGTCAAAGATTGCTTTAAGTCACGGATCATCCGCTCCACAACAGAATTGCCCTCAGGCCGATATGGAGACGAGAATTGCACCTGCACCCCCAGAGACTTCATCGCATCCCGGTAAGCCCTAGAGGCAAAAGCCGGACCTTTGTCTGAATGGAAGGTGTCACAGGCAAATGTCCCTACAAAGACACGCAAATATTTTATAACAGTTCGAGCGCCAGCACTACGTTGCGGTCAAATCCAAAGGAATCTAGTGCATGAATCCACTGCAACCAAGATATACTTAAAAGCATTATCAGATGTTAAAGGACCACAGTGATCAAGATAAATACAACCAAAGGGATGATTTGAAATGTAGAGTTGAGTATGTGGTGGACGTGAAACAGTAGAAGGTTTAATTTGTTGACAAATGTCACAGGTGGGAACAAATTTACACGTTTGCTGGTATAAGCCACGCCACCAAAAACGTTGTTGCAAAAGCGAAATAGTTGCTGTCACACCGGCATGGGCAGAAGC
The DNA here is from genome assembly GCA_963921515.1 of Calotriton arnoldi. Taxonomy (NCBI): domain Eukaryota; kingdom Metazoa; phylum Chordata; class Amphibia; order Caudata; family Salamandridae; genus Calotriton; species Calotriton arnoldi. Next base: position 790,296 of record CAWUFW010008901.1, on the reverse strand, counting down.
CACGCCTTCATGTGCAGCCATGATCAAAGAAAGTCTGCGGTCCTCGTTGGGAATCAGCCGATCACCAACTGATGGAATAGTCACAAATGGAATTCGTTCGGATGTTAAATGATAGGTGTAACGAGAAGGGAACCCTTGGGGAAATTGCGTTCCCTCCTTCGTAGCATCAATAGCCGCCAGATAATCATCATCAATTTTAGTCATAGACCTAGTAACTGCTACTACTGTGCATGTGGCTACTGCAGATTTGGCTGCCTCATCAGCCAGCGAATTACCAACAGCGTGTGCGCCCACACGCTGATGGCCCAATGTATGGATAACATGTGTGAGTGGCAAACGTTCCTTAAGAGTGGCCACTCGGACCCAAAGCGCTTTATGCTTAATTGCGCTACTTTTAAAATCACGAAAATCATTTTGTCTCCAAAAGAACAAGTTGTCATTGAAGTATTGTACATAGTTATGCATTTTGTACTGATCAAGAGGGAGCAACGATAAAGGAGGAGGATGAACATGTTCATATTGTGAATATTCATTTGTTTGCAAAGAAGGGTCAAAGATAAAATTTACATCAGCCGATATCAATGAACTAGCCCATTGTATCCAACGGGGATACAGAGCTTTAGAATTTGGTACACTAGCCTTTGTGACAGCTTCTAAAGCAGGCACTGGCGAAACCATGAAAATGAGTTTTCTCTGAACTGCTGTTGAAATCTTTTCAGTGGAAGAAAAACGCATCTCAGCTTGAGTATACAAATGAGATTTATAAGCAATGGGAACCGTGTCCCCATCAGTAAAAGTCACATAAGTAAATCCCAACGCTCCTGGTACAATCCGTATTACCAAATTAGTTATGTTGTCTCTTGTTAACAAGAATTGAGTTGCGAGCCGATCAGACTGCAAAGATCTGAGTACTGCAGTATGTTCCGGAAGCCAACTGGAAGATGAAAAAGAGGGTTGTATGAAGGCATAAAGCGGTTTGATACGCTGGGCATTATCAGAAATGTAAGTCCTGCCAAAATTACAAAAAAAAACAGCAAAGATTGCAATTTTTTAAGGGTTGAAGGAGGCTGCAATTGAGTACATTTCTCTAAAAAGTGGGGGCCAACCCCTACCTTAATTATTTAGTTCATAACCAAGGAAAAGTACTGCCAAAAGGCAATATGCGATTTTGCAAAATTAAATTTGTAACCTAACATTGCAAAATGTGTGATAATGTGATCCACACGCACAAGATGCGGATCCATTTCATCATCTGTCAAATATTTATCATTGTTGTCGGAAAAAGCATCGGGGTCAAGTTCATGTAAGATCGACACAATGCGTGTCGCAAACACACCTGGGCTATTCTTATACCCCATAGGCAATTTCGCATGGCGTCTCTGATTGCCTAGAGCGCTGAATGCGGTCAAATCACGGCTTTCAGGAGCCAAAGAGTGGCTGAAAAATCAATTGGAAATATCTAAATCAGTTTTATACTTCTTTCGAACAATGTTATTTATTAACACAGAGCTATGTGTGTTCTAAACCGCAAAGGTACGAACATGACTGTTCAAATGTCTGTAGTCTAACACTATACGATATGAACTGTCCAGTTTCAATATTGGAAAAAGAGGATTATTCATTGAGGAAACACGGGTTCAATCACACCCTCATATTCCAATTGAGTCAAAATATCACCTATGGACGCTTTAGCGTCTCATTTGATTGGCTATTGGGGTTGGGGCTGTGGTATAGAATGCAAAGGAATAACATGCACTGGTGAATCCCTGTCCCAACCCGCCTGATTGCAATAGAATGCTGGAGCTAAGGCTAGGGCCCACTCCGAAGCATAAGCATTTTTAGTCTCCCATGGGGACATATTGTGAAAAACATGGAAGTATCACATCCTCCCCTCTAGGGGAAGCGAGGACAAAAGGGGGAGGCCAATCAACCTCCGCCAACAAAATATCATAGGAAGATGATAGATTATCCCAAAAGACTGCTTTAACAGTGCATTTAATACCACCTTCAATTTGGAGGCTAACGTCAAAAGCCTATCAGGACGAGCAACACGAGTGTCGGCCATTTCAGCAGTAATAAAAATGTCAGTTGCTTTCGCCTCCAGACGCTGGTGATGTGTCTGCCGCACTATGGTAACCTCCGCCGCGCTGTTGAGGAGGGTTACCGCCCAGGTCCTGTCGAGGAGGAGGGTTCTCACCGTCTGAGACATACTTTGCAGTCAAAGTGGCAACTTTTTTCTTCTGAAATGGGGCTCTATACTGAGGTGGTTCCTCCCGCTTGACTTTTGCGTCAAACTGGTGCTGCGGGTCACGTCTTGCCTGTGTAGACTCGCCTTGTCTGTGATCTTGTCGCCCTCCTCCGCTGAATTGTTGATCCAACGATTCCTGAAAGGAACGAGGAGAATGAGGATCAGGAACCTGAAATCTCCTGGGTGTCTTAATTTTAGAGTGGTCACGCAAATCATATCTACGCTCAGAAGTGCCTGGTGGAGGCAAACCTGCAAGAGAACCAGACTTCTGTTGTTGCTGCTGCACATTTTTGTTCCAAGCCTTTTTAGGAAAGACTGGATGACCCTCCTTTTCAGGAGGGGGTTTACCTTGTGGCTGAGTAAATGGTCGAACCCCTAAGCTATTGCGACCCAAGGATGTATACACATCTGCAATAATAATCAGTAACTTGCGCTCCCGATCCAAGTCCGCCACCGCCGCTAGGCGTTGGCGCACTTGTAAGCAAACTGCTTCACTTTTAATGTTGGCCAGAATTATATCGGAGACAACAGGGAACATGCCCACTAACTTCATGCCCAAATCTAGGGCTGGACCAGCCCGTGCTCATCCTGTACCTTCTTCAGAATGCTCGGCAGAACGCTCATGGAGAGGATGCCAAAGCACAGTGTATTCACTAAAGCAAACACCGTCCCCCAGGTGGTGCAGTCCGCTAAAGAAGGAATCAGACCACTCGGCATACTCATTGTAAGGATCCTGTGTTTTTCGACAGGAGATGTATCTGGAAAAACCGCTTCAAGCTGCTTAAATGTTTGTGCGAGCCAAACTAGCAAGTCATCACGATTTTTAGGACATTTGCCCATAACTGAGTTCATCATGACGGGACTAATCACAAGTCCTCCGCCGTGAGCAGGTGCCAGAGGAGCAGCTCCAAGCGGAGCTGGCTGAAGTGCACGAGACATAAACTGTATGACTCGTTTATGAAGATGAACCAATTGTGTGTAAAATAGATGTAACTCTACGATAGTAATATTCATATATTTTGGATGTGGTGTAAAACCAGCCAAAACTGGCCAAGTGGCCCCATCAATAGACAAGGGGACCATTCAAACAAAAGAAATAGGGTGAGGAAGGGCGCCATTAAACCAAATGGTATGCTCCCGGGACGTCAGCAGAACTTCAATTAATGCATAAGGACAATACGCTGCTGGAGGAGCAGCGGCCGTGTAAGCTTAAAACAAATTATCATTCGCATCTACCGCGGGAAATGTAACCCAAGAATAAAATACTTCAAAGTGGTAAGCGGGATCCGCCTCAACCACGAAAATAAAGTTAGCCCCTACATTGGGGACTCCATGTTTAGTTAAGTAAGCTGTAACCGCTGCAAGGTTATGCGCTGCCATAGTGACCGGTTGTGACATGTGTAAAAAGAAATGAATCAGTGAAACAGCAGCGCAAAATAGGGCCAAAATACCTTTTAAACTTCAAGCTTGAAAAACCTATATAAATAGGGATACCCTACGAATATAGGAGGCTAAGCCCCCCACCACCACGGAAGTCTCTGTGAACCAGTGAGAGGGTATCGTGGACAAGCACAAGCGCTACTCGGAGGTCTTGCAAATAAGTACCAGACCAAACTTGGCGGCGCCATGTTGCAGGGATTCTGTTCAAAAACAAAACTATGCGTAGGATTATGGGACCTTAGTGCATAGGGACTGAGTCATCCTAACACCTTAGTACCCATGAGCCCAGGACTGACTAGCTATAGTGTCTCACTTGCTCTCCTACTCCCTCACAGAGAAACAAATGATTAGACACCCCAGAAAACAACACTACCGAATCTCTCAGGAATGGCGGTTGCAATACACACCCTTTCATTCACAGTCTTGTACTTGTCCACAATAAGATCTGACAGAGACACAAACTAGTTTAAAATATTTATTTTAACTAACGTGCTTTAATATGCAGTATACGAGCCACAACAAGCAGAAAAATGCATAATACAAATGCCGTCAGCATAGCAGTTAGTCCATTTAATCATGAAAGGAGATGTCATTATGAAAAGACAGTATATCCTAACCTCCCTCCCCTTGCATAGAAGTAGTATTATTATAGATTAGAAGATCTCTGGCATTATGTGCAAGCCCTATACCTTAGCCTATCGAGGGTAGATCTACTTCATAGGTGCTGTATCGCTCTTCTCCCTAGAAAGGTCCCTCTCCAAGTGTCTGCTACCTATTCGTGTATTCCAATAAGACCAAAGTACGTTGTCCCAAACAACAGCTGCATCAGTATGTTTTGTCTAGGTGCTAAGGCCTGGCCAGAAAGAATAACAAGGGGCATTGTTGTTTGACCTTGCTCACAATGTTTAGACAAAATCCCAGGAACCTGCAGAGTGTGAACACAGCAATGGGTTCTCATGTGAAAAACAGCAATGGAGACAGTTGCAAAAATAAAGTCTTATAGTAACGTGTGCAAAGTAGTGGGCAATCTGCAGCCTGCTCATGCTAACTTAGAGAAGACGACAATGTCCCCGTGGGCCATGTAACATACCCTTTAGAGGGCTTCGCGGATTCAGGGGTTGTCCCGCGTCTTCCAAGACAAAGGCTGGATGGCGCTCTTCTATCTGATAAATATTCCTGATCGCACCAATGGATTTAAATAGCAAGAGTTCAACCACTGGACTGCTTCAAGGCACTCTTTGCATATGCAGAAGTGGTTTGGGATGGCCGCACTTTTCAAGTGCCTCTCTTGAGTGTTCTGCAGACAGCACCTTGGTGCAGAGAGATGCGTCTCACAGTAGGGTAGTTTCCAACCTGGCGCAACCACAACAGATAAACAAAGAGGTGTGAACGATGTATTCCCAGCTATGAACCGCTAACAAAACAGTGATCAGGAAAGAGGCAAAAGGCTGTTCTCACTTAAAGGATCGTTTACACTCTGAACAACAGAGACTGCAACCTCAGTTGTATGATGGAGGTACACATGGCTCAACCATGCATGCCTCTACCACGCAGCCTGAACCACGAATGGATCTTAACCACGCATTCCTTTACCACGCATGCCTTTACCACGCAATTTTGTGGTAAAGGCATGATTGGTGATGGGGCATACGTGGCTAAGGTCGTGAGTCCTGACCCCTGCCGTAAACTACAAACTCCCTACATGACCCCGGGCCCTGAGGTCCAAACACCCGACCCCCTCCCACCCCCGATGCTGTCCCTAACCCTTAGCTTACACTACCCGACGCCTTCCCACCCAGCGCTGTCCCTAAAACTACCCCAACCCCTTCCACAGTCCTTAAGCCCAAAACCATAACCCCTATTTTTAAAAAGAACCCCAACCCCCCCTCTGAGACCTAAAAACTACCCCGCGATCCCCTAAGCCCTAAAAGCTGTCCCAACTACCCATCCCCTCCCCCTGCCCTAAGGCCTAAAAACCCTGACCCTTAGCTACACTGACCCGCTCCCACCCCATGCTGTCCCTAAGATGACCCCAACCCCTTCCATTGCCCTTAAGCCTAACACCCCAACCCCTAATTAAAAAGTCTACCCCGACCCTCTCCCAGCCCTGTAAACTACCCCGATCCTCCCCCAGCCCTGTAAGGTACCAGACCCCCGAGCCCTAAAAAGTACCCCGCCATCCCCTAAGCCCTAAAAACTGTCCAGACTACCCATTCCCCTCCCCCTGCCCTAAGGCCTAAAACTCTGACCCTAATCTAATACTACACTGACCCGCTCCCACCCCGACCCCTCCTCCCCAGCCCTGAATACTACCCCGACCCCCCAGCCCTGAAAACGACCCCTCCTCACCTCCCCAGCCCTGAAAACAACCCCCTCCCTAGCCTTGAAAAAGAACTCACCTCCCTCCCAAGCCCTGAATACGACCCTCGACCCCCAGCCCTGTAACTACCCCCCAAAACCATACAAACTACCCCACAAACCCAGCTCCACTTATCTCTCCTCATCCTCCGCCAACGTCCAAGGACTTCCTGCTTCCGAGTTCCGCACAGCGGGCCCGATTCACAGAACTAACTTAAGACAAAATCCTAAACTTACTACAATTTTGGTATTCACAGAAGGCACTTACTCATTTTGGTATTCACAGAAGGCACTTACTCATTTTGATATTCACAGAAGGCACTTACTCATTTTGTTATTCACAGAAGGCACTTACTCATCAATGAGTAAGTGCCTTCTGAGGCACTTACTCATTTTGGTATTCACAGAAGGCACTTACTCATTGATGAGTAAGTGCCTTCTGTGAATACCAAAATCAGTAAGTGCCTTCTGTGAATACCAAAATGAGTAAGTGCCTTCTGTGAATTACAAAATGGTAGTAAGTTTAGGATTTTGTCTTAAGTTAGTTCTGTGAATCGGGCCCAGCAACTGCAGCAGCTAGACTGCACACTGCCTTACCACGCATATGCGTGGTTAAGGCATATACGTGGTTAAGGCAAACCACGCATATGCATGGTTAAGGCAAGTGTGGTTACGCTTGTGTAGTCAGAACATGCGTGGCTCTGCCCGCGTTGTTCTGACTGTTCCCCTGCAACCTCCCTGCCCTCCCCATTCACCCATCAACCAATTGGCAGTGCCAGAGGAAGATTATTCAGAAACTCCTTCCACAAACAGACCTCATCAAATTTATGTCTCCTTTGTCCCCATTTTATCGACTAGGTCTCCTCCCTCCTGCTTCAGGATTGTCATCAAAGCTCTTCCCCTGTCTGGGAAAACAAAATCACCTCCATCTTGTGCACGGGACCAGGGTAGGGGCTATCAAAATGGAACTCACGGGCCTCCATTATTCTGCTTCCCTCATTCATACAATGCATTTACTATACTATCCCCCACATGCACACACATGCACAACATACACTTGGGGTGTTAGCTGTAAGTACCTTTCATATCAGCAGTTACTCTGCTGTGTGGTGGAAACAACCAAGAATGGGAGCAGGTAACAAAACAAGAGTAATATCTGTTTGCTCATTGATGAGATGCTCTCAGCCAAAGTCAAATAACTAATTTTACTGAGTAAAAAAAAAACTTTAATACAGAATAGTGAGGGTAGATCATTTTTATGAGCCAACTCCTCTTTTGCAGCGTACAGACCCTGTATCAAGGTTGACATAATCCAGACTGTTTAAAAGATCTGTCCTTGGATAGGCTCACAGAAGGGTAGACTCTTAGGGCCGGATGACGAGTTTGGCTGGGCGGGAGCATACCGCCATGCTGGTGACCCGCTCCTGCACCGCCAAACCCATATTTCGGCCTCCTGCCAGATTACAAGTGTTTCTTGTGTCTGGCGGGCTTTTTTTGGAGGTCTTACGGCAGTGCACTGAAAATGGGCACCACAATGGTACCACCCAAAAAAGTTCCTGCACAGCAAGGACTGGAAATTAAGTCCATGCCTTGCAGGAACTGGGGTGCATGCCCACAGTGAGGCACATATTGTGCCTCCCTGAATGCACCCCATGGGCCAGAGGCAACAGGGGTCCCTGCAGGGCCCCCTTTGTTTCCTCCTTGCCATGGTTTTCATGGAGGAGGAACGCCATGAAAACCGTGGCAGAGAGGAAACTCGTAATATGGTTGGTGGGACCTTGACGGTCCCGCCAAGTATATTGCTGCCTCAGGACTGCTGCGCCAACGCCAGGGAATAGCGATTTCCTGGCGGCTGTGGCGGTTCCATGGCGGTCCGACCACCCCAGTTGTAATAGGGCAGTCGGAGAGCCAATGCGGCAGTGACTGGACCACCACGTCCCTCGAGTCTGGCGGTCCTTGGACTGCCAGACTCATAATTAGGCCCTAAGGCGCACATGTATCAACATAAGGAATTGCGATTCCTAAATAGCAGTTTTTAAGGAATCGCTATTTAGGAATCACAATTCCTTATGCATGTAGGAATCGTAAAATAAATTGCGGTTCCTACACATTAACTAATAGCGTTTCGCAAATTGCGAATCACTATTAGGTAATGTCACTCCATTCATTCCTATAGGCCCATAGGAATGAATGGGAAGGCATTCGCAAATCGCGATTACCAAATTGGTAATCGCAAATTGCGAATGCAATTGCAAGGGTTCCAGGGGGCCTAAGGCCCCCCTGATGCACCCTCCCAAAAGGTAAGGGTGCACATGTGGCACACACACATGCCTTAAGGGCATGTGTTTGCGCCACATGTCACTTTGAAAAATGCACTTTTGTGCATTTTTCAAAGAATTTGCAAATTACCATCAACTTGAAGTTGATGGTAATTAGCGCTTCCTAAATGCAAAGTCGCATTTAGGAAAGGCTTGATGCATCTCAAATAGGGAATATCAATTTGCGATTCCCTAAATGCATTCGCAATTTAGTTAATCGCAATAAATTGTGATTACCTATATTGCGAATGCAAAAAGGTACATGCATTGGAAAAGGCCTTTTTCCAGTCGCAAACGGGCCGATTCCATGAATCGGGCCGTTTGCGACCGGAAAAAAGCTTGATGCATGTGGCCCTTAATGTTTAAGTGAATTGTACACTCAAACTCACATGTTTTGAGTGGTCTGACCAGATTTGGAGCAATATGTATAATGTTTTTTTCTTTTTACAACTTACATCCTTAAATTGCTTTCCACAGCTTACATCCTTAGATTGCTTGCTATCTCAGAAAGCAGGCCTGAATTAACGACAAACCTTGGGTTCTGGAGTAGCGTGCTACTCACCATAAAGTGTTTCAATGCTTCGTCAGGGGTAGTAAGTGCTATATAAATAAAATGACAATTACTACTACAACCATTACTACTACTACTCATCATGTTTGGAAACCACCCATTACCAAGGGTTTTTGAGACATTGAATACAATAAAAACAGGATTAAGCTTCATGCAGGTAACTTATCCCTTGCATAAAGAAAAGATACAGGCGGGGGGCCCATTTCTTTAAAAAAAATATATATATTTATTGCAATCCACTCAACAAACAGTACATCAGAGATACAATTGTCACGCATCGTAATCTGTCAAGTGAGTTTACAGTTATCATAGTTACGATTGGAGAATTCATAATGTAATAAGGCAAAAGTCCCTGCTTGCCCAACCTTTCCCCCTACAGCCCTCGATAAGCTTGCCAGTGTCCCCAGCTCTTTTCCCATTTCTTTGGAAATCCTCTGCTCAGGTATATTGTGCGCTCTGCCTGCCAGCACCAGTCCAGGTCATTTTTCCAGTCTGCCACCCACGGCAGGGCCGGGCCCCCAATTCCTTGCTATGTTATGCTTCCCTACTACCACAGCCAACACCAGCCATATCTTGATGTACCTGGGCCAGGCCTCGTCCCCCGGCATCATCACCAGGAACCACTTCGGTTCCATTGGGACCTCTACCCCCGCCACCAATGCCATGACCCTTTCAATTTCACACCAATATTGCTGTGTCACTGGACATTCCCATAACAGATGGTAGAAGGTTCCATCCTGCTGACATCCCCTGCGACACACGGAAGACTCTGCATGGCCCAGACAATGTAATATCGGGAGTAGTATATTCAGTGAAAGACCTTCAGTTGGATCAATCAGAACCTGGAACTTATTGCTAACTCTCTTGGGCCCTATAGGGCCTCCGCCCAATCTTCATCGTCTATGGGGCCCACGCCACCCTCCCATGCAGTTCTTAGCAATCCCAGGGGTCTGGGTCGTTATTCACCACCTTCTTGTATAGTAAGGATATTGCTTTTCCCTCCAAGGGGTCCGTCAGTAGCCGGTCCTCCAGGAGGGACGCTTTAGTCAGTTTTTCTCCCTCACAAATGTGACCCCTGACGTGCGTGACCCAGCTGCAGATATTGTAGTCATTCACCATTACCCATTTTACTTTCCTGTTGAAGGGCTGCACATGTCACGTACGCAAGACCTCTGACCTCCTGGTCAGGGACCTGCTCTCCCCCTGCAGCTCCGCTGTTAAGTGCCACCGCTCCAGGCACTGTGACCTGCTCGCTCAGGCAGGTGTTCGAGGCCCTCCTCCACCTGCAGGCTCCTGCCTGCGCCTCATCCCTGGTGGTCCAGTGGGAGAGCCTTGCTCTTCTGCTGGCCGCTGTTGTCTGTGTCTGTCTTTGTGCCACTTTCCTGTTTTTCTGTCTCTCTTGTGCCCGTGTCTGTCTTTGTGTCACTTTCCTGTTTTTCTGTCTCTCTTGTGCCCGTGTCTGTCTTTGTGCCATTTTCAGTTTTTCTGTCTCTCTTGTGCCCGTGTCTGTCTTTGTGCCTTTTCTGTTTTTCTGTCTCTCTTGTGCCCATGTCTGTCTTTGTGCCTTTTTCTGTTTTTCTGTCTCTCTTGTGCCTGTGTCTGTCGTTGTGCCTTTTTCTGTTTTTCTGTCTCCCTTGTGCCTGTTTTCTGCCTCCTCTGTGTCTTTCATTGTACCTATTGTACCTGTGTCCTCTCTGTTTACTTATCCGTTTTCTGTCTCTGTGCCCTTCCCGCTGCCCCGCGGCCCCTCCCCCCCTGCCGGTTCCCACTTCCCTCCTCCCAGCTGCGCTTCCCTCCCCCCCCCTACTTAATGACGGCTGCTGCGCAGTCGCGCAGCGGGCGCGCCACCGGCGCGCCAAAGGCAAGTCTGTCTGCGCCCATCCGCAACCTGACCGTGGCCAGCGCCAGGAACCCTGAATCTATGCCCCCCCCACCACTACAAATCCACCACCCTCCTCGCACTCAACCCCGGAAGAAACAACAACTGCCAGAGATCGATGCCGAACACCACCCACAGCCAGTTCTCCTGCCGACACTGCCGACAATCCTTCACCATCAACAGCCCCCCCACGACCGCTGAACCCATGCCGGACGCCCGCACCACCAAAGCCCTGACGTGTATCCTCCTCAACGCGTGCACTCCCTACACAGACACGCCATGGAGATCTGGGACCTGCTCAACACCCTCTCACCAGACGTCGCCTTCTTCACAGAAACATGGACCAACGCCACCGCCATCCCCGACAGATACAAGATCCAAAGAAAGGAGGAGGACTCGATATTGCACACAAGAGCTCCCTCCGACTCTCCACCTCCAGCACAAGCGACCCCCTCTCCAACACAGAGCACCTCCACTTCCAGATCCAGACCACCCCCAGAACCACGGTGCGCGGGACCCTCGTCTACAGACCCCCCGGGCCTCGCACCTCTTCCGCCACCACCATTGCTGACTTCGTCGCACTCCACACCATCGCCTCCACGGACTACATTCTCATTGGAGACCTGAACTTCCACCTCGACAACCGCAGCGACCCCGACTCCACCACCCTCTTTGACAACCTCGCCAACCTCGGACTGAAGCAGCTCGTCACCACCCCCACCCACAGAGCCAGACACACCCACGACCCCATCTTTGCAGGAGGGACAAACAGCCACTTCAGCCACACCACGCAGCCCCTCTGGACAGGCCACCACTGCGTACACTTCACCTTCAACACCACCACCACACCTAAACCTGCCCGCGCCCGCCACGAAGAAATTGGAGTAAGATCACAGAGGAACACCTCAACACCACCCTTCTCCACGACCCCCCCTCCGCCACGGCCGATGCCAACTCCGCAGCCAAAGAACTACACCGCTGGATCTCCAGCTGGGCAGACAAGCTCGCACCCCTCCGCCACCCCGTCAAACAACGCCCCCTGAAGGCCGCCTGGTTCACCACCGACCTCCTGCAGATGCCTCGAGAAACTCTGGAGGAACAGGAAAGCCACAGAAGACCAGAACACCTACAGGAACGCCATGACTGAATACCACCAGCGCATAAGAGCCAACAAACGGACCTTTATCAAGAACAAAATCCACACCAACGCCAGTAACGCAAAAGAACTCTTCAACGTCATACAGCAGATCACCAAACCCCCCAGCGAAGCCACGGATGTCACACCATCCCAGGACCTCTGCAACAAGCTCAGCTCCTACTTCCACCTGAAAATCAAGGCCCTCTACGACAACTTCAGCGAACAGACTCCAGACACCACCCCCCTCTCCACCACCAACAACCAGCCCACCATCACCACCTGGAAACCTGCTACCACCGAAGACACCGCCACGACCATGAAGAACACCCACTCAGGAGCCCCCACGCACCCCTGCCTGCTGTACATCTACCACAGAGCCACCGCTGCCGTAGCACCCGTACTAGGCCGGACCATTAATGCCTCCTTCGAATCCGGCATCTTCCCCGACAACTGGAAGCGGCAGAGGTCAAGCCCCTCCTCAAGAAACCCTCGGCCGACCCGACGGACCTGAAAAACTACCGGCCCATCTTTCTCCTTCCCTTTGCAGCCAAAGTCACCAAGAGATTTGTCAACACCCAGCTGGCCACCTTCATCGAAGAGATCGCCATCCTCGACTCCTCCCAGTCCGGATTTCACAGCAACCACAGCACCGAGACCGCCCTCCTCGCCGCGACCGATGACATCCGCATGCTACTCGACCAGGGCCACACTGCAGCCCTCATCCTACTAGACCTCTCCGCAGCCTTCGACACCGTCTCACACCGCACTCTCGCAGCCAGACTCCACGACGCTGGTATAGGAGGAACCGCCCTCGACTGGATCCACTCCTTTCTCTCCAGCGGAACCCAAAGGATCAGACTCCCACCCTTCCTCTCCGAACCCACAGAGATGAACTGTGGAGTACCACAAGGATCCTCGCTCAGCCCCACGCTCTTCAACATCTACATGGCCCCCCTCGCCGCCATTGTCAGACAGCATGGACCCAGCATAGTATCCTACGCCGACGACACCCAGCTCATCCTCTCCCTCACGAACAATCCTGAAGACACCAGACTCTGCTTCCAGGAAGGAATGAAGGACATTGCAGCCTGGATGAAAAACAGCTGCCTGAAGCTCAACTCGGAGAAGACAGAGGTCCTAGTCCTCGGACCCTCCTCCACCGCCTGGGACAACACCTGGTGGCCTTCCACCCTCAGAAACCCACCCACTCCATCAGACTACGCCCGAAACCTCAGCATCATCCTAGACTCTTCCCTCACCATGACCCGCCAGATCAACGCCATTGCCTCCACCTGCTTCAACTCCCTCCGCAAGACCTTCAAGTGGATCCCCCCCAAATGCAGAAAGACCGTCACCCACGCACTAATAACCAGCAGACTGGACTACGGCAATGCCCTCTACGCTGGAATCAACAGAACCCTGCTACACAAGCTCCAAACCATTGAGAACACCGCAGCCAGACTCGTCCTTGGAACCCGACGACACAAGCACATGACCCAGCACCTACGAGACCTCCACTGGCTCCCCGTCGAGAAGAGAGTAACCTTTAAGCTACTCACCCACGCCTACAAATCCCTCCACAACATCGGACCCAAATACCTCAACGAGAGAGTCTCCTTCCACGTACCCAAAAGGAACCTCCGCTCCGCCGACCTTGCCCTGGCAGAGACCCCACGCATCCGCAGAACCAGAGCAGGCAGAAAAGCCTTCTACGTTGCAGCAAAGACCTGGAACGAGCTCCCAGTTAACATCTGACGCTCCCCTACTCTGCACACCTTCAGGAAGAGCCTCAAGACCTGGCTCTTCGACTGATCAGGAGCTGCACCCCCCCCCCCAGCGCCTTGAGACCCTCACGGGTGAGTAGCACGCTTTATAAAACCCTGATTGATTGATTGATCTATCCAAACATCCACTAATTTTTCCAAACCAAGGTGTTACCATTTACTAAAAACCCTCAGCCTGGCCACCCTGTTGAGCTGGTCACTGGCCCACAAGGGGGTCATTGCCGTTAGCCTGCCCTCCCAGCCCAGGTATTTTGTTGCCACCCGCCAGGATTTTACCACCGTCTGTGTGTGTACCAGGAGACCCTGCTCGCCTTACTATCATATAGTAAGGGGAGGTAGCCCCTAGCCCTCATGAGAGACCTGTCTACTCTGTATGCTGGCTCTATCTGGTCCCCAAAGGCACAGTCATTCACCGTGACCAACTGGAGGCCCAGTAGTATATCTTGACATCTGGATTGCCAGTCCACCCTCGTAAACGCCCCTCTGCAGCTTTTGAAGAGCTTTGCAGGGTGCTCCCCCCCTCCACAGCAGGGTCCGCATCTCTGCCTCAAACGTATGAAAGAAAGATGCTGGAATTTGGTGGGGGGTATTCTGCAGTGCAACAGCAAGCATGGTAGTGTCATCATTTTAAATAGAGCAGCCTGACCCATTAACGTCAGTGGCAGTGACCGTCAGCATTGGGCGTCCCTCGTGAATGTATCTAGATGGGATATCAGGTTCCGCTCATAAAACTCTTGGGGATTTCTTGTTATATTTATCTCCAGATATTTGAATCCCTTCAACTCCAGGGGAACTTCACACCTCATTGTCAGCCTGGGGGCTCCCCCACTAGTGGAAACAACAGGGATTTATCCCAGTTAATGCGGTATCCCCAAAGATACTAAATATTTGCAGTATTCTGTCTAGAAACTGCCATGGCCGCCTGACGTACAAAAGAATATCGTCCGCATATAGGGATATGCTCTCGTCCCAGTCATCACCCACCGGGATACCCCATATCAGAGGTTCTTGGCGTACCCACGCTGCCAGTGGCTCTAGAGCCAGGGCAAATAAAATTTGAGACAGGGGCACCCCTGCCTCGTCCCCTTCTGCAAGAGAAACACCCAAGACACGGTTGCCTTAACTCACATCCTGGCCTGTGGTTGTTCGTGTAGCAATCCTACCCAGCCAATAAAGTTCGGTTCAAACCCCAGGCATTCCAAGACTGCCCATAGGTAATTCCACTCCACACTGTCGAAGGCCATTCCTGCATCCAAGGACAGAAGAGCCACTGGCTCTGAACGGTCGGCCTCCGTTACATGCAGGATCCGTAATAATCTACGCAAGTTAATCCTGGTTCCCCCATGTGCCATAAAACCGACCCCTGGTTTTCCGCAAACAATTGGTCAGTACATTTTCTGATGCGTGACCTAAAGTGTTTATCTCAAAGGTACCATGGGTTGACCAGCGGGGGCAAAGACATAGTCCTGTGATAGTCCCTCCAACATGGCCTCCACCGGGGAATGGTCCGAGATCCCCCAGTTATATGTTTAGCACCATTAAATTGTCAGTTGTTGTGGGTGTGTGTGACCAGATAGTCTAACCATGTGAGGCTGTCGTGTGCCGCCGACAAGTGAGCGTAGTGTCTAAGGTCGAGATGTTAGTGTTGCCAGATGTCACCCAGACCCATGGTCAAGAAGAAGTCCCGTAGTGCCCCACCCTCCTCCTAGAGGATGCCCCACCTAGAATGTCCAACTCAACCGAAAGCACGTTGTTCCTATCTCCCCAGGATCAGTCGCCGCAGCGGCAACTCGAGGAGAAGCGGACCCAGCGTGATATTCTGTAACCAAGGCGGGACATACATCGAGCAGAAATTAATGGTTTGCCCTTCCTACTGGCCACTCAGTGCCACATATCTGCCCAATGGATCTGTCCTTGTGTTCGCCGGAATAAAGGGAAGCGTTTTCCTGCAACCCACCCCCCTGTAGCCCGTGGTGTAGCCCGCGATTGCCAGTAAGGTGTACCCGTATCTGCCTAGGGCCTTACATTGATTGCTGTGCAAGTGTGTTTCTTGCAATAGGATAATGTCTGGGGTATGTTTCCTGATGAATTGCAGAACTACTGTTTGTTTTACCTTATCATTAAGGCCATTGACATTCCACGACCATATCTTTATTGACTGTTGGTTAGGCATTGTTACGATAAAAGGTCACTTCCCCTTTGGATCCATAGGGCTGCAATAGATTGTGTCCACTGTCCCGACTCTCTCTCATTGCACAATGACCCCTCCCTTCACTCACTGACTTATCACTGAGATGACTGCTCACAACATTTTCATAACTATCCCCTTATCCCCTACCTTGCCCTCCCTCCCTCACCCGGCTACCCTGAGAAACTCGTTGTGCCATCCCCAACTACCCAACATGCAGAGCGCCTGTCGCCCATGCAATAACATGTCTTAACTACAGTTGGGGGTGACTCAGTGCGCCGAGACAATCAGCAAACTCGTCTAACAGTTAGAACCCCCCAAAGAACCCTATTTCCAACTTCTCTCCTATTGAGTAAGCCTGGTGGAATTTCAGGCAGTCTTTAACAGTTCCCTCATGTTTCCTTGGCCCGTCTGCCTTGGGATGCGCCCCATCTCGGGATAAGTAACAGGCCCCACTCACTCTTACCATAAGGGAAGCCCCATATATTTAACTCCCTTCACCCCCATCGTCCGTCTGCTGCGTAGCCGGTGATGACCTCGCAGGCTGCTGGTATTGCGAATCCCCTGCTTCTCTCCTACCTTTTGGTGTCCCTCGATTTTGTCCTGAGCCCTTGCCTTTGGTCCGGCCAACTGTGCACCAGCCCACCAGCCACTTCCAAGTTTCCTCCAGAGACGCAAAGTGCCAAGTCTTTCCTTCCGCGATCACACAAAGCTTTGCTGGGAAAAGCATCATGTATTTGATGTCTTTCTCTATGAGTTCCCTCTTCACCTTCTTGAAGCTCCTCCGCTGGCGCTGCATTTGCAATGTAAAGTCAGGAGAGAACCAGACCAAAGTGTTTTCATAGTGTACCTCCCCTTTCACTCTGGCCACCTGGAGGATTGCATCCCTGTCGTGGTAGTTGAAAACTTTGGTGATAATCGTGCAGTGCGGGGCCCCCGGCTTAGGTGGGGGCCCTGGGGCTCTGTGCGCCCTTTTGATTGAATTTTTTTTTTACAGTCTTTTGAGCCGCAGTGTATTTACAATAAAGTCCTCCAAGAATAGGTCCACGCTAGGGCCTTCTGCCCCCTCCGGGACTCCCACCACCCTAATGTTGTTTCTCCTCACCCTCCACTCCTGGTCCTCAAGCCAGGCTGATAGCTGGTGTCCTGTCAAGAATGAGTGATCCAGAGGAGAGCAAGTCCTTGTATGCCGATCTTGTGCAGGCGCCTGATCTCAATATAACTTGAGCAATATTTCTTGTTCTACTTAAGTACTTGGCTTGTGACAGCTCTATATCATGATGAGGGTTAATAATAATTGTATATTATATAGCACGTCATACTGCAGTGGAAGCAGTTTCAAGTACTTTGTGCACAATGTAATTGCACTCAATTTATCAACCTTAAAAGAATGAATGGGTAGTTGGGATTCAAATTCATTCCACAAAGTTAACATCCTGAAGCATGAGAGATCTATCAAATATGTGGGATCGCTCAGTGATCTGAATCTATATAATCTCTGAGGGCCAGGCGGATGCCTGAGCCTTTAAACCAGCTGTAACTAGTGGGTTTTCTGTATGAGTCTATAAAGATATGTGTAACCTAAGGAACTGCCTTACTGCCCACAGCCTGTGCAATTGAAATCTGTGTAACATGATGGGGAATCTTGAGTTTGCCTTTAAGAACCTTTTAACAGTAAGAATAGGTTTGCTATAGTGGAGGGGCAGGCCTGGTCGAACCGGATCGGGCCGACCTCGTAACCAAGTCCTACTCACATCCAAAGACCCGCGATGTGGAGCGGTGGGAGGGTGACCCGCCTGCCCCCGTAAGCACTGTCGTTCCGGTTTGGATCAGGTTGGGGATCAGGATGACCGTGGCCGAGTAGAGCGAGGTCCAGCTGGGAAGTGACTGAACACGGGGCTGGCCTAAACCGAGCAAAACAAGAAATGGGAGGCAATTTGAGATACGGGCTCTAAGGCGGTGACAAAATATGGCAGGAAAGACAGAAGGAACACTGAGACCGGTGCACGCACCAGATGATGGCGGTAAATCAGAGAGGAGTGGGGGTGTCACCCTGCTCGAAGTAACAGCGTGCTGTACCTGAAGATGGGGACCCCCCACAGGTTGTCTGAGGGAGTCGCGTATTCTTCTCCCCTTGCTTCCTCTCTCTCCCCCCCCCCGGGGCTGCGGAGAGCCTGAGACACTCCTGCTGAAGACAGTGGGACAATGGTGAAATCTAAAGGAGCGGGAGCATCTCAATCCAACAAAATAGACAACTACACTATCCCGAAACCCGCGAAGATGATGGAAGGGGACGTGGCTGGGGAGCCCTTTCTGGGAGCAATTATGGCAGTGATAAAGGATGTTAAAGGCACCCTGGAGCCCAAAATTGACATCGTGTCTGTTGAGGTTACACTGATCAGGGCAGATCTCTCCAGATTGAGTGAAAAAGTCTCAATGGCAGAGACACACATTGTCCAGATTCAGTTGCAAAGTGGATGAAAGCCAGCTATCTCATACTCAACTGTGATAAGACAGTAGTAGAAATCTTTGGCAAGAACACCTCTCACTTGGACTCCAAATAGTGGCAGATCAAACTCAGAATCCCACCCACACCCAGTAACCATGGTAGGAACCTCAGAATCATCATCGAAAAACAAACTGGACAAGACTGCACAAGTCAACGCTGTCACTGCATCTTGCTTCTATGTCCTGAAGATGCTGAGGTAGATCTTCAAATGGTTCTCAAGCAAAAGCAATAAAAAACATCACTCGTGTCTTATTCACCGCCAAGCACCCTCTACGCAAGCAGTAGCCAGCAACCAGACTCATCCTCAACCTCCCACACAGAACTCACATCACATCACAACTCAGGGAGCTCCACTTGCTCCCAAAACACAAATGTGCTCATTTTAAACTCCTCTCACACACATTCAAGCCACTACGTCGCATCTCCTTTCACTAACCACCCAGACAAATCCACTCCACAGGATTCCTACTTGCACACATTCTACACACATACAGAACCAGATCTGGAGAACGGCGTTCACCATGGCTGGACTGGGAACCCAAAAACAGCCCTAGCAGTGCAGATGAACCAGCCTTGGTGGGGCGCAAGGGGGGCCGCGGGCGTGGGGGGGTGATGTTGTGAAGCACTGCTGCCGCTTTTGTTACAGGGGGCAGATATTGCAGCACTGCTGCAAAACTTGCCCCCTGTAACAAAAACGGCCCCCACTGCTCCAAAACCAACCCCCACCCTTCCAGCCCTTTGGGAAAATGCCTGAAACCCGCTACAGCCAGTCTGGCCCTGGCATTCACTTACATAACTCCTAAAACATGGAATGACCTCCTACTCTACATCAGATCCTCCTCCTCTCTTTTTGAATTCCTAATAACCTGACTTTTCAGTTAGCCAATCTGCCCCAGGCTTGGCTAGGCTCACACACCTGCTCAGCACCAGAATACACTCGCATGATAGCACATGTAAGAAAGTCAATCAATGAATCAATCAATCGTGATTTGTATAGCATGATGATGAATCACCCTTGAGGGTATCCAGGTGCTAGGATCCTGCTACAGTTAATCGAATAACCGGGTCTTGATTCCCTTTCTGAATTCCATGAGAGAAGGTGCTGTTCGGAGGTGGATTGGAAGGTCGTTCCAGGACTTGGCTGCGAGGAAGGTAAAGGAGCGACCTCCACTGTGGGTTCGGTGGAAGCGGGTTGTGTGGGGAAGGGCAAGGGAGGCAGAGCGCAGGTGTCTTGCAGGTTGGTGGAAGTTCAGGCGGTGGTTGATGTATGCTGGTCCTAGGTCGTGGTGGGATTTGTAGGCATGTCTCAGAAAGTGGATTATTGGGTTGGATGGTAGTCCCTGAAAGTAATACTGTCGCTGTTCTTTTTAGGTCTAGTAAAGGCTTCAGTAATGCATACTTAAGCTCAACCCTTAGGAGCTACGGCACAGAGCAGACAGGCTTAACTTAAGAAAATGTATAAAGTATTTAAAAGTACCAAAACTGTTTAAAATTTAAAGACACAACACAATAAAAATCCCACTCCAATTCATCAAAGAGAATATTTTAATGAGCAAAATTATGCCAACACTACAAAAAATCATTAAGGGAAACCAGAGATATTAATTTTTAAAGTTTTAAATAAAAATAGCACCAAAAAGTACACAGCGCCAATTGCAGGCAACTGGTTGTGCTAGACTGGAACAAGGGTAAGGTTTGAGGTCGACCGTGAAGGAGCAGGGGCCAGATACAAAGACCAGGTTGGTCTCAGTCAGAAAGTTACCTTCATACTTACTGAATTATCAGGAAGGTAGAATCCTCAGCGGTGTAAGGCTGCAGGCTGGATCTGAAGATGGGCTCGTCGACGATGGGTTGGCAAAGGATGAGATTTCAGTGAAACCATTGGTGCAGAAAGGAAAAAGCCCAGAGAGGGAAAAGTCCAGAGTTTACGCCCAGGAAGTTCTAGACATCGATCAGTTGCTGCTCACCGCAGGGCCCAGACAATATTTCTGCCTTCGGACTTAGACTTTTTTCTAGAAGTTGGATTCCTTCAGCAGGACAATGCTGCAAGCTGTAGCAGAAGAGGCTTCAATGTTATCTGATGCAGGTGGGTGTCGGCCACGCTGAATCACATTTTCTGCTCAGGAGAAGAACGTAGCAGGAGCTACAGCGAAGTCAGGCCCACCAATTATGCACCCTTGCGGAATAGGCTTGGCAGTTAGGTCTGGGTCTTCTGTCAGTTCTCCAAGCCAAATGTCTTGCAAGATTTAGGTTTAGGCAAGAGGAGTACATTGTGACACAAAGCAAGGGTTCCAGGATGTCAAAAACAGTACTCCACTCTAAAAGAAGCCACCTGCAGGGCCCAGGCCACGTCCAGTTAAAACTGGCTGGCTTGGCTCTTTCAGCAAAGTGGACTTCTTGCAGCTTTTGTATTCCTGTAGCTGAACAGTAGGTCAGCCAAATGACCTTTGGAGTACAATTCTTTTTCCTGGGTACAAATGGGATCATGTCCAGCCCTTAGAGCTCTACTCACAGGTCTCAACAACAGGTGCTCTGTCCTCCACAGTTCCAGTAGTGTTTTGTTGAAGGTACCTATGTGTGCCAGATTAATGCCTGGCAAAAGCTTGTGGGGGGGAGGGGGTGACTCCTGGCCCCTCACTAACCAGAGGGAAAAAGTTCACAGGTACAACCTACCCACGTATGGAGCGGTTCCTGTTGTCCTGGCAGCAGAAATCCCACACTGCTCTTCTCTACAAAAAAACAACATGGCATAATCTTTATTCCAGTGTGTAGAGCTCCCTTTGCCCATCCAGAGGTGTAGCCAAGGTAATGAGCAAACCATCCTCTGTGGTCACTCAAAACCGGTGCTGGGGGCAGCTCCTCTCCCACTGAGTTTGCAGCCCGGATGGCTAGAAAGACAAAAGATCGGGCACACCAAGATGTGAGCTACATCTGACTGGGTCAGGGTAGGCCTCTTTGAAGTTAATTAAGTTCTTGGGCACTGCCCAGATGGTCATCCTGTCAGAGGAACAGGACACCTTCCCATACCCACTGCCTTTTGCTCATCTCTGGGAGTCAGTGATACCTAATCAAGGAACTATTCACTCCTGGGTGAAATTTAGAAGCTCATGCAAATTGGCTTCTAGAGGCTTTAGGCAGGTTACTGGTGACTTTTGAAAAATACCTTTTGTTAAATATTTACTGCAAATCCAACTTCACCAATGAGTTGGATTTGTAATAAATATATTAAAAAGTCCAAGGATTAACGTTTTATCTGGTTCCAAGGCTTTGTTAACTTTGTTAACTTGTATAACGTATCCCAATGCTTCTCTATAGAACAATTAATCCTGTTCCAGTGAAAATAGCTTTTAGGGCATTGTCACTGTAAGGACATGTTTAACATTAAAATTTTACATGTCTTACTTTTAAATATCATGCATTCTGGCTTATGGACATTGAAGGTGCACCTCGGGGTGACTTATTAATATTTAAAAAGACGGTTTAGGCATATCAAAAGGAGTTACTTGGACTGGTCAAGTCTGCAGCATAAATCTGCACAGCTAGGTTAATGGTGGCAAGCCAAACCTGCAGTAATGTTTTGCCTTGTCACTTAGTGGTGGCACAATATGTAATATGCAGTCCACTAGTGACATTTAAGTTTTAGTCCCTGGGTACATTTTGTACCATCTACTAGTGACATATGGGTAAGTGAAATGTGGCAATTAGGAGTACAGGAGAACTTACAGGCTAGACCCTGATTGTAGTGAGCACTGTTCCTATTGAACTAACGTTCTGTAATAGTAAACTCCATTTTTTTCGCTTAGTGTAAAAACATACTAAATCAATGTTTTCTTTTTATCTTTTTTCAAGAACTTATTATTGAACAATAAATCATAAAGCGTAATACAGTTCTTACATTCATCAGCGTAAAATTACGTACCCATCTGACAACAACATGGGTTGCTTTAACAGAACAAATTCTTACTTTTGAAAAAAGGTTAATGTTATACAATACAATTTTCCAATACAGTGTATCCTTGCATTACAATTTCCATATTGGTCAGTGCATAGCTGTCACGTGGCCCATAGATGTCAAAAAGATGAAAAAAAGATAAAAAGAAAACATTGATTTAGTATGTTTTTACACTAAGCGAAAAAAATTGAGTTTACTATTACAGAACGTTAGTTCAATAGGAACAGTGCTCACTACAATCAGGGTCTAGCCTGTAAGTTCTCCTGTTTTATGAGTGTGTGATGTCAACACACACAAGTAGTGCAGCACCCTTGGTTTAAACATTATTAACGTAGAGTAACACTGAACCTCAGAGTGCGCCTCTATCCCACAATTAGGAGTACAGTCAATATTGGCAAGTTTTATGGGTCAGAGCACATGCACTGGGGCCTGGTTAGCTGAATCCCAGTGCACAAGTAAAAAAAAACAGCAGCACCAGCCCAAATAAATTGGAGTAACAATTGATTATACAAAAAGAGGCATTTTCCTTTGTGTGCTCTACAAATACACATAACATAACATCTAAAGGGACGAGGCTTTGGAAAGCTAAGCCATTCCTACGTTTACACGCTTCTTCCAAACTCAGGCCTCTGACACCAAAACTGCCACTTAGTACTAGGGGCGAGTGTTACTTGGGTAATTTGTTGTACCGTAATTTTGGGAAATTACAGCAAATTTAGACGAGATTACGTGAAAACTACGCGAGGGAGCGTAAGCCTTCATTTAGATCTATTTTCTTAGCACAAAATGCACCCTTGCGCACATAATGGACTCAAGGATGCGTTTCATGCTTAGTAAGTAGTACTAAATGCAGCAGAACAGGAACAGCAGCAGCCAGCAGCCATTCGCGCTCCATTCCTGTATATTTGGGTAGGCATTTTTGCCCAAAATTACGCAAACAGAAGGAAACCCATAATTTTCAATAACTTCATGTCACAAGAGTATTGCAAAATTATTCTGATTACTTCAGCGTAATTAAAATTTTGCCCAGGCCTACTTAGGACCAAAAGATTGTACAGGCTGAGGCATAAACACCAAAGCTACACATCAGGTTACACAGATCTTAAAGGTTCAGGTCTGACAAGAGACCCATTCCTCAGTTTACAGAGACAGCTAACAGTAAAGCTACCCCTTATCTTTCACTAGTCTTACAAGCTCAGGCCAATGACATAAGGACAGCCTTGAGGTGGCAAATCCCTTAGGCTAAGGCACCTCTGACAGGGAGTCTAACTCTCAGGTTACAAAACAAGAGGTGGCTATGCTATTTGCGTGCAAATCAATAACAAAATTGTATCAAGAGTACTGGTCATAAATGTATATAAAGCAGCATTTCCAATAGTCCCTGATAAGGAAAAGAAGGCAGTCCATTTGGTGGTGCTCACATGCTGATAGCACCCGGGCACCTAAGGTGTGAATTCCCATACTGTGTTGACAGTCCAGACAACCTGCAGAAAAGCACAAAAGCACACTCTCTATTGACTTAATTAAATCCTTGATAAGACGATGTATGTAGACGAAGTTCATTTGAGTACAGTCTCTCCATTTATTTTTTACAATACTCTGTACATGGCATGAACAATTTCACCATAAAGGCAACCGACACGTGTTTTGTCCGCGGGACTTTTTCAAGACTGCAAAATCATATATAAAATCACTGCAGCATGTACAGCAATTGATTTAGATTCTATCACACCCCGGGATCATGCTGACATGCTACCATGTGTACCATGGAGGAAATACTTAAGCATAAAACACATTAGGTCCCAAGGTATAAAGATTGAAAGAAATGATACCCAGAGGAGTGGGGAGGACCAGTGGTTGAAATGTGAAGCCACATTGTTACCCGAAGTCACACATGCTTCCTAATGTTAAAGAAACCAAATAAAAATCCAAAAGAATGTGTTGAAAAGAGATGACAGCACATTATGTAACACCCAAAATGTGATAAAGAAAAATAGTTGTGACATGTACCTAAAATGATTTATCCTACTACCACACATCGTGGACCAAGAACATTGGTAAATCCATCATAAGACATGAATCCCATGTAACAGCTAAAGCGTACTAATTGTGTGTCCATCAATCATAACATTAGTGAACATGTATCCGTTACTAAACCGGCCCTTCAAGTACTGTGAATAAAATTAAATATGTAAGCTTTAACCCTCAGTCAAAGCCATCCATATGGGTTAAATATAGCCTGTTTACGCATCCAGCTTTATAGTCATAAAGCCATTGTAACTCTTATCCTGAACCCAGAAACTACCATCACTTTCGTGCATGTGCAGAGGGCATGTTGGAAAGTATATCATACAGCCACAATCATTGGTGCGTTACTGATATAACATAACACGTGTATTTGTAAAGCGTTCTTATCACCCAAGGGTCTCAAGGCACTGAATAACATGTTTATTGTTACCCAACTCAATGGTACTCATTTTATCAACCTCAGATGGATGAAAGGCTGAGTGGAACCGCTGGGATTTGAACCTGTGACCATGAGGTCCAACAAAGGCCCCTGCAGTGGATGCATTAGTCCACTAAGCCACCATATCCACCAAGAACGCGTCAAAAGCATGTCAATAAGAAACCGTCACTAGTATATGTTTGAACAATAAAATCCACAATTTACACCATCCCAAAAATGATTTCATAGTTAATGCTAGTAATTGTACGCACTTGTATTCTACAAAAAGGTACACTTTAAAATGCCATGGGATCTGAGATGCTGTTACACATAGTGTGAGGATTGGGGTCTATTATATGGTGTATTTGTGCAACTTTACCATTTAATACACTCACAAAACCATCAGTCAGGCTCATTTGCAAAACCTTTAGCTCAACCCTGGGCAGCTGTGGCTTCCAGCAGCAATGCTTAGACAAAGGAGCTAGTGTAGAGTATTTAGAAGCACAATAAACAACAGAGTATCCCTCTGACTGAAGAGGAAAAAAGGGGGATGTATGCGTACCACGACCTTTACACCATCTCAGTGAGAGGTGGGAAAAAGGAAAAGTGATCCTTTTTATATATAATCCTTACCCACTCTCGTAGTGGCATGCTTCATCCTTCATCTTTGGGTTCACCCTGACCACTACAAGTCAGGGTGGGCTCAACCATGTTCCAGTGAGCTCTTTGTATACTAATGTATTAGGGGGACGTAACGTGTAAATAAACATTCTTCATCCTCTACCAAGGTATCCCTTTATTAGCTGGGTGGATGGGAAGGAGTAAAGTAAGCTATAAAAGTGGCAACAAGGATGCAATGGTCCTATGACCCTTATCGTGCCAACATGTTTCTGCCCTACACAACTGGCCGTACAAGGTCCTGGGCATTCGTCAGGGTGGGTCTGCTTTTCCAATACTTCCCGAGTGACGTTTTTGATTTGGCATGCACACTAAATTATAGGCATGCAAAGGCAGTTAATACTTGCCAGTCCAAAGGTACCTACAAATGAGGAAATATATACCAATTGAGATACATTAGTGCAAAGGTATATTTACGTGGCGTGCACAACCACACCCTCATGTGCCCTTTCAACTCACATACTTCAACTCAATAGTTACAGCAATCCAAATTATGGTGTTGATATCACATCAACATTTCATTTCACTTTTTGGTGCATGCAATGTTTCATACATATGTTTCTCAGTATTAAGACCAATCTTACTCGCGGCACAATTGGCTCCCTGCCACCGCTAACGAGGTCCAGTTGCGCCGGCCCGGGGGGACTTCTTACTAGATATATATGTATTTCTTTGTGCTGATTTAGTTGCCCTCTGCTCATTTACCTGTGTGGGACCTAGAGTTTGACTACAGGGCCAACCTCCCTCTGCCCTGAAGGGTTTGAAAATACCCACTACGGGGGAAGTGAGACCACCGCATGTCACTTCCAAAGTAGGCCTACCACTTAATCTTTGCATGTTTGCAAGGTTTCTTGAACACAACTACTAAGCATTGAGTATGTATGTGTTCTAGATTGGTCTTAATACTGAGAAACATATGTATAAAACATTGCATGCACCAAAAAGTGGAGTGCAATGTTGATGTGATACCGACACCATAATTTGGATTGCAATAACTATTGAGTTGAAGTATGTGAGTTGAAACGCACATGAAGGTGCGTTTGTGGGTGCCGCATAAATACACCTTCGCACTAATGTATCTCACTTGGGTTATATTTTCTCATTTGTAGGTACCTTTGGACTAGCATACCTATAATTTAGTTTTCATGCCAAAACAAAAATATTTCCGAAAACAGAAACTTCACCGGGAAAGTTTTACAAAAGCAAGTCCACCCTGACAAATGCCCGAGACCTTGTAAGACTAGTATTGTAGAGCAGACACATGTTGGCACTACAAAGGTCATAGGACCATTGCATCCTTGTTGTCCATTTTATAGCTTATTTTAATCCTTTTCATCCACCCCGCTAATAAAGGCATACCTTGGGAGTGGATGAGAATTTTTTATTTACACATTATGTTCCGCGACACATTAATATACAAAGAGATCCCACTGTTGAGCCCACCCTGACTTGTAGAGATCAAGGTGAACCCGATGATGAAGCATTCCACTACTAGAGTGGGTGAGGGTTATATATAAAAAAGATCACTTTTCCTTTTCCCCACCTCTCACTGAGGTGGTGTATAGTCGTGGTACGCATGCACCCTCCCCTCCCCCGTTTCCTCTTTAAGCAGAGAGATACTCTGTTGTTTTTTGTGCAATCCCAGGGAGTATGTACCCCTATACCCTTTTAGTGTAAAAAAGGATCTCCCTACACATCCAGTTTGGAAGGTCCTCTGACCTCCCTTACCATAGTTTAAAGAGCATTTAGAAGCACCAAACAACAAAATAAAAAGTCTCACAGCTCAAAAGAAATCCAACACCAATTTATAAAAACATTTTATGAATTTTTAGGGTCCAAGATGAACAAAATCCACAGGAGGGTTCCAGAGATATAGATTTTCAAAGTAAATGTGAATTTCATTACTTTTAGTCACAACCGCAAACAAGCATTGGTAACTGTAAAGTTTGGAAAGCTTTGAAAAGTTGTGCTTGGCTACTCCGGCCCACACTAGGGTTACTAAACCCAGAAGGAAGAAGGTCAGGGGGGACACTAAGTAGTATTTGGACAGTTACCTGATCACCAAAGTGCTCTTCAGTCCAGTACTGAACTTTTAATCATGACCACCATAGGCTTTGACGGAGTGATCCTGATGCTGGGATGTAGGAGATGGAGGATGATCAATGATCATCTGGGTGCTGTGTGGTCGACTGAGGTGTCCTTGTGGTCCATGGGCCAGGTGGGGAGACTTTAGCCACAGAGGCCAGGGTCTCTTAAAGTCCTCTTTGAGCCAGTAGAAGGCCAGTTGCTGCTGGACTACCGGTCTCTGTCCAGAGCGGGTCCAGAGGTATCCTTTGGTGGAGGCTAGTGTCCCTCTTGGGAGAACTAATCGGGACTCAGATGACATTCCCGGGTCCAGCAGACTCAGGTGCAACTTTTGGCCCTCGAGGATTGGTCTCTTGGGTGCCCAGTGGCAGTCAGCAGCAATTTTTCCAGAAGTGGCTTTGACTTGACGAGTTGGACTACTTCAGCTTTGATGGCCCTGATTCTGGTTCCAGAGGGTCAGCTGACTGACCCTTGGCGTCACTTCTTTGGTCTTGGGCTTGGTAACGACTTTTCCTCAAGCCAGAAGCCACAGACGCAATCCTGTCTTTGCTGGCGCAATGTGAGGCAGATGCAATCCAGTAGACGGTGCAGCCTCTCTTTGCCAAGTCCAGGGATCATCAGGGCAGTACTTCTCCAGTCCTTTCCCCAGTTCCATAGTGAGCTTGTCTTGTGGATTGTTACCTGCCTTGTTATGTTGGCCTAGGCCTGGCTGCCATGCTGCTTTTCTTTGCGCACGTTACACTGAGCCGGGCCTTCCTCGCCCTTTGCTCGTGCCAAGTTCTTTTGCACTGTCTGCATTTTCTGTTGTTCACCTTTTTGGGCTCAGTCTGCACAAACATGTACAAGGTCGCATAACAATGTATTTTGGTTCTTCCTGATATGGCCAGTCTCGCGCACCCAGACATAACATTATGTGCAATTGCCATGAAGAATTTGATATGCTTTTAATGCTGTGGTTTACTAGCGCTTAGGACACTTGGAGAAATCCCTTTCAGTGAGAAGAGCTATGATGTCCTGCTGATGTAATTCTGCATCTAGAGACTGAGGTATGGGGGTTCGCTAGTCATAGCCCAGAGGTCTTCTATTATTATAATAAACTATCTTACTGCAAGGGGAGGGTGGTAATGTTATTTAAACGTTTATCCACTGAGCTCTGAGATGCTTTCCCCGTTTGTATTCTATGGAATTGTAACCATGCTGTTTATATTAGTCATATGCATTATGCTATTAGTACTGACACGTGTACTGTACATTAGAGCACGTAAGTTGGAATAAACATTTTAACCTATCCAGTGTCTCTTCCTACGCACCTTGTGAACAAGTACAAGTGAGTGACGAAAGAGTGTTCTTGCTTCTGTGAGTCCTGAGATAAAGATACCGTGTTCTGGGTTGTCCAAACATTAGTACTTGGGTGCTAATGGGATGCTAAGCTAGTTGGGTTGGGGTTTTTGGGTGCTACGGTATATGGTGGCAAACCACTGTATTCCGGGGTCCCATTTTCCTGTGCATAGCTCTGTGTATGTGCAGAAACCTTATGACATGGCGCGACCACCGTGGGGCAGCTTATCTGCGAGACGCTTGAGTAGTACTTGTGCTTGTCCACAAACCCCTCGCGTACGCTTCCGGAGGCGTATGTGACGGTGACACCTCCTATATTGAATGTTTTATAGGTTCTTTCAAGCTTGATATTATTAAAAAAGGTTAGTTAATAGACCCATTTTTGTGCTCCCTGTTAGGTTGTCGAATATAATTGTTTAGTCATGGCTGGTGTGGCGATAGCTGCACATAGTCGAGGAGCACTCCGAGACCACTTAGCTGTGTATGGAGTGCCCGATACTGGGGTCGAGTTGGTCTTTGTGGTTCAAGCCGATCCGGCTTATCACTTTGAAGTGTTTTACACTTGGATCACTTTTGAAGCGGTGGATGCAGGTGACAAGCTGTTTCATGAATATAAGCCCACCGCTGTTCCTGCTGCCTATCGACCCTATACTGCTCTTGAAGTGCCTCTCACGGCTTGGCAGCACCGTGTTTGGTTCAATGGCGCCCTACCACAACCAACTACCGCAGTTCGTTTAGGCCCCTTATCAATTCAGGGGGCCACTTGGCCTGTATTGGCCGGGTATACCCCGCATCCAAATTATCTGGCATTAACGCTTGCGGAACTGCGCACTATGCATACCGAATTGGTGCGAGTGCATCGAGCCTTGGTGACATACGTTACAGGTAGCCTCCATGGGGCTGCTCCTGTAGTCGCAGGCCAACCAGCTATTGCAGCTGGAGTGACTATAAGTCCTGTCATGGTAAATTCTGTGATGGGCAAACGTCCACAAAATAAGGATGACTATCCTTACTGGCTTGCTGAAAAGTTCGATCAGATAGAAGCGGTGTTTCCACATACATCCCCAGTAGATAAACACCGCATCCTCACGATAAGTTTGCCAAAAGACATAATCCCCGATTTGACATCATGTGAAAACTGGGGTAAGGTATTCGCAGCAGTTTATTCAAAATGTTTTGGAACTCCTTCCATGACGGTTCTACCCTCTGTAATTAAAAAAGTACAGGATGAACATGGCCCTGAAGCGGCTGTGGAATTAGGGATGAGACTAGTGGGAGTGTTTGATGTAGTAGCTGAGCTGATCCTTGGAAATGTCAAGGGCGATGCTATGAACTTTCAAGTAGCGAATGCTTTGGCTTTGGTCCCAGAGTTGGACAGGCCTCGCGAATTACCGAAAATAATAGCCCGGGCTTATAAAACAATTGGAAGAAATAGCCTAGGCAACAAGCCTTTTGTAAAAATGCAAACTCAATCGCAATCACAAGTTATACAAACAAAAAGTGCATCTGAGAAAGATGATAAACCAGTCTTCACTAAAAAGAGTTGGAGACAGAAAAAACAGGGTAAGCAACAAAAGAAGCCGGGGTCGAGAGGCGCTTCCCCAGTTTCGGTTTCTTCTGAACGTACTTATGATTTACGTGATAGGTCAAGGATTAAATCACCAGAAAGGTTTCAGAGCTCTGATACGCGTTCTCCTCGTTCTTCACAGGCCCAGACGTCGTCACAGGCTGGTGGAGGAGGACGGCAAGATAGAGGAAGGGGCCGAGAGGCTCCCCAGGAGCGAGACCAACCTCGACAACAAGTCAGAGGGAAAGCAGAAGATTTTCATCTTCCTCGACCGCAATTTCAGAAGAAAAGGTTGCCGCTGTCACAGCGAAATATGCCTCAGACCGTGAGAACGAGACTCCAGAATTGGACGTGGGCAGTGACCCTCCTAGACAGCGCCGCGGAAGTTACCATAGTGCGGGAGGCGCTACGTCCTCATATGGAGGCGACAGCAACTGAAACATTCGTTACTGTAGAGACAGCTGACACGAGAGTGGCACCCCCTGACAGACTATATAATATAGTTATACAAATTGAAGGTGACATACCGCGTGAAATAAAAGGGATTTTTTGGGAAAATCTAACCTCTTCATATGACATTTTGTTAGCAGAGGTGGATTGGCCACCCCCATTCGTTTTAGCTGCACATAAAGGAGAGGAGGTAATCCTTCCAAGCTTTTCAAAGCATGTCCCAAAAGACAAAGCTGAAGCACTTGCAGCTGAGTGGGCTGTGTACCTGGCACCAGCGTTATACCGCAACCATGTGGGATGGGATGAAGAATCACCTCCTCATGCAATACCTTTGCGGTCACTACCGCAGCCACAACCCCAATATCCCATCAAACGGCAGGCAAAAGGCCCCGTCTCAGAAATTCTGACACAGTTGGAATATCAGGGAGTAATTGAACCATGCGTATCACCTATGAACAATCCCCTTTTCGTGGTTTCTAAACCCGATGGATCGTACCGCTTAGTTTTGGATTACCGGCATTTAAATACTCATTGTCGGAACTTTGCGGTGCAAAATACACACAGTTCTGCGCTTGTAGACAGTCTTGTTCGTAAAAAATACAAAACGACACTTGACCTTTCAAACGGTTTCTACACGCACAACCTAGCCCCGGAGAGTGGTCAATGGACCGCATTCACTTCCGGTGGTAAATTATTCCAGTTCCGGCGATTACCCATGGGCTATAAAAATAGTCCGGGTATATTCGCCGCCCGTGTTGTTTCTTTGTTAAATGACATTGATCAAGACGCATGTTCGTACGTTGATGACATCTATCTGACAGACGACGAGTTATATCAGCATCTGTCCCGTGTGGACCGCATTATTCTTGAATTTGCGGAGCAGGGTTACAAATTTAACTTTGCTAAGTCACACATTGCTGAATTTACCGTTCTGTTCTTGGGCTATGAGCTCAATAACGAAGGTAAGGGCTTAGCCCCCATTTCTTGGAAAAATGTGCACATTTGTGCCCCCCAAATACTCTGAAGAAGCTTCAGTCTTTGCTGGGTTTCCTGAACTTCGGGCGTACTTACATTCCCGAATATGCCCAGCGTATCAAGCCTTTGTATGCTTTGATACAACCTACTTATTCAAGGTCTTGCTGGCTGCCTGAGCATACCTCAATTTTGCAGTCTTTGCAGACAGACCTATTGGAGTCTAAATATCTTTTGACTCGTGATAACCACACAAACCTGGTGATTAGAATAATTCCGGGGCGGTGGGATTCACCTATTTAACCTTTAATGAAGGTGATACAGTACCTATCGCATACAAGTCACATCTGTACACTTCCGCTGAATTGCGCTTTACATCTGTTGAAAAAGTTCTGACTGCAGTGCAAATGGCGATTCTAAAAGAACGCGCACTGGCACAGGGTAAGCGGATTCTGGTGGTAACACCCTGTCCTGCCCTGGAGGCAGTAACAAAGGCAAGTGTACCGAACTCAAAAGCAATGCATCCCCGTTGGATACAATGGGCTACATCTTTGACGTCTTCGGACGTCACTTTTGTTTTTGATTCTTCTCTTCAGACTCAGGAGTTTTTGCAGTATGAATTCGTTCATCCTCCTCCTTTGTTTTTACTACCGCTTGAGGATTACAAATGTGTGATCTACACAGATGGTTCGGCGCAACCGGCCACTGGGTCCAAGCACGCTTATTCAGCTGCATGTGCTATTGTTGCGGGATCCTTTGTGGATGGCAAGTTCAAATCCACTGTAGTGCACACACGCACACTTGGAGATAGTACCGCACAATTGGCCGAGCTGCATGCATTGCTACTTGCACTTGAGTTCGCTTCTCAGGATGAGACCACTCTTATTGTATGTGATTCTTTTTACTGTGTACAATCTTACAATGACAATCTGTTTTTCTGGTCGAAAAACGACTACAAGGACGCAAAAGGGAGCACAATTAAGCATAAAATGCTTTGGGTTCGAGTGGCAGAATTGCAACAACGTCTGCCCCTCACACAGGTGGTTCACACCTTAGGCCATCAGCGGGTGGGCGCACACGCTATTGGTAACGATCTGGCAGATGAGGCTGCCCGTTCAGCAGTAGTCACGTGTTCAGTAGCAGCGGTTACCAGGTCCATGTCTAAAATAGACCCTGTTATTTTAGCAGCTATTGCTGCAACCAAGGAAGGTGATAATTACCCTACAGGTTTCCCTTCCAAGTATTCTTACAAATTAAGTCCCGATCAGGTTCCTTATGTAACTATACCTGACGTTGGAGATCGGCTGATCCCCAACGCGGACCGCAGGAGTGCCTTGATATCAGCTGCACACGAAGGCATGGCTTCTGCTCATGCAGGTGTGTCAGCTACGGTTTCCATCTTGCAGCAGCGTTATTGGTGGCGTGGGTTATATAAAGACACCCGTGCTTTTGTGCTTTCTTGCGACGTTTGTCAACAGATTAAGCCTTCCACGGTAACACGTCCACCACAAACACCGCTCTGCATTGCTAACAGACCCTTTGGGTGTGTTTACTTGGATCACTGCGGTCCATTCTCATCAGACACTGCCTATAAATACATCTTGGTGGCAGTGGACTCGTGCACACGGTTTCTCTGGGTCTGGCCACAACGGAGTGCTGACGCCCGAAATGTGATCAGGGATTTGCGTGTCTTTGTGGGAATTTTCGCATGCGGCACCTTCCATTCGGACCAAGGTCCAGCGTTTGCCTCTAGGGCTTACAAGGATGCAATGGCTTCGCTTGGGGTGCGGGTGAAATTTTCGTCTCCGTATAGGCCTGAGGGCAACTCTATCGTTGAACGAATGAACCGTGACTTAAAGCAATCCTTAACAGCTAGGGTTTTAGGTACTGGCAGGAACTGGCTGGCCCATTTGTATACCGTTCAGCGTGCACTTAATAATCTCCCTAGAAGACCTCTGGGTGGGCGGACCCCATACGAAATGCTCTTTGGCATACGAATGTTTGTGCCT
Source organism: Calotriton arnoldi (assembly GCA_963921515.1). Lineage (NCBI taxonomy): Eukaryota > Metazoa > Chordata > Amphibia > Caudata > Salamandridae > Calotriton > Calotriton arnoldi. The sequence goes on along the minus strand of CAWUFW010008901.1, from coordinate 756,366 downwards.
GACCTTGAGGGTCCAGACATCGCGGCGCAATCCGCCAAGTTTGATGTAGATAACCATTCTGCTATGTTACAGGACTTACAAGAAGCCCGAGACAAACTTGCAACTACACATTTACCTTCAGCCACAGATCCTGCGTTGCAGATTCCGGTAGCCGGCTGGCTTCCGAAAGTTGGAGAACTGGTTCGAGAGAAGGTTGAAAACAAAAAGAATTTGGCCCCTCTTTTCGTGCACCGGTTCCAGTTCTTGGCCTGAAGGGAACACGTACAGTCATTTTACCACCGCTTCCTGGTCGCAAAGAAAACAGATACATCTCAGTTGAAAATGTCAAGCTACAGCGCCTGGCCGATCCTGAATAGTGTCACACCAGCGGTCTCTTGTCCTGCCATTTATCGGACATATGTTCATAGTCCATCTGCACGAACGATCGCTGATGCTGTAATTGAGATGGTTGATTTGCCTGAAACTACGATTGATCCCCAACTCTCCACCAATATCAGACGAGGACGAGTATACTTATCCTGCATCAGAATCGGTGGCACATCAACCAACAACGCCACTAAGCCCGACTCGTTATTCCTTTGATTCGGATTCCACATCTTCAAAAGTTCCATCCAAGTTCAGTATTTTTATATCCTGGTTTAGAGACAATTTTTTGATTCCCCCTGGACATACATCTGGTTGGTACTTTTCTTGATATTTTTGTTCATGTCCATTGGCTTTGTCACAGTGTTTTTTCTACTAATCAATGGTCACTATTTACCTGAACGCTCTGCTGTAGACTATGTTTCTGGAACTTTGGCTCCTCATTCCTCGTCTCACATCATGAAGCGTGACCACACATTTGTGAACATTTCAGCCTTCCCAGTTGCTGATGGCATCGTATGGGATGCAGTGAACTATCAAATCCATGGTCCGACGGAAATTATTAATGTACCTAATGTCCTTCGTGTTTCAATGGGTGATGTAGTACAAAATAATATTCATTCTGATGATTGGGATGTGCATGCCGTTGAAGCATTGTTTGCCGATTTAAAATATTATGCATCTTTTAATGCTGAAGATCTATATATGAATTCTGCTAATTATGCCGATTTGTATTGTTACCAACATTGGGGTAATCATTTTCTCCATAAGCCCAGTGCCCTGCGTAGTTCTGTTAACTATACCCAATGGGAACATTGTCCAAACCCCTTGCCAGGTAGCTCTCAAACTCTTCGAAATAAGTTTAATTATTTTACTGATTTTAATCGGTCGAACCCTGCATCATATTATTTTAGACTTAATAACACATCAACTCAGAAAATTATGTTGACACACACCAAATTGCTTTATTCAGGTTCCTTTCTGAGTGCCCTAGCTGTGGGAGGTTATGAGTATTGGGATAATACAGTGGATTTAAAATCTATTTGGGGCTCCAAGCCATGGCAGGTACAGGGAACCGAGGCGTTGCATCGTGCTTGCCTCATCCCTACCCAAATTATGTTCCTAAATGCTTCCATCTATCAGACTACATGTTGGGGCTTAGCAACCACTAAACAATTGAATACGCCATCAATACCATCCCTGTCGAGTTTTCCAAATGAAAGCTCACGATTCAATATGTCCCTCGTGTCCCTGCAGGCAATGTTACAAAATAATTCGTTTAATGTTTCTGAGCTGGTTCAGTCACCCTGGTTAATATGGCCTATATCATCTAATGCATGTCAAATGCGTTTTCATGATACTGGTGCTAGCTACACACAGAATAGGCCTGATCCGAGGTTTACTGATGCCCGTACTGTCACTACATACTCTGTTGGTAAATTATGCAAACAATGGCTGCAACATTCGTCCCTAGATTCTGTTAAACAACATTTGTCCCTCCTTACAGGCAATATTGATCTGTCCGACTTTGTTTTGGGACCTCGTGGTCCCCGACCTAAGAGATTCATTTATGAAACGTATAATGAACTCTGGAAGCTATCACAAATGGAAGCTGCTTCCCGTCTTCGGGAAATAGATCAAGCAAATATGGAAAAGGTGCTTGCTGTTGTTGACAATAGTATTAATACCCTGTCTTCTCGTATTTACACTTTAGAGAATATTGTGTCCTCTGTTGTTGATATTGTACAAGATGATGTTTCTGTGTTATATCATGGTCAGAATCAATTGCGCTCAGTTATGCAGTTTGCATGGACTTTACAGACGCTTAAGTTAGGTAAAGTGCCTTGGCATTTCTTGAACACCTCTGCCTTATTTCTACCTTTTAACTTAACTGATAAACAGCAATTTATGTCCATGAAGGATGCAACTTACAATCTATTACATATCGAAAAGGTGGATCCATTGCCGTTCTCTGTTGCAGAACTCGATTCTGCTGTATGGCTAGTCCATGGGGTTATAGCTTTACCATTTTCCTTGTTTGAATTTGACTCGTGCATGAAACATTATCCTGTGGGCCGTTACCGGCCATTGGGCAGTGCTTTCCTGCATGAACTCTGGTCCTTGCCTTTCATGTATAAATGCCTTCGGGACGGCAAGGAAGTCTTTCTCACGGGGGAGTACTGCGACTCGACTATAGGTCATTCGCTTATTTGTAAACACATTAAATTGCATGGCTCATGTAGCGTTTCCTCTCCTAATCTTGCTTGTGTGCTGAAAGGTATTCCTGCTCCTGTTATTTCTCCTACTTTCACTCTCCTTTCCAATGGTAGTTATTTACTTTTAAATAACGAAAACTGTTGTGGCCTGCAGGCTGGCATTCCTTACATTGTAACAGTTTCGCACAGGGTTGTCTGCTGCAAAAATGTGCTTTTTCCTCCCCCTCATGGCAAGGTTGATATCTCTATTTGGCCTTCCATCCCTACCATGGAAGCAGATTTCAATAGACTGAGCAGAATAAAGGCACTATTATTAAACGAGGAAGTTATGCTCACGTCCGCCCGGGAGACATTCATTCTCCAGGTGGCGAGTACCCACAGTGAAATACAGGCCCTTTTAAACACTAATCTCCCCCAACATTTTGGGGAGTTAATACATCGTATTTTTAACGCATCTAACACTGAAGGCCTAGTACACTTTTTTAAGGTCGTTGGGTCGGGCTTGGTGTCCTCCTTCCAAACTATTTTTGGTGTCATCCCGGCTTTCATACATTCTATATTTTCCAGTGTCTTTGGCGGTTTCCCATTGATCCTCGCTTTAGCGGCTGGTGTCTTGCTCTTAATTTGCTTTCTGCGCAATGGCTGCTCCCCGATGGGACCTGCTCGATCCAGAACGCCTCCAGCTGCTCCGTGAGCGCCTTTTGGCCGGTTTTGGTGTCTTGCCATTGGCGACACTGAGTGTGTCATATACTCTTTCATTTCGCTTTGCGTATTTCACTTGCGTGCAACCTGTGATGACTTGTGTCCGCTGTCCTTTCACCTGGACTCTGGATTATTGCCTCTCCAATTCGTCATTGTCTGTTCCGGATTTTGTTCAGTTGATGGGTCCCTTAGAGGCCCATGAGCAGGACTGTTCCGTCGCTGGCTGTATGGCGCGTGCGGCTGCACTGGGGATTTTGGCGCAATGGGATATCTGGGCGGCTGCCCAGGATCTCCTACAACGAAGCTGTTTCAATTATCACGCAAGCTGTCCCGCATTGCTTCTGGATGCTCCCTTTGCTGAGGAGCATTCCTGCTCTTTTGAACTCATGGATTGGATGGCATCTATGTTTTTTGACGATTCCAATGATGAACTCTTGGAGGGTATGGCTTTTTTCTGCACTTTCACTTTCATGGATTGACCTGCCCTTCGCCGTTTGGGCGCTCCCTGTGCTCCGACGTCTGTTTTTCTCCTCTGATGGGCCTCTGTCCTGGCCGCCGGACTGTCCAGGGGAGGGTGTCTTGTGGATTGTTACCTGCCTTGTTATGTTGGCCTAGGCCTGGCTGCCATGCTGCTTTTCTTTGCGCACGTTACACTGAGCCGGGCCTTCCTCGCCCTTTGCTCGTGCCAAGTTCTTTTGCACTGTCTGCATTTTCTGTTGTTCACCTTTTTGGGCTCAGTCTGCACAAACATGTACAAGGTCGCATAACAATGTATTTTGGTTCTTCCTGATATGGCCAGTCTCGCGCACCCAGACATAACATTATGTGCAATTGCCATGAAGAATTTGATATGCTTTTAATGCTGTGGTTTACTAGCGCTTAGGACACTTGGAGAAATCCCTTTCAGTGAGAAGAGCTATGATGTCCTGCTGATGTAATTCTGCATCTAGAGACTGAGGTATGGGGGTTCGCTAGTCAAAGCCCAGAAGTCTTCTATTATTATAATAAACTATCTTACTGCAAGGGGAGGGTGGTAATGTTATTTAAACGTTTATCCACTGAGCTCTGAGATGCTTTCCCCGTTTGTATTCTATGGAATTGTAACCATGCTGTTTATATTAGTCATATGCATTATGCTATTAGTACTGACACGTGTACTGTACATTAGAGCACGTAAGTTGGAATAAACATTTTAACCTATCCAGTGTCTCTTCCTACGCACCTTGTGAACAAGTACAAGTGAGTGACGAAAGAGTGTTCTTGCTTCTGTGAGTCCTGAGATAAAGATACCGTGTTCTGGGTTGTCCAAACATTAGTACTTGGGTGCTAATGGGATGCTAAGCTAGTTGGGTTGGGGTTTTTGGGTGCTACGGTATATGGTGGCAAACCACTGTATTCCGGGGTCCCATTTTCCTGTGCATAGCTCTGTGTATGTGCAGAAACCTTATGACAAGCTGAGGTTCAGGGTGCCTGGGGTGCCATATTTATGCCCGGAAAGTGCCCTAGGAGAATGATACAGTCACTAGCCAATGGGCGACCACGATCCCTCCCGCCCTGTGACGGCATCTTAGATTGGGATTGAGATTGCTAGAAGTGTGGCATCTAGCAATCCTAGAGTGCACTATCCTGCCCACTCTCAAGATGACTGAAGCCTTTCTTGGATGTTCGGAGCTTGGTAGCCCACTCTAGAGGTTTGCTACCTGTAGCTACATGCCCACAGGAAACCCGGTTTGGGTAACACCTCTCTCTATAGCAAGTTTCTATCGTTCCTGAGCCTGGGAGTCCTTCACACAACTCCCCAAGAGGGCAGAAGGAGGCCAAAAGATGTGTGAGGCCACTGGACAAACTGAAAAACAGAGAGTGACTTAAAAGTGACAATACATTCTTCTTGGGCATCAAGCCGGGTTTAATGCCGCAATTAATTTAATGCCTTGAAGTATCCATTTTAGTAGTCCCATTCAGAAGTTAGCTAGGCTGAGGGGTCAGCTGGTAACTTTGTGTTAGCCAATGGGGCAACTAACTCTTCACAGCAAAAATTACAATTTGGAAATTTTGATGTAAGGGCATATTTAAGATACATGTCCTACTTAATAATATACAGCTCCCTGCCTGAGGGCTTGGTAGGCCTACCTTGGGGGATTGTTAAAGGAGAAGTGGGCTTTGCCATTGGTTTAAAAGGCAAAGTCGAACTGCAGTGGCAGTCTGGGAGCCATGTTGTACTTTGTCACACAGGGTGGCTCAGTCAGTGATGCAGCCTTGGGTGGACACTCTGTCCTACATGCGCTGGGTACCAAATACTAGGGACTTATAAGTAAGCCAGTCTATGCCAATTGGGAATAGCCAATTCAACATACCTTTTGTAATGGGTTAGAACACTGGCACTGAGGTTTGGTTAGCTGTCCGCAGTGCACTCTCAGAGTCAAAAAACCAACAGCATTAGTCCAAAATTGTGGGGGTGATCACGCACAATGAGGCAGTTTCTTACACATAGCCTATGCACTCAGGTTTATAACAGCATGTTGGGATTGAAAAGTCCTCTGCATATTAATGGGCGTGCGCCCATGTCCTGATTGCCCCAACTGTACTGATGTCTGGATCCCTAATGCTGATTTTTGTTGCCATAGGTGAACAGGGATCATGCAAGTGCGCCTTGACATAGGCCTGTCTCCGGATTGCAGTCTTGCTGGACTGGGAGGGGCGCCCTAAGCGCTACCCTCATAGTAGTGGAAGGCTACTGCCTTCTCCAGGAGTTAAGCAGCACAAGCGTTGTGGTGGCAGCATATATTGTAGTGATCAGTAGGAGTGAACAGGTCCTTTTTAACCTATGTCACTGGAGAGAGAGGACTACATGCTCACTCATTCAAAGTTCCTCTCCAGCGTGCTTAAATCACCACTTGGCCTACATTGGTTTGATGAGGAGTGCTATACAGCGCAGAAGTGTGTCAACTCTCAAGCAGCCTGATGGGCTGTGTGAGGAGGGGAAGCTCTGCAAGACATCTGCCTGTGAATTTAAAATTTACAATTGCATTTTTTATTAGTCGGGTAATATATATTTTCCAATTTCATGTAATTTCTGCATTTTGTATTTGTAAGATATTTTTATATTTATATTTTCAATGTTTGTTTTCAATTTTATATTAAGTAAATATTTATTTACCAATTGTGTGATTGTTACATTACATAATATATGTATTTTGTGGTAAGTTTACATCATTTTAAGTATATGTTACATTTTTTTTAATGATAATATTTATATTGGGGTGGGCATAGTATTTATGATTTATTTACTGGTCAATCTATTATCCCAAAATGGCTTAGATTGGCGTGGGAATGATACATAAGACCTCATTAGTGACCAACAGCTTCCCCAAAATGGCTTAGACTAGAGTGGGGATAATAAATCCGAACTCTTTAGTGTCCAACACTTTCTCCAAACTGACTTACACTGGAGTGGGAATAGTAAATCTGACCCCTTCAGTATCCAACACCATCCCCAAAATGGTTTAGAATGGAGAAGCAATAACAAAAAGCAAATCTCACTCTTTTAGTGGCCAAACCCTTCCCCAAAATGATTTAGATGAACCAGTTACTTGCCTTTGTTAACTTTTGGTTTGATAGTGGCTCTATCTAGCCACTGTTTCCTCACCTTTTGAATATTCCCTAGGCGTCACACTGGATCTGGAAACTTTTCAGCAGTACCTCTGCGCGTCAGAAGGTGGTGCCTTGCTGCTCCACTGTTGTATTGTTGCCCATGTGTAGTGCTTGCACAAGCTCTGAATTCCTCTTATGCCTTGTGCAAGTTATATACACGCACTGTATTCATATTGTTAAGCAGTGTGTACTTTTAATGTTGGAAATTCTATTCTGTTGCCCTGGTTTCTACTGTTGACCAGCCCATATTCCTACTGGATTATCGGTCTGGACAGCAGTGTTTCCAGAGGCACCTGCATGCTGTTTGTGAGCGTTTGTACCATATTTCATAATAAACCTGCGCTTCAAAAGGATAATTACAATTGTGTTTATTCATCATCATAAACCAGCTCCACATCAGTACTGATGCTATTTTGCTCTGGAAATGACGTTAGGTCTATTTAGGCACCACTCCCAAGTGCTGATGTTGGTTGCTTTCGAGACTGTCCGTGCCCCCAGATGCAGAGTCCCAAAAGGAAATTGGTACACAGTGTGCATATTCCTAGACTTAGTATCCTAAAAATGGATAGAGCCCAATCATAGTACAAGGAGAATTGGGGATTCAGTGAAGGAATCTGCGGCTAGATAGAGTCTCTACCAAAACGAGCATTACCAAAGATACGTAACTTGTTCTTTTGAAAGACACTTCTAGCTGCAGATTCCTCAAATAGATACTAAAGTAATACCTATTGAGAGGGGGGGTATGTGAAAGGACTCAAACCAGAAATTCCTGCAGTGGCAAAATTCTCCTCCTGGCAAACCTGACTGTCCAGACATGAAGTATGGAGGGATACCCACATAACCCCCTGGCAAATGTCTAAGACAGGAACTCTGAGTGCCAATACAGTGGTAGAATCTTCGGCCCTGGTGGAATGAACATTTAGCCCTTCCGGATGCTGCTTCCTTTCCACTGCTTAGCAGATCTTAATGCAGAGCATGATCCAGAGATGGTTCTCTTCTGCACTGCCTTGCATTGTTTCGCTACAGTGAACTCTAAAAAGAGCTGATGCTCCAACATTTGGTCTTTGGCACAATCTATTTAGAAACTCAGAGCTCGTTTGGGGTCCAAGTGATTAAGTCCTTAGAGGGGAAAGGCAGAGCACAGAACATCAGCAGAGTGGTGGTTTGACCAATGTGGAACAGCGTCACAACTTTTGGCAGGAAGGATGCCCATGCCCGCAGAATCAGTTTGTCTGGGAAGGAGGAAGTGTATGGTGGATGGACACAAAGAGCCTGAAGCTCACTCAGGCACCGCGCCAAGGGGATAACAATGAGGAACACAGTCTTGATAGTAAGAAGCCATAAAGGACAGCTGTGTAGCGGCTCAAACAGAGTGCACAGTAGATAAGCTAGGGCCAGATTAAGCTTACTCAGACACTGTGCCAAGGTGATGGCAATGAGTAACACAGTCTTGACAGTAAGAAGCCATAAAGGACAGCTGAGTAGCAGCTAAACCAGAGCGCATATTAGATGAGTCAGGACCAGATTAAGGTCCCAGTGCTGCAATACAAAAGGAGAAGAGGGAAACTTGTTGCAATCCTTTCAAAAATAGCATCACAACCAGTGACTTAAACAACGAAGGCTGATCTGGCAACCTTAAAAAGGCTGAAAGATAACCCTTAACTGTGCCCAAAGCAAAGCCTTGCTGGGTAAGAAACAAAACAAATAGCAAATGTCATATAATTGGTCTGGAGCGGTTCAATCCGGTGTGTGCTGCACCAAGTCACAAATTTGCCCCAACAACAGGTGTAGACATTTTTCATTGAGGGACGCCTGGCTGCCAAGATGACATCAGCCACCTCCGGAGAAAGGTCGAAGGTGTTCAGCTGTCACCCCTCAATCTCCACCCATGGAGGTGGTGATTGCAAAGGTCTGTGTGCAGAACCCTGCTGTGTTGCTTTGACAGCAGGTCCTTCCAGAGGGGCAATCTGGTCGGAGGTCATATGCTCAACCACAGAAGTTCTGGATAACATACACTCCATGCCCAATCCAGGGAAACTAGGATGACTTGCACACGGTCTGTCCTGATCTTCTTGAGAACTCAGAGCAGGAGTGGTATTGGCGTAAAGGCATATAGGAGTCCCAAGTTCCACTTGAGGCGGGACATGTCAATGAGCGAAAGACGCTTTGAAAACTCCAACAAGCAGAAATGCTGACATTGCGCGTTCTAGGAGGTGGTGAATAGATTGAGCCAAGGTTCTCCCCATAGACAAAGAGAGCTTGCTCCACTTCCGGGTGTAGCTGCCATTCGTGATACGCAAGGCATTGATGGCTGAGCTTGTCCACCCTGGCATTCAATGATCCTGCCTCCACAAAAATGCCATGATGGTCCAGCCATTTCCAGAGCCATAAAGTCTCATTTCCCAGGGTCTGTGGCCCTATTTCACCCTGTTTTGTTCTGGTTCCACATGGTGGTGGTGTTGTCTGTAAGCACCTGTTCCTGCCTCCCCTTAATCAATGGCAGGAAGAGAAGATTTTCAACACCAAGTGGATGGCCCTCAGCTCCAGAATTTTGATGTAGTGCCAGGAATCTGCTGGAGACAAGAGGTCTCTGATCTCCACCTCCCCCAGATGGCATCCCTAATCTATACAAGATGCATCAGTCACCAGTGTTAATTTTGGGTGGGGAAGGGATAGAGGCCTACTACTGACCCGATCGCAGTCCAATACCACCACTGCAGATTTGTGCAGTCTCCAACGAAATCTGAATATGGTTGGAGAGGTCTCATTGACGTTGAGCCCTCTGGGACTTCAGATCCCACTACAGGATTGCATATGCCAACTGTTGTGCTTGACCAGCAGGAAGCAGGATGCCATAATTCCCAGCAGCCTCAGAGTTGACATCTCTGAAATCCGGGACTGAGGCTGAAAGATCAGGGTCATAGCCCAAATGTCCTGTACTTTCTTCTCAGGGACAGGCACACAACCAAACCAGAATGGCTCAGATCAAGGTGAGCGTCTGAGGAGTCAGATGTGAATTTGGCATGTTGATAATGGACTCCAAAGATGACAAAAGGTTCGTCATAGTCTGGAGGTGCCTTGGGTGATCCCGCCTTCAACATCCAATTGACAAGGTAGGGGAAGAATGGCACTGCTGATCTCCAAAAGAGTGCTGTCACCACTTCCATCACATTTGTGGACACTCAAAGGGTGGTGGTGAGACCAAAGGGAAGCAGAGCAAACTGAAAATGTTCCTTTCTCTCCGTGAACTACAGGTAACTCTGATGGGCGGCAGTACGGAAATATGGAAATAGGTTTCTTGCAGGTCCAATGCTTCCATCAAATCTCCAGGCATGAGGGTAAACAAGACCTTGGCCAGGATAAGCATTTTGGAACTCCGGTCTTCTTGGTTTCTAGAAAGTAGCAGGAATAACAACCACACTTCTGGCACCGCCACCCTTTCAAAAGTCCCTTCAGTCAAAAGGGCTTGCAATCTTCATGCTAAATGGAGAGATGATCCTCCAGCAGTTGTTGAGCGAACAGTGAAGGGTATGGCAGGGAAGAGAGAAAGGGTAAGGCATACTCCTTGTAAACAATCTGTAGGACCCACCTGTCAAACATGATCACTTGCCAACCCAATAAGAATTGGTGGATATAGCTTCTCTCCAGGTGGCTGTGGTCCTGCAAGGGCACGCTAAAGAGATTTGGCAGTTGGGGCCACAGAGAGTGCGGTAGGCAGGGTGGCACGCGGACCTTGGCGGCCAGGGTGGTGGGGACCGCAGCCTCTACCACAAAACATTTTTAGGTTCCCTGGAGGAGTTGGATGGGTTATCGGTGAGGAACACCTTGGCTTTCCAGAAAGGTGTGCTGCAAAAGAAAAGCCGTCTCACCAGGGGCAGGACGATGGCGCCTGACAACTTATCTATTGACTGTGAGGCCAGAGCAAGGTTTAGCCAAAGCCCCCAATAAGGTATCTGTCAGCACATCATTAGAGTGAAAAAGGGGCTAAGAAGGTGTTTGCCCTGGTTGGAGGCTGTGAAGTCATAGGAATGGGGTTACGCATTCCCCAGTCGCACTTGTGCCTCAAATCCAAAACATTTGCTCTTTGTTTTGGATTTGAAATACAAGCATCTCAGGGGGCTCTCTGATTGGAGGACATTGCAAAACAAGCCAATCAGATTGTGGCAATGTCCTCAACGCCTGTCCTCCAATCAGAGAGACTGCAATATGAATATCAGGAAATGCTGCGAACTGGGGCAGTAAATATGGTTCTTTGGAATGCTTTGTAGGAGTTCTTCAATATTCACTTTTGTTGCTGCTGCCTTGCACTCTGTCCTGTTGCCTTTCTTGGTCTTCATCGTTGCAGCTGTGTTTTCACCTGGTGTCCTTTACATGCTTCTTCCTCGTGGTTGCCTCTGCACTGAGATCTCCTCGCTGTTTCCTGGTTTCCAAGGCAACCGAAGTTTTACTGAACTACTAAGTAAGTTGCCTCTTCCCCTGCCTCCCGCCTCATCCATCATGCCCTGGCTTTTCACCTCGCAGACACACACACATTGCTCTCTGCTTACCTTATTGAACCATGTCGAGGGGTTGGGGTAAGGGCTCTGGTTCATTTAATTACTTTGCATGTTGTACTTTTTAAGAGTTCTTTCCGTTTTCGTTGTGCTATGTAGCAGCATTTAAAGATAGTGCTTTGTTCAACTAAGGTTGTGCACTTGTTTTGCACCCCTATACGTGCAAAATGATGTACATCTGAACCAAGATCCCGAGGTGATCCCTCGAACATCAGTGCAAGGTCCATCTACTAGTTGAGTTTGTTTAATTACGCGTTCCCATGAGAAAGTTGAGAGTGAATTCTGCCACTATAAATACTTTTGCTGTACAATAGGCTATAAAACCCCATTCCTGTGTTGTTGCTGTGGTGAACAGGGCGAGTGGGGAATGCCCGACGCGTAACACAGCTGAACCCTGAATATTTTAATTCATGCAATTTTTTCTTTAAATTTTTTTTTTTATTGTCAACAAGTGGGGTACAAATTAACAGAACATTACATAAGCATAATAGAAAAGCAACAGCAGAGCAAAATTAAATAACTTAGGGCAGACAAAAGTAAACACCATTTACAGAGAATCATGAAAAAAAAAACATAACAATTGTCAATGCGTCAAAAGATAATATATAATAAAAAAACAGCAGGTGTTCCTAAAATAAGAGCCCCCATACTGCATCTAGTTTCTGCAGAGAGCGAGTACCCCTTGCCTGACCTAGGGCTTTTTCCATCTCATACGTTTCCTTAACCAATAACCACCACTCATTTATGGAAGGCGTTTTGAAGCAATTCATACCTCAGCAATTGCCAATCTAGCAGCAACCAACAATATTGAGACAAGACGAGTAAGTCGGTGATTCGCTAGCTTAAGACACAGCATAATTTCTGTGGTCGTCAATGGTGTCCCTATCCCCAATCTCTGAGAAAGCACTTGGCCAATCTTCTGCCAATATATATGCAATTCTGGATAGGTTACAAACATATGCGTAATATTAGCCGCATATAAGTCACATCTAGGACATTTTGTCCGATCCCCATCCAGACCAGCCCTAGACCATTTAGAAATTTTGTCAGGCGTATAATAGAGCAAGCAAATAGTACGAAATTGCTGCAATCGCAGGTTAACAGAATGCACAGACTCATCTATAATACTTAGTGCTTGTTTGATGGCACTAGATGTTACCTCTGTCCCCAGAATCTCCTGCCAACGTGCCGCCAATCTTTCTAAGTCATTTTGCTTAGGATTTTGAATACATTTATACATATGACTTATCATAGATTTTATCTTCCCGCTGTACAAACAGTCCCAGATTTCTGAGCTAGATGATGTTGCCAGCTTCAAATGCCTCACCAAGTAGTCCCTAATCTGTAAATATTTTAAAAACATGCCGTCAGGCAACTTATACTGCCTCTGTAGATTCTTAAAAGAGGCAAAGCCATTGTAATCATAAAGATCTCCTAAGCAGGTGATCCCAAACCCAGCCCACTGTTTACTAGCAGCATCCTGAAACATTTCTGGAAATATCGGATTACACTATAAGGGTAGTTTATGATGATAAAATGACAGATTACATCTAGTAGATATAGCACGCCATATAAATATGCTATCCCTCATGGTCTTGAACTTAACTCTTTTAAAATAATTCGGGTTATTGGTCTTGTATAAATACATATTACTATCCTCTCCCAATATAAAATGATGGAAAAAAATGTTATACTCGGGATTTAAGAGGCTACGAAAACGCTCAGTGAAAGCAGCCCAGAAATATTTTTTAAAATCAGGAAAATCAAGGCCCCCCTGATCATATGGAAGCTTTAACAGATCAATAGCTCTCCGGGCTCTCCTATAGCCCCAAATGAAGCTACCCAAAACCACCTCTAGTTTAAAAAAAAATTAATTTGGAACCCGCAAAGGAATAGATCTAAATAAGTACAAAAATTTGGGCCGAATTTTCATCTTTATGATTTTAGCGCGCCCAATAATACCTATAGGGAGTTTATGCCATTGCTTAAGCAATTTCACTGTGTCTTGCAATAAAAGTTCATAGTTTAAAGAAAATATCCTATCTATCTGCGCAGATAATCTAACCCCCAAATAAGTAGCCTCCGAACAAACACCATAGATTGGTTCTCCCGGTTTAAAATTAAGTAGTATTTGTGTCTTCTTGGCATTTAATTTATACCCTGAAATAGAGCCAAACTTAACTGCTTCATCTTCAATAATCTTAATAGCTTTAGCAGGTTCAGTTGTAAAAACCGCAATATCATCTGCGTAAGCGATGGCCTTAAGTGAGGTATCGCTCGACACTAGTGGAATAATTTGAGGGTCAGATTGTAAAGCATAAATAAATGGCTCAATATATAAAGCAAATAATAAAGGGGAAAGGGGACACCCCTGCCTAGTACCACAAAGATTCGGGAAAGTTGTTGACTGTGAACCAAAGTATAATAATTTGGCTTGGGGCTTATTATACAGAGCTTGTATCCAGCACCTAAATTGACCTTTAACCCCGAAGATATCTAGTACAGCCCACAAAAAATCCCATCCCACTCTATCAAAAGCCTTCTCGGCGTCTAGAAGGATCATACCTAAGGGAGTTGCCATCCTTTCAGCCATATCGAAAGCCCCCACTGCCATATTCACATGGGGCCTGATTCACAGAACTAACTTACGTCAAAAACGTAAACTTACTACCATTTTGGTATTCACAGAATGCACTTACTCATTTTGGTATTCACAGAAGGCACTTACTCATTTTGGTATTTACAGAAGGCACTTACTTACTCATTTTGTGTAACTTACTCATTTTGTGTAACTTACTCATTTTGTGTAACTTACTCATTTTGTGTAACTCATTTTGTGTAACTTACTCATTTTGTATAACTTACTCATTTTGTGTAACTCATTTTGTGTAACTTACTCATTTTGTGTAACTTACTCATTTTGTGTAACTCATTTTGTGTAACTTACCCATTTTGTGTAACTTACTCATTTTGTGTAACTTACTCATTTTGTGTAACTCATTTTGTGTAACTTACTCATTTTGTGTAATTCATTTTGTGTAACTTACTCATTTTGTGTAACTCATTTTGTGTAACTTACTCATTTTGTGTAACTCATTTTGTGTAACTTACTCATTTTGTGTAACTCATTTTGTGTAACTTACTCATTTTGTGTAACTCATTTTGTGTAACTTACTCATTTTGAGTAACTTACTCATTTTGTGTAACTTACTCATTTTGTGTAACTTACTCATTTTGTGTAACTCATTTTGTGTAACTTACTCATTTTGTGTAACTTACTCATTTTGTGCAACTCATTTTGTGTAACTTACTCATTTTGTGTAACTTACTCATTTTGTGTAACTCATTTTGTGTAACTCATTTTGTGTAACTCATTTTGTGTAACTTACTCATTTTGTGTAACTTACTCATTTTGTGTAACTCATTTTGTGTAACTTACTCATTTTGTGTAACTTACTCATTTTGTGTAGCTCATTTTGTGTAACTTACTCATTTTGTGTAACTCATTTTGTGTAACTTACTCATTTTGTGTAACTTACTCATTTTGGTATTCACAGAAGGCACTTACTCATCAATGAGTAAGTGCCTTCTGTGAATACCAAAATGAGTAAGTTACACAAAATGAGTAAGTTACTCAAAATGAGTAAGTAAGTGCCTTCTGTGAATACCAAAATGAGTAAGTGCATTCTGTGAATACCAAAATGGTAGTAAGTTTACGTTTTTGACGTAAGTTAGTTCTGTGAATCAGGCCCAACGGCTGTTGTGTCCCTACCTTGAATAAAGCCATGTTGATGAGAGGATACCAACCCAGACATATCTGGTGATAGACGATTTGCTAGAATCTTCGCAAAAATTTTAGCATCCACATTAATGAGCGAGATTGGCCGATAAGAGCCGCATTCATCGGGAGGTTTGCCTTTTTAAAAAAAAAAGACAATCTGTGTCATATTCCAGGATTCTGGTATCTTTCCAGTAGTACTTTGCATGACTAATCTAAGTAATGGAGTCAAGATATCCTTAAAGAATTTATAAAATTCAATGGGTATAGAATCTTCCCCAGCCGCCTTTCCAGATGGTAGAGAAGATATTGCCAAATCTATTTCTTCCCTTGTAATATCATTCTCTAACAGAACAGATACCTCTTCACTCACTGTTGGGAAAGTTCTACCCTGAAGATACTGTTGAATATCCTCCTCTGCAGGATCTATAGTTGGAGTATATAACGCCTTATAAAACATGGAAAATTGTTCCACAATTTCCTGTGAATGCGAATACATAATACCATTAGCTCCCTTTATGTTTCTTATTTGAGTTTTAGCTCTATCCTCTGCAACTTTATAAGCCAAAACCTTGCCTATTTGTTCTCCATATTCATATTGCATGGAGCGATATTTATGGTATCTAGCCGCAATTCTTTCCCTAAATGTCTTCCATAGTAACGGAAGATGGCGGACTGACGCCGCTTGGGAGAGCAGGCACACGGAGAGGCTCCCGTGCTTCCCCACTCAGCGTTGTGGATGATTATACATTCGAAATTTGAATCAGCTTTAAACATGGTAAAATGAGGCAAAGGACGTAACGAGGAGAATTCAGGCGAATATTAGCAAAATACTATGGCCTAGGAGGGATTGAAGTACTTCTGATCTGCTGAAGGTGCTTACCGATGTGCGGACTTACCAAGACCGGGATTCACTGAGGCGAAGCGAGGCGGATGCAGGCAGCAGTACTGGGCGGCATCGGGTGGCAGCTGCTCGTCTCCCAGATTTCCCGTTTGGCGGGCGTGCGTTCCCCGGTGGCCTACTCACATGGATTGGTCTCGGGAGCATCTGCGGTTCCTGGCTATATCCTGGGCGGCGTTAGAGACATGGCCCCTCCGAAGACAATGACCAGAGGCACTCGGGCAGCAGGTCGGCTGCCGGTGAATACCTCAGGTATAACAGGCGCCGGGCAGAACGATGAGCCCGAGGAGGCAGCAGTGATGCAACAAAGGGACGTCATTAAATCTTTACCGAGACTTGGTAAGCCGCTTTTGCGTCTCTTGCATTCAGGGAAAGCTGCAGAGTTATTAACTGCAGGTGCTGCAGGTGAGCAACTCACTGGGGATCTAGTAGCGGATATTATGTTGCAAGTGATTCCTGTGCAACAAAGTAACCAGGAGAACACTTCAAATACTCTCGGGCGTACTCAAAACGTTTTCCCTGATGCACTGGAGGGGCTGGTTAATGCTGATAATGTTGATAATGTACACAATATTGGCAAGGCGATAACGTGGATAATGTTGAAAATGGTGTAACATGCACAGCTGAGCCAACAGCCAAATTAGTAGTGGCAGCGAATGCTTCAGTGCTAACGGGGCCATCGAATGAAAGCAATTTGGAGGAAGACGGGGCAACCAAGCTGCCACAAACTGATTCTAATGAGCTTGGCAGTGTTGTTAGCATGGGTAGTAGCAGTAAAGAAAGTTCAGTTATTGACGACTCTTCAGGTTTAATACAAGTTCAGGGGGGGATTGACTGTTTTTCTGCTACAATCTCTGCTCCAATGTTTGTTTCAACTCTCCCCAACTTGAGTTCCAATAATGCTGGTATCCCGCAACCTGCATCCTGGGCATCAGTAGGTGGCAACGAGCCATGGAAGGTTCAAACTGCACCTACTACAGGATTCCCAACTGGTTCCTGGAAAATCTGGCAAATTTCTGGAAAAAAGGGCCTCTCCAGTACTTAATTCTTCTGCTAAAAAAAAAAATACTAAACCAAAAATAGCGAAAGGAGGAAAGAAAACTCATACTGTGCCGGAATTACAGCAATGTTTGGCATCATTTATACAGGCTAAAGATGTTCTATCTGATAGCCCCCTGGGTCGTTGGGTTCAAGCGAAAGGAGGAGTTAAGACTATGATATCGAGATTATCAGGTGCTAGCCCAACAGATGATGGACGTGGCAATATGGATGCATAGAGAGGCCGCATGCAGAAATAGGGTCTGAAATAGGGTCTGACAGCCCGGAACTAGATTCAGTAACCCCCTCTGCCGATTACCTATCCTGTGCCCCTCTGGCCCGTCAATGGCATCTGGCTCTTCTCAAGAGCTGCAGCAGGCTGCAGCGGAATATCAATCAGGAAAGTTACAGGATCAAGATGCGCCGACTCTTGCTCTGATCCTTCAAGCTTTAAAGGATCAGAGATCAGAGGCACAGGAGTATTATGCTCAAGCTAGGGCTGATAATCATAGTATTCAGCAGTCCTTGAAGTAAATGTCACTCAAGGTTGGGACATTGGCCACAGACGTTCTGGAATTACAGCAGAGGGTTGCTAATACTGAGGAGATCATTACTAAAACGGCTAGCTCGCTCCAGCTGCATGAGGATCAAATAACAGCTATGCAATCTAAGCTGGAGGATTTGGAGAATCGCTCGCAGCGCCATAATTTAAAGCTGTTTGGAGTTCCAGAGGGGCAAGAGGGCTCGGATCCCAGAGCCTTCATAGTTCAGCTTCTGCAGAGGGCCTTCCCAGATCTGGGGGATTGGGATTGGGACTGCCAGCTGCAAAGGGCTCATAGACTTCCATTAGCACAGCAGAAACAGGGTTCTCGTTATCCCAGGCCATTTTTGATTTTTTCCGGAAATTTTCTCATTCGGCAAGCCGTTTCTCTGAAGGCCCGTCCTAGCTCTCTGGTGACAGTTGATTCTTTTTCCTTTTTTGTTCGGTCGGATCTCTGCAAATTGACAATGGATAGAGGTTGGAAATTACGACAATTGATCGACCCGCTGAAAGCCACTGGGGCGCAAGTATTTTTACAGGAGCCCGCTCGTCTGAAGGCTCTCCGGGGGGGGCAATCGTATTTTTTTCATACAGAACAAGAAGCAAAAGCAGCTATCGGTAGATGGCAAATGGGGGCTTTGGATAAAGCCTGAACTCCTCCCCTTCTTTTTTGGGTTCTTTTTTGTTATAAAATAACAATGTTTAAATGGCTTCTTTGTATTGGGTGTGGGGTCGGCTCGGGAGCCGCTGTGGGTGCACTGTCTCCAGGAAGCTGCCAATACAGCGGCAGTTGTTGAAAGGGGATGATTCCTCCTTCAAGATGCAGGGAGGGTGTTGGGTTCGCCAAGCGCGAAGGGGGTGGGGGAGGGTGTTTTGAGGTGCAGAGGGGTGGAAAAAAAGTCAACAAGGGGGTGTATAGGAAATTCAGAAGTAAATCTGTAAAAAGAGTATATGAAAAAGGAATGTGCCAAAGAATAGAGGGTTATTTAACGGTGGGTAGTATTAAAACGGAAGAGAAATCTTTTTGTCATGGATCGAATTAAGTGTCTTGCCTGGAATGTTGCAGGGCTTAATAGTAGAATCAAGCGTCAACTTGTCTGTGAAGAGTTGAAAATGTATAATCCACAATTAGCTTTGCTAACAGAGACGCATCTTTCATGTAAAGATCGCAATCTTCTTAAACAGCTGGGGTACGAAATTTTAGTTTGTACTACAAAAGGGACATCAACGAGGGGAACGGCTATATTAAAGCACAAACGTTTTGTTTGTATGATATATAAAACATTGGCTGATCAGAGAGGTCGGTGGGTAATTGCACAGATGGGAATTAGGGGTACGAAATATGTTTTCTGTTCACTATATGGTCCCAATATTGATGATCCTACGGTTATTGATGTGTTGAATATGGAAATGTTAAATTGGGATGGGGAGCGGGTAGTAATGGGGGACTTTAATTGTGTTATGACTTATAGTATAGATACTACTGGACAAGGTGCTACCTATAGAATGCGGAAGATTCGTGCAGCGATTGTAGAACTGGGATGGCTTCAATCAATTAGAGATGTATGGAGATATTTAAAACCAACCGCCCCAGGTTACACGTATTATTCAGCCCCACATAGGTCGTATTCTAGAATAGATATGGCGTGGTTGTCGGACCATGTTATGATGTCATCAGATATAGAAGTGTGCCCACGAGTTACTTCGGATCATAACCCTGTATTATTATTGTTTAGCTTAGAATCCGAAGGCAAGACACTTAGATCTTTTTCTTTCCCTAGATACTTGTTTAGTGATAGTGACTATTTGGATAATATTAGGAAACAGCTGGATCTATTTCTTAAGGAGAACATGGGCACAGCTTCATTAATTACGGTCTGGGATACTATGAAGGCAGTGGCAAGAGGTATTAGCCAGCAATTTGTTTGGCAACAGAATAAAAACCGTGATATGTTAAGGAAGGATGCTATTCAAACAGTACATAAAGCTGAAGAGCTTCAATCAGAGGCGGTTCTTTTTGGTACTGGTAATCAAGAACAGCTGCTCTTTTCTTTAATGGATGCTAGATTAGTACTTTCATGCAATTTATTCAAGCGTATTATTTATTTTTGTACATCAGATCACATTGCAAAGAGATAAAAAAAAAAACAGCTACACCGCATGCAGCAGCTAGTCTGTGGTGTTAATTAATATGGAATTTTGTATCATGGGTCAAACACACATTTGACATATATTGATTCCTGCAGCCAAAAGATGGTAGGATGCTCAAACGAAAGCTGAAACAGATGGTGAGAAAGGAGCTGTAAAAATGAGGAAGTATGATGCCTTCTATTTGGACTTTGGATTCACCTGCATTACCATAACTGTGAAAATTAGGCCACAGTGCTGCATTTAGAAAAGAAAAATGAAATGCTTTCTGTTTCATTTTTTAAGAGTAGGCAGTGGTCCATGGGACCACTGCCTGCTCTTAAAAAATATTTTCGCTGCCAGTCACAAAGGGGAAAGGGTCCCCTGGGAACTCCTTCCCGTTTGCGAGTGGCTTACCACCTATTTGAAGTAGGTGGTAAACTGTGAGTGTTTTGCGACCGTAATTGCGGCCGCAAAACAATCGTGCATAGAAGTGCCATTCGCTATTAGGAAGGGGCGCCCTTGCCACACCCCTTCCTAATAGCAAGTCGCATACCCTATTTTGCGAGTCGGTAATAGGTTACCAACTCGCAAAATACGGTTTGTACATTGCACAAATCTATTTAACAGTCACAAACTGGCCCATTTCCAGTTTGCAACCGCTAAAAAAGGTAATAAATCTGACCGACTGACCAACGTCACTGTTTAAAATTCTCAAGGCCTCTCTATGCATCCTGATTTTAAGGTTGTAACACACTGGATAAATGTACAGTCTCCTGGCATCTTGATATCCTGGGCAAAAGAATAAAACATGCTCAATTGTTTCATTGGCTTCAGTACAAGATACACATTGCTCAGCACAGGAACTCGGTGCGCACCTCCATCTGGCTGTAAAAGAGGAAAGAGGGAGGGACCCATATCTAAACTGCAAGTAAAATTTACTAGTAGTTACCAGCTCAATTTCATCCAAAAACTGCTCCCACTCATAGCCATATTTCTGTTGGAGGAATGCCATTGTCAGGGATCCTACATTAGACTGGCTATGCAACAAACTCATCTTGGTTTGCCAATAATCATTCTTAATTTGAGTCTTGGAAATTGCACTGGCCTCTAAGGGAGCATCCCATAACTGGCTTAAGCCAATATTTGAGAGAGTCACCTTCAGGTACTTCAACCATGGGATAGCACCAGCACCCACACTGCGTAGTATTTCCAACGTGCTTGGCTGATGAACAGACAGTTCGGGGGTGGTCCAAAATCTCTTCCAGTATAGAATAGGTCTTAGGCCAACCACATCCATTATATTTTTTGCCCCATATCAAGCCTTAAGGGGAGCAGAAGGGTGCTAATGGGAAGACCTGTTAACTCTTGCATAAATCCATTTTCCACTAGCCCAAGAGTGGACACATCTGAGCCAAGCACCAGGTAGTTGTAGACTTGTAATATGTGGGAGATGGGACAATAGGGTGAACCCTTATGCAATTTTACAATACCTCCAGACGTTTGCTCTAGCCTAAGCCTAATCCTTGTTATCTGTGGTTGCCAATTAAAGTGTTCAGTAATGATAACTCCCAAATACTCGAAGGTGCAAACACATTTGAAGAAAGACCCTCTAAGAGATGTATTAGGATGTGTAGTGTTACAAGGATTAAGAACCATATATTTGGTTTTAGCAATGTTAATGTCCAAACATCTGAGACTACAAAAGGTATCAAACCTATCTAAGATTTTTTTGGAGTCCCATAGGAGATTTTGAAAAAAACAACGTATCATTGGCAAACATAAGGGCCGGTATCCTGATGTTTGCGAGAGATGGTGCATCGGAGTCACAATGGTCCACATAGGTTGCTAAATCATTATTAAAGAGTGAGAAGAGAGTTGGCTCAAGGACGCACCCCATGTCTAACCCCGCTTTTAACAGGGAATGGGGCTGTCATTTCTCCCTTCTGCCCACATTTTACTTGGGCAAAATTATCTTTATGCAATCGCATGATCATATTCAATAATTGGTGTGGTACCCCTAGATCAGTCAAGACCTGCCATAACTTGATTCAAGAAATCAAGTCAAAAGCTGATTAAGATCAACGAACACCACATATAGACGTTCCCGCCCTAGTAAAACAAATTTCCAGTATAACAACTGTACTCGAAGCACCTGATCCAATGTGCTGGTCGGTTCTCTTAACCCGCCCTATAGGGGAGAAAGTATCTGTATAGCAGACATCCCCTCTTGGAGTCTGTTCAGGATAACTCTCACAAAAAGTTTTTGGGTGCTATTTATTAGGCGTATGGGCCTATAATTAGTCGGGAGATCACGAGCTTTCTTCTTAAAAATAGGGATGATCCCATCCCCAGCCCAAGTAAAGGGAACGGCGGCACCCCTCATCATGGCCCTACAAATTAGGGAAAATAGGGACTCCACACCTCAGGCCTATCTAATAAAGGATCTCCTGGGACCTTATTCAGTCCTGGAGTTTTGGGGGGGACAATTTCGCTTATTGCCAATGCAACTTTTTTGGAAGTAATGACTAAACTGTCCTGAGGGTCGCCAAATATAACTTATGGCACTGCCTCAGAGCAAATCTCAATGGTAGCACTACTGCAAGGTATAAAAAGATCGACATCAGACGGTACACTAGGTTAATAATCAGAATATAAATTCGAAAAATGAGCGCCCCAGGCGGTCATGGATATATGGTTTTCAATCGGGGTATGGCCCTTCATGCTGCCAGTGGCAACTATACTCCAAAAAGAAAGTGAATCACCTCTTTTTACCGCTGCTAGCAACATTTCCCACTTCCTAATTTCCCATTCTCTCTTAGCCTCTTGAATGCTAACTTTCTATGCCTTTCTGGCTCCTGGATCTTAGATCAGTTTTGCTGCTTAATGGCACACGACAGCGCCACTCTTGCCGATCTGCACCGCATTTTGTAACAGGTGGGGGATTCTGCCTCTTTCCCAGACAGCAGGATTCTACATAAAAGAACTCTCTTAAATAACGAAACAACTGCAAGTGTACATTGGTAAAATTAGCCCAATTACCCAGCTCCTGCTGGGACTGCTCTAATATAATAAGAGATGCTCTATTCCACCAGCAACACATCTGTATATTCGGCCAGTTAGCTCTGCTGAGTGTGACATGGCACTCCATCCGACCCTACACATATTAGTAGACAGGGCCAACCTTCTATCAAAGGGTTCATCATAATTGGGTCGTACTATGGGCGTTGGCATCTTCAACTCTATCGATAGTGCATTGTGGTCGCTATCAGTACGGGGCATCACTGTCATGTCTATGAGGGCAAACCACAGTCGGACATCCAAAATAAAAGAGTCCAAAAGACTAGATCCCTGGAGTCGGTTAAATGTATGTTTTTAATCCCTATCTAAGTTTGACCAGCCGTGACATGCTTTGAGGCCTAGATTTAAAGTAAAGGCGTTTAGCTGAACTACCAGGGTGGACCATCTAATTGCTGTAGTTATTGCCAGCTCAGGTATAGACTATGACTGGTCTTCCTCAGTAGAATGGAATCAAAAATGGGCATTTAGTGGCTCGAACTGACAATTAAGGTCACCCCCGACAGTTTTAAAAACTTCAATTGGGAGTGCAGTTACATGTGTGGATAACAAGCTTATCACACCCGACTCAGGTTTACCACCCCTAGGCCTACTGTAGATTTTATAAATATGGCAGGTTGTATTGCCTGGAGATACAAGACTAATCCCCACTAAGTCTGTCAAACTCAGCTTGATTTCTTTAATAATACTAGTGAGAGTGGTTTTGGCCCATATTGTAACACCCCCGAGGGCCTGCCTCGCTTTGAGGGGATAAAAAAATCTAAATCCGTATTTGTAAAGCGCAAACTACTCACCCTTACGGGTCTCAAGGCGCTGGGGGCCGTCGTGGAAATTAAGTGAGCTATTGCCCAGAGTCACATGGTGCTGAGCTGAGCTGCCGCCGGAGCCGGGGATTGAACCGTGAGCCCTGTGCCTCGAAGTCAGCTGCCCTGGCCGCTGCACCACACCTCTCTACTGGGAGGATAGCCACCTCACTTAAGGTAGCAAACCCTAAGCGATAAAGTGGAGTGGTAGACCAGGTCTCTTGAAATAGGCATATATCATAAGAGTCAATAAATTGACACCACTCTGGATTGGAAAGTTTAGACTGAAGGCCTGTGATGTTCCAAGAAATCAGAATTAAAAAAAGAGAGGCGGAGTCGAATTCCTAACATCACAGGCCATTGAACTCCTTTGACTTTCCTTCCCTAAATCATCATGTCAATCAATGTCCTCCAGTGCGTCGTAACAATTTTGAACTGGTATGCCAAGAAAAGGGGTTTTGAGAGAGCTAGGAACAGGGACAGCGGCGAGATCACATAAAGGCCTGAGGGTGGGCGAGTTTGGTTTATAGAAGTAGCCCAAAGGAAGTGGTAAGATGCCACTAGCAGCTGGCCGATTTCCTTCTTGCCCAAAGAGCAAATGCATGACCAGGAGGGGTGACTTGAAATTAGCAACTACACAGTTGCATGGCGATCCACGGGCACCAGACCAATCCATCTCACCCGTCTTGTCAGCAAGATATTGCTTTTCAAGTTAAGAAAAAAAATCCTGTGGCGGGTCAACCAATGCAAAGTCTTATTGAGAAAATCATCATGCGACTCCCACTGGTCCTTTCATAGTGGTGGAACGCCCGATAGAATTAGCACATTGGGCAGGAAGCAGGGGGGAGATTAATCACATGGTGAATGATTGTTTGAACTGAAGTCTTCATAGATCTTGGCCCCCATTGCCATGATTCTGGCGCGGCTCATTTTGACATTGAATACTCCGGTTATAAATAGAACGATCGTCAGGTGTTAGAGGGTTCACAGAATTTAAGCTTATAATTGGGGCCTTAGTGATTGGGCATGCCGGTACTGGGGCGAATAGACAATGAATGTTTCCGGCAGACCTTTGGCCCACTACCGTGTTGAAGTTTTGGGCAGATGCTATGATGAGACTCAGGGGCATATTCTCAAGGCGATATCGCCGCGTTAGCGGCACTTTTCTGCCGCTAAAGCGGCGATAATTTTATCGCCCTATTACCAAGCTGTCGCTAACAGCCGTTAACGTCAGATTTTAGGCAAAAACGCCTGTTATAAAGATCGCTACTTCTGTTAGCGATAATTATATGCAGGAGAGGCGTTCCCGTGCAAAAACGCACGCAAACACCACTACTCCATATTCACAAGGGGATCCTTGAACTTCTGAAGACCAAAAAACTGGCTCTAACTGCAGTTAGAGCCAGTTACTAAGACCAGAAAATAGCGTTCTTAAAAATGGGGATAACGCTTGGGGCCACATCTCAGCAGGTTTTGGTGCTGGACAGCGCTGCAAGCAATGTTGCACCGCTGCCCTGCGACAAAACTGCAGTGCAGGAATGCGCACCCTCAATAAGATAGTGCGCATTCCTGGGCCCCAGTCATGAAAAGTGTTGCAGCGCTGCAACAAGACAGAGTTGCAACACTTCTCACTACGCCCTTCCTGCGACAGCATGGATGCGCTGTATTCACTGGACAGCGCTCCATGACGCAAGTAATGACAGATACGTCAGGAATCCTGACGTATCTGTCTGCGCTAAAGTCACGCATTGCTGCAGTCGTGTCACAACCATGACCCAACTCCAGCAATGCATGGGGCCAGCCTATCCCTGTGGCACTGCGTCACCCTCACGCCTGCCATCAGGCAGGCGGAAGGTACTGACGCAGTGCTGTTCATGAGGGGTGCCCGAATGTCGGCGATGTTGGAGATCCATTGGTGGTGGTTGCGCGCTGCGGTGTCATCGTTTGGAAGCATTGGTGGTGTTGTTGCGGAGGGAGTGGACGAGACGTTCTTCGGTGGCCTTGATCCAGCTGTGAGGGGGTGCGATGATGGCGGTGGCGTCCGGTGGGCAAGGTGAAGACGTGATGTTACCAATGATGGCCGGTCCAGGAGAGTCCGGTGTTGTGGCTGCAGTTGAAGTACCAGCTGGCGGAGGTGATGTGCTCGACCGTGTGTCCTGCTATGTGGCTTGTTGAGCTGACTTGCTGCTTGCGTCTGATGTAGGGGACCTTCCCCAGGAGGGGGTGGTGTCCTGGTCACTGGGGTTGTCCAGGTGGAACTTGAGTTCACCGAGTAGGATGTCGTCGTTGGATGGGAGACCCTGGGGTGCAATGAGGTCTACAATGGTATTGGAGAATGGGGGGCCATGGCCCGGGGGGCCTGCACATGAGGGTGCCGCAGAGGATGTGCTTGGGCTTGGACCGGATCTGGGAGTTGAGGTGGTCCATGGTCACCCTTGGGTCATTAGAGTGCGTGGTCAGTCAGAGTGTGCTTCTGTAGGTGATGGCAATGCCTCCTCCTTGATGGTCGGGGTGCTCCTTGCGGGCGATACTGCAGCCGTCAGTGATGGCGATGGCGATGTCCGGTCCGGAGCAGAGGTTGGTTCTGGCAGGCGAGGTGGCGTCCAGGGTTGATGGCGAGGAGGGTGCTGGCATCGTAGCGGTGGAGTGTCCAAGAGGAAGGCTCCTTGGTGCAGAGCGCGGTCCAGGGGCAGACGGACGCAAACGGCGTAGCCTATGGGTTGCCTTTGGCACGGGAGACGACCATTACAACGCAGGCAGTACATCGTCAACTACGCAACTCCGACAATGCAGGTGCCTTTACATCGCATTTGATTACAACGCATTGTGAGGTCAGTAATGGGGTAAATTAAAGTTTTTTGGGTGGGTATGGGTTTCGGATGTAAAATATGAAAATTGGGGTGTGTGTTGGGGAAAGAAATGGAATTTGGGGGGTGTTGTGGGATAAAATATGGAATTTGGGGTGTGTTTTGGGGTAAAATATGGAAATTGGGGTGTGCATTTGGGGTGCAATATGGAAATTGGGGTGTGCATTTGGGGTACAATATGGAAATTGGGGTGTGCATTTGGCTCAAATTTGATTTTTGGGTGTGTTATGGGGGCTCAAAAAGGAATTCCAGGGTTCACGGTTGGGTTTGGGGAGCAAAGTTTAGTTTTGGGTTGCACTCACTGAAGTGGGAATAGTGATATTAATGTCTCCGCTATGCAACACCTACTCTACTGTTGCAATGTGCCTAGTATTAGTATGCATTGGAATGGAATGCAATGTTATGGCATGCGTCGCAACCACATATGTGCCTTTGGCACACGAGTGTTACGCCCGCTGTGCATGGGCGCACAGCGGCTGCCATTGAGAAGTGCTGGGGGGGGCTGGACAGCTGTGAGGTGGTAAACGCTGAAAAGAACACTGGATGGGGTGTGGACGCAGGGATGTGTGTGTGAGCGGCTGTTGTAAATATTTGAATAAGGGAAGTCTTACCTCGAAGCCGGGTCCCGTGTCTTCGTTGCTCCTGCTCTCCTGCGTCTTCTTCCAGGAACAGGAAGTAGGCAGCCAGGCTCCCTCCCCTGAGCCAATCACAACGCTGCGATGCGACGGTGGGATTGGTAATTGGCCAACGGGACTAGGCATTCAGCCAGGGGCTGGAGGGGTGGGCATGTTCTCCATGCAGGCTGTAATGCAGCCTGCAGTACGAACAGGGAAGTGCGCATGACTGCTTTTGGCGGCCTGAGTGGGCCGACCAAACAGTCATTGCGCACTTGAGTGGGCATGCCAATCCGCCAATGCCTTGCCCCGTGCTTGGAGCAATCCTACCCACCCTCCCACCCGCAAAGGAAACATAGCACAGTTACATCAGTAAGTTATGTTTGTTCCTCTTCTGCACTGCTTGAAAGCAGTGGGGCGACGCTCTTCCGCCATAGCGGATGAGCTGCCACTGGGGGTGCGTCATCTACGTGTGCTAGGCCTGGGCGACTCGACCCCCGGGCGTCCTGCGCTACGCTTCCCACCTTCTCCTTAACTGGACATTGACACCGTGGCGCAATCCGCTGCACTCTCTCCAAATATGTGGCTCAGCCAGCAGGAGCCTAAGCCAGGTGGGATTTCACAAGCCTGGGTACAGCAGTCGCCGCCAAGTCCGCTGGTGAACCTCCCGATGCAGTTGATGCAGCAGGGCCCCCTTAGGCGTGAAGTTGCAGCGCTCCCGCCACACAAGTTCGGTGCAGCTCTGGGGCCTCACCCTCCACAGCGTCCGGCCAGCCCAACATCATCCGGCCTGTGATGCAGAGAGGCGGCACCCACCGTTGGTAATCCCCTCTGTGCACCCCGGTGTAGTGGTGATCGTAGTATGCGATGCAGACCTCACTACGTTGGGGCGCAGGAACGCCTCTACTATTAACAGCTCCAAGGTGCGCAAGGCGGTCTTCTCACACAGGTCAGCAACGTGTCTCCATGCGACCTGCCAGACTTCACCACCAGGTACGGGCGATCGCCGCGCCTCAATGTCTAACGCCACAGCTCATCAACTCCACAGCTCCTCCGCATCCCACTGCAGGCTCCAGACGCAGGTCCAGCGAGGCATCCAGGCTCCAGACGCAGGTCCAAGGAGGCATCCAGGCTCCAGACGCAGGTCCAGCGAGGCATCCAGGCTCCAGATGCAGGTCCAGCGAGGCATCCAGGCTCCAGACGCAGGTCCAGCGAGGCATCCATGCTCCAGACGCAGGTCCAGCGAGGCATCGAGGCTCCAGACGCAGGTCCAGCGAGGCATCCAGGCTCCAGACGCAGGTCCAGCGAGGCATCCTGGCTCTCATCCTGGTCATCCTGGATTTTGGGTGGCTTGCAGGGGTTGTTGATGTGTGCTGCACTTGGCCCAGGCTGCTCCATTCTGCATTTTTTTGGTTTTTATGCCTATTTTCTCTTGGATGTTGACTGATAGGCTATTTTTTGCATTAGAGGCAAAAAAAACTCACGTTGGACTGACTAACGTGAGTTTTTTTGCTGCTAATGGGCCTATCAGTAGTTTTCGTCCGCTAACGCCGGATTTCCTATCGCCTTCGCGCTGATGTTAGCAGCAGTTTTCACCGCCGTTCCCTGATACTATCACCATGTAGCGACAGCTTGGTAATACGCCGCTAACATGGCGATAGTTTTCAGGGTGAGGCAGCGATAAAAAAACTGCAGCTAACTGGCCTTTGCGATAGGTATCGCCGGTCCTTGTGAATATGCCCCTTGGTGTATCTAGCACCCCCCTGGCAGTTAGGAGCAAAAATCCCACATTCAATAGCATCCAGTCGTGCAATAACAGGCAACATAGCTGACTGCAGTAGATCTTTAATTTTATCTAAACAATACTCCAACAGATTCACCCCCCTTGTTGGCGTAGTTAGCATATCAATTATCCTACCCTCCCCAACAGCTAGATGATGCGGATCACGAGTGGGTATTGGGGTTGGTACAAGGATTGACGATGACGCGTCAATCTTGGTGACTATTTCCATTTGGCTGGGTTTGGCCAGGCACTTTGAGTGTTTGATGGCTGGCAACAAACTTAGTGCAGACTTTTTCTTAACCAGAGGTGGTGTCTCGGCTAAAGAAACTGATGACCTTGAGATGGGTGAGTCCAAACCTGGAGGGACAGGAGATTGACCAGGATGTATCGCCATGTTAATTGAGCTAAAAGAAAATCTTCTCTCCGTGAGATCAATTTCATTACTAATGATTAAGCCTGGGCGTAGTTCGCGAAGTAGCGCTACGCGAAGCTACGTGAAGTGCAGTTCGCACTACGCGAGCTACGCATAGCACTACGCGAACTGCGTAGTGCGCTGTTCGCAATGATTGCACAGTGCCGGATGCTTGTCCGCACTGTGCAATCATTGAAACGGCATCTTGCACAGTGCGAGCTGTCTTTTACTGCCGCTCGAGTAGATTTTTACTCGAGCAGCAGCTTTCTCAACGTGGACTGGTAGTTTCTCATCGCGAGCGGTCGCGAGCATACGCGACCACTCGCAGTGAGAAACCTGACCTCCCCGCGTTGAGAATCTCGCCGGGAGGTTTATTTTCCACGCTCGCGATCGGCAACTTGATGTTGCTGATCGCGAACGAGGAAAAAGTCTCGCCGGGATGTCATTTTGCTTGCTTGCGGTCGCCAACTTGACGTTGAGGACCGCGAGCAAGCAAAAAATGACCGCTCCACTACGCTACGCTGTGCTACGCGTGTTTGCACTGTGCTACGTGCAATTCGCGTTGTGCGAAGTAGCGCAAACTTCGCAAACTACGCGAGCATAGCGTAGTACTTCGCCCAGGGTTACTAATGATGCATACCGCCCTTTGCATCATTCTGTCAATTGAGGTTGAAGTTGTAAGTGGTGTTGATGTATTCAAAAGTCCTCCAACCTTTTTCTTTCCCATTGCGTTAAAGTCAAGTAGAAGGACACATATAAAAAATTAGGAATTGGTTTAAGTCAAATAACAAAATAATTATCTGTGCATACCTCAAAGCAAGATCAAAGGGAGTGGCCCAGCCCAGCCTCCTCTGGGATCTGATGGGCACAGATGGGCCCGCCCTCGGCCTGGGGTTTTCCAGGGCGCGGCCATGCACAGCCTGCGCTGCAGGAGTCTGAAGGCGCTTAAGAGCGAGTCAGCAGGTGGCAATGAATGATGGGGGCTAGAGTGCCTGGTAGCAGCCGAAAACAGCCGGTGCAGCATCCCATGTCCCATGCTGGGGGAGTCTGAAGGCGATTAAGAGCGCATCAGCAGGCAGCAGGGAGCTAGTCGGCACCTCCTGGTGCAATGAATGATGGGGGCTGGAGTCCCCGGTAGTGGCCGAAAACAGCCGGTAGAGCGTCCCGAGTCCCGTGCTTCAGGAGTCTGGAGACGCTAAGAGCGCATCAGCAGGCAGCAGGGAGCTCGTCAGCGCCTCCTGGTGCAATGAATTATGGGGGCTGGAGTTTCCGGTAGAGGCCTAAAACAGCCGGTGCAGCATCCCGTGTCACCAACTCAATGTTAGCCTATGAGAGAGGCAGGCCTCACAGAAGTGAAAACCAGATTTATTAATTTTTCACCAGCCAGGACATGTCAAACTAATTTACATATCCAACCATTTAATTACAATGCACCCTGCCATATGGGCTGCCAAGGGTCTACCTTAGAGGTGACTTATATGTAATACAATGGGAGATTAAGGCTTGGCAAGGGGTTTATTTTGTCATGTCAAATTGGCAGTCTAAAACTGAATTCAGGCTGCAATGGCAGACTTGGCACATGTTTTAAGGGGCAACTTACGTAGGTGGCACAATAGCTGCTGTAGGCCAACAAGTAGCATTTAATTTACAGGTCCTTTGTATATGGTATTCTGCTTTAAAAGGGACAAACAATTAAATTAAATATGCCAATCAGATGTAAGTCAATTTTACCATATTTAAAGGAGAGAGCACAAGCACTTTAGCACTCGTTAGCAGTGTACAGAGTCTTAAGGCCATCAAAAACGAATTTGGTCAAAATTGGAGGGGTGAAGGCAAAATGTTTGGGGGGGACCTTTCAAAAAGGGCCAAGTCCAACACACACTGTAGAAACGTTCGTGAAAAATATCGAGGTAAGCATCTCAGAGAGATGAGAGGGAGCTCCAGATCATGTCTGGTGCATGGAAAGAAAGGAACTTACATCAGTGTTTGGGAGTAATGCCTATATAGGTCCGGCATGTCAATTCCAGAGCGGAATGACATCAGTGCGGAGCTGCAAGTCGCCAGCTTCTGGCATGCATCGGAACTCCAGAAAAGTTTCCGGACCCAGTCTTATTCCTGAGGAATATTCAAAAGGTGAGGAATCTGCAGCCAGAATTCCCTATGAGAATGGAGAGGCAATAGAAAATATCACTCCTTCAGTGTCCAACAACTTCCACAAAATGTCTTAGATTTCAGTGGGAAAAGTCCATCATCTCCTTGTGGTTGCTTTGTTCGCCCTAAGTTGGCAGGATATGCCCAGACGTGGGTCCCTTGCTCACTTTGCCACTGGATTCAAGCTAGCCTGGCTGATGAGGGGTGTAACCCCGAAACCGGTCCCAGGATGCTTGTTTCCGGTCCAGGGAAGACATGGCTTGGCAGTTCGGGCTGGACTGTTCACATGAGGCACAGGGTCAAGACTGATTTGCATATAGCTGTGTCTGAACTGGGGTGGCGAAGTGAGATAAAGAACGATGATGGATTCAACCCAGATCTGTGACTGGGGGTGAGTGTTTGAAAAGTTTCAGCACTCCGTCCATCATCTCCTTATTTATTTATTTTATTTACGGATTTATACAGCGCATAGCTGCCCCAGCAACGGGGCGTCCCAGCGCTACCCAAAGAACAGGTGCCGATAGACCTAACAAACAGTTATACCGGAAAGAGCCAGGTCTTTAAAGCCTTACGAAAAGTCAAATGATTCTGGAGTCCTCTGATAGAGATCAGAAGGGAGTTCCAAAGGTGAGCCGTCTGGACCTTAAAAGATCGACCACCAGCTCTAGCTATTTGGAATCGTGGGGTACACACCAAACCCGAGTTGGCAGAGCGAAGGGGATGATTCGGGATGTACGGAACTAGCAGGTCCATTAAGATCGGAGGGCCTTGTTGTGACAAAATTTTGTGGGCTACACACAGGGACTTAAACTGGCTATTGGCAGCCAATGCAGCTTAGGTAGAAGATTAGATACCGAGCAGAACTTAGGCAGTGCCAGCAAAGCACTTGCCGCGGCATTCTGAATTCTTTGGAGGCGTGCAATACAAGATTTATTAGCGCCTAAGTAAAGGGAGTTGCCATAATCCAACCTGGCTAGAATTGTAGCCTGGAGAATAGTTTGGCGGATTTTTGGTTCAAAATATCCAAGCAAAGGTTTTAACCCCCTCAGGAGTCCAAAACAGACCCCTGCGAGAACTTTAGATTGGGTGACAAAAGAAAGATCCCTATCTATCCAAAAGCCTAGATTCTTAACCGCCTCTTTGGGCGGAGGCGCTGGTTTAAGTTTATCCGGCCACCACTGTTCTGACCAAAGAGCACTATCTCTCCCCAATACAAGAATTTCAGACTTAGCAGCATTAAGCTGCAAGCAATTGGCTGTCATCCAGTCTGCAATTGCTAACAGGTCCTCCTTAAATTTACAGAGGTCGTTTTACACTTTTTGAAAAGGCAATGACTAGCTGGGTGTCATCGGCATAAGATACCAATGACAACCCTCTACTTTTTGCTACCAGAGCTAGAGGTTGAACATAGATGTTGAACAACGCAGGACTCAATATTGAACCCTATGGGACCCCATGCTTAATGGCATACACCTGCGAGTGGTGCGGTGGTACGGCGACTTGGAAGGTTCTACCTTCCAAGAAAGAGCGAAACCAGGCCAGGGCCAGCCCCCTGACCCCGATATCCTGCAGGCTGCATAGCAAGATGTCATGGGAAACAGTGTCAAAAGCGGCACTTAAATCCAACAGAATCAAGGCCGCAGAATCCCCGACATCTAGGCTGCCACGTATGTCCTCGGTCACTGCCAGCAGCGCCGACTCAGTGCTGTGGCGTGGGCGAAAACCGTTTTGTGAGGGGTCAAGGACATTGTTCTGCTCTACAAATTCAGCCAGGACTGTATTTACATATGATTCAGTAACTTTGGCTAAAAAAGGGAGTTGGGAGATCGGACGAAAATTGCCAGGGTCCGAAGGTTCTAAGGACGGTTTCTTTAGCAGAGGAACAACTTTTGCATGCTTCCATGTTGCAGGCAACAATGCAGAGGTCAGTGACAGATGAATCAATTCCCTGACCGCTGGTAAAGTTGAGTTATAAACAAGACGGAGTTGATCTGGTCTCAAAGGATCAGCTGGGGAACCTGATTTAATTTTAAGACAGAGAGATTCCGTCTCAGAAAGTGAGAGTAAAGGAAAAGAACACAACATTAATTCAGGAGTGGCTAACCTGTCCTCGATCTCGACTATTCGATCAGTGTTGACCCTAACTGAGTAGGAGCTGGTAGCTGGAAGGTTGTTATAAATAGTCTCCACCTTCCGCAGAAAAAAAACTGCAAGTTCATCACACTGAGCATTGGAGGAGACTGGGGGGTCCGCTTTCACATTAGAGTGTTGCATCTTTCTAAGAAGGGAAAAAATCATTTTAGGCGGGTTCTTACTCTCCATAATTTTAGCAGCAATATATTCAGCTCTAGCTTTCCGGATCAGCCTATGATACGTCTTAATTGAATCACAGTATTTATTTTTTGCTTCCAGGTCATAAGCACGCCTCCAGGATCGCTCCAATTGCTTACAGACCTTTTTAGCTTTCACCAAGGTTTCACTGAACCAAGGATTAGATGGCCCTTGTTTCTTCTTTAAACTGAGTTTAGCAGGAATGCTGATATCTAACGCTTGAGTCAGCCAATCCTGAAAGAGAGTATCAGCTACCTCTATATTAGAAGGGAACAACGGTTTCAAACTTGACAAAGAGTCCGAAAATTGACTAACATCCAATTTATGCCAAGGACGTTTTATCACAGAGTGGGGGCAATTTGGGACAGGTTTCCCAGGCAGCTGAAAAGAGAAAGGAACCAAACAATGGTCTGACCAGACCAAAGGAACCGGAGGTGACACCGTTATAGAGCCCAAATTAGAGAATATAGGGTCCAACAAGTGGCCAGCCAAATGAGTGCAATCAGTCACATGTTGTATCAATTGACAGGCTTCTAAATCGGCTAGAAAGCAGGCAATATCTGTTTTGCCGCTGTCTTCCAGATGAAGATTTAAATCACCCAGAATGGTGAAATTTGCTGCTTTACTAGCGAGTAGGATAACCTTATTCACTAAAGCTTCCCTAAATAGATTAGAAGACCCGGGCGGGCGATAGATAAGCAACCCCGAAACCGTAAAATTGTGGTTGAGGGTGATTTTAAAAAAAGCACTTTCACATTCAGGAATATCCTCCTGCCTAAAACTGCATAAAAAAGGTTCCTTAAGAATTAGTGCAATACCTCCACCACGCTTGATTGATCCTTGTGGTTGCTTTGTTCGCCCTAAGTTGGCAGGGCATGCCCAGACGTGGGTCCCTTGCTCACTTTGCCACTGGATTCAAGCTAGCCTGGCTTATGAGGGGTGTAACCCCGAAACCGGTCCCAGGATGCTTGTTTCCGGTCCATGGAAGACATGGCTTGGCAGTTCGGGCTGGACTGTTCCCATGAGGCACAGGGTCAAGACTGATTTGCATATAGCTGTGTCTGAACTGGGGTGGCGAAGTGAGCTAAAGAACGATGATGGATTCAACCCAGATCTGTGACTGGGGGTGAGTGTTTGAAAAGTTTCAGCACTCCGTCCATCATCTCCTTGTGGTTGCTTTGTTCGCCCTAAGTTGGCAGGGTATGCCCAGACGTGGGTCCCTTGCTCACTTTGCCACTGGATTCAAGCTAGCCTGGCTGATGAGGGGTGTAACCCCAAAACCGGTCCCAGGATACTTGTTTCTGGTCCAGGGAAGACATGGCTTGGCAGTTCGGGCTGGACTGTTCCCATGAGGCACAGGGTCAAGACTGATTTGGTTATAGCTGTGTCTGAACTGGGGTGGCGAAGTGAGCTAAAGAATGATGATGGATTCAACCCAGATCTGACACTGGGGGTGAGTGTTTGAAAAGTTTCAACACTCCGTCCATCATCTCCTTGTGGTTGCTTTGTTCGCCCTAAGTTGGCAGGGTATGCCCAGACGTGGGTCCCTTGCTCACTTTGCCACTGGATTCAAGCTAGCCTGGCTGATGATGGGTGTAACCCCGAAACCGGTCCCAGGATGCTTGTTTCCAGTCCAGGGAAGACATGGCTTGGCAGTTCAGGCTGGACTGTTCCCATGAGGCACAGGGTCAAGACTGATTTGCATATAGCTGTGTCTGAACTGGGGTGGAGAAGTGAGGTAAAGAACGATGATGGATTCAACCCAGATCTGTGACTGGGGGTGAGTGTTTGAAAAGTTTCAGCACTCCGTCCATCATCTCCTTGTGGTTGCTTTGTTTGCCCTAAGTTGGCAGGGTATACCCAGACTTGGGTCCCTTGCTCACTTTGCCACTGGATTCAAGCTAGCCTGGCTGATGAGGGGTGTAACCCCAAAACCAGTCCCAGGATACTTGTTTCCGGTCCAGGGAAGACATGGCTTGTCAGTTCGGGCTGGACTGTTCCCATGAGGCACAGGGTCAAGACTGATTTGCATATAGCTGTGTCTGAACTGGGGTGGCGAAGTGAGCTAAAGAACGATGATGGATTCAGCCCAGATCTGTGACTGGGGGTGAGTGTTTGAAAAGTTTCAGCACTCCGTCCATCATCTCCTTGGGGTTGCAAAAGTAAATATTGCCCCTTCAGTGTCCAACACTTTTCACAAATTGGTTTAGATTCGAGCGGGAATAGTAAATCTGACCATTTTAGTGTCCACACCTCCCCCAAAATGGATTAATTTAGTGTGAAAACCCCTTCTTCAGAAATGGCTTACATTGGAGTTGGAATTGTAAATGTGCTCTTTTCAGTATTTCACACCTTCCCGAAATGCTTTACATTCTAGTGGGAATAGTGCATATGACCCTTTAGTGTCCAATATCTATCCAAACTGCCTTAGATTGGAGTGGGGATAGCAAATATGGCCCCTTTAGGGTCCCACACATTCCCCAAAATGGCTTACTTTAGAGTCTGAATAGTGCATGTGACAACTTTAGTATCCAATATCTTCCATAAAATGATTTATATCAGAGTGGGAATTGTAAATGTTACCTCTTTAGTGTCTAAGACCTTATGCAAACTAGCTTAGATTAGAAATAGGAATAGTAAATGTGAGTCATGTAGTCTCCAACACCTTCCCCTAAATATTTTATATTAGTACTGAAATAGTAAATATATTGTGTCATGTGGTTAATACGTTTTACACTATATATCATAAAATACTGTGCATGGTGTATTTTATTATGTCAAGGTGATTGTTAAGGGCCATTTAAATATAATTCTGTATATGAATTAGAAAAATAAAGTGTTATGTTTTTGTGTTTACAGTTTAGGGTGAATTATTTTTTTGCTTTTATTCAGTGTACGTTTACATAGTTTATTTGTGATATATAAAACATCACAAAGATTGCTATTACTTTTTTGACACTTTACTTAACATTGAATTATAAATGTTTTCTTCAATCACAGGCATATTGTATTTTTTTAATAACACATTTTATGTCATATACTGGTTTTTATATTTGTGAACATATGATACATAATTGAGGTCAAACCTATGGGGGTCAAACCTTCTCCTGATTTATTATTGTTTTTCCTAGGTTGGACCTTGAAGAAAATGTCACAATTCTGAATCAGTACACTCACAAAGCCCACCTTCAGGCAGCACAGGCTCTGAATTTATGTGATACAGAGGTTCAGAGTAGCCAGATGGGGGGGAAGGATTGGGGTGAGGGTAATGCAAGGAGGGAGACCTGGAAAGGAAATAATAGCTTGCACCTTCCATATTGCAATGACTCTAGTGGCAAGCATTTTGACTGTCTTTTTTCAAGAAGAATTCAGCTTTAAACATATAATTTTCCAAATCTGATTTTCCCTAGCAACTGCTTTCACCACATAGTACCTTGTTACTAAAGAAGAAATTAGTCCACGTTATCACAGGCTTTCACTTTCTTGTGGTGCTTCACTGGCTTCAGTATTGAACAATTATTCTAGGATTCACTGTCAATCCAGCAGGAGGGAGATTATCCACTTTACAGAGATTTCTGAAATCAAGATCGATGAATCGATACACCTGGCTAGAAACGCAGCCGCAGCTCCATGATAAGAAGCTTCTCAAACCCAAAGAGTGAAGCCCAACTCTGATTGGGACACCTGGCAAGACTGTTGCTGCTTCACATGGACTGCTCCGTGAATAACTGGCGTGATCATCTGGGATCCGCCACCTAATATAGGCGCTCCCAATCCAAGATGGCACCCTCGACTTAATTAATCTGTTGCGAGAACTTGCAGCCACAAGTCCTCATGTATTGAAGAAAAGCTGGAAGTAAGAGCACAGGTTAGTCCCTTAATCCATCCCAATCTTTAAACGGCAATTGAGACCTATTTTTAAAACAAATAATCATGCGGAAAGGGAACAGTGTTTTACTCTGAGCATATGTTTAACAGGCACAGTGCTATCAATTCAGTAAAGCTAATGAGAAGAGGACAGGTTAGGATATGAAGCATGTTGACCACGCATGTTGAAGGTGCACAGAGTGGAATATCATATGTAAAGGTAGATGGATCTTGAGAATCAGGGAAATCATGCACACGTGAGACTGAAGGCAGCATGACTGAAAGTGGAGGTGATCTGGATAATGCACATGTTATCCGCACATGGCTTTTCATGGCCAAAAAGATGAGCAGAGAATGAACAAGTGATGCATAGCATTAGAGGACATGTAATAAGGGCATGTGTAGTAGCAATGAAAGATTGGCATGCGTAGGGTAGGGGTAGTTGGCCTTTTATAATGTAATAATCGTTTACAATGAAATCATTCAAGAGTCATGCAAGCAAGCGAGCATGCAGGGAGCTTCTGTGATGGAAAATTCTTAGAGAGGGAATTATTTTCCGCCTGTTTTGATGTTAATGGATAACTAAAGCCTACTCTCTCTGTAGTCGTGATTTTTGCTCATCTGGGAATTCGGTATATACGTGAGTAATTTTTTATTTTTGCTATTACTTTCAAAAGTTTTCTCAACTTACTTAACTGTAGGGCAAACCTCTACTGTTCTTTTCACTTCCTCTCTCTCCAAGCTGGCTCCCTTTTCCACCTTAGATCCTGGCACTCCTTAGCGCGTACATCCCACTCATATCTAACCCACACTGCCCATCCAACCTGACTTCTCCATCTTCTACTTGACATGCCTGCGGTACTTTGGTACCAAAAGTGTCAGCCACCTTT
Organism: Calotriton arnoldi; assembly: GCA_963921515.1. Lineage (NCBI taxonomy): Eukaryota > Metazoa > Chordata > Amphibia > Caudata > Salamandridae > Calotriton > Calotriton arnoldi. Next base: position 717,700 of record CAWUFW010008901.1, on the reverse strand, counting down.
GTCCAAGGCTTCTTCACATTCACTAGTGCATTTGGCACTTCGGACATTCAGGATCTTGTCCTTGCACCCTTCTAAGTGTAGGACCGCTCTGCAGTATATGGGCGTACAGCATGCATGCACTATCTCTGCCTACGGCACCTCAGAAAGAGATTTGTGCTGCCACTCGGCAACCCAGACTGAGGTCCTCCATAAAACAACAATGAGGAAGACACTGGCCCCTTCAATCTCTTTGTTTGGGTGCACTTACTGTAAATTATATTCACTCCTTTCGCAAAATCCTGATTTCCAACTAAGGACCAGATTATTATGTTGGACAGACCGCTATCGACAGGCCGTCAGTGGTGGTCCGTCCGACATCTGGGGTTGTGGTCCGACTGCCGCATTATGATGCGGTAGGTTGGAAGCAGCAGCCGGATGGACCGACCGACACCTCCAACAGGTGCAAGGAGCTCGTCGGAGCATCAGTCGGAACGTAATTCCTTACAATGGGGCAGAGCCTGCAGAGGCACCGCCGTAGGGATTACAATGTCCCTTTTTTCCTCTGACTTTACATCGCGGTACAACTAACATATAAAGGGAGATAGAATGGGACTTTGGGGGCCCCTAGCAGGGCCCCCGTCACCCGTGGGCCTTTGCTATGGGCCCAAGGGGCCACATGTGGTGCCCCCCAAACATGCATGCACTGGTGCATGGATGTTTAAAAAATGGCTTTATTTTTCTTTCCTAGGTGAGGTGAGACGCCTAAAAGTCTTTAACAAATGGGGACTCATAGGTATAGACCTCTTGAAAGAGGTCTGGAGAGGAGGGAAAATGATTGATTTTAGTAGTCTACAGACGGAATTCCAGATGGGGGCGGGGGAACACTTTAGATACCTGCAATTGCGACATGCACTCCACTGCCTCATGAAGGAAGGGGAACCGTTACCGGAATACACTCCTCTCGAAGACAGACTTTTACTCGACCCAATGATAGATAGAGCTATATCCCTCACATATAGGAAACTAGTAAACAACTCCCCAGACTGTATGGGTTCCCTGAGGGTGGCATGGGAATTGGATGTGGGCCTTTTGGAGAATGACGACTGGGCCGAAGCCCTGCAGAGCCCCAGAGAAATAGCCATAAGGGCACGGTTCAGGCTGATTCAGCTTCGCATATTGCCCAGGTCCTCCACCCCAAGGACAGTACAGTATCGCATTGGTCACTGTTGAAGGAAGTGACCCGTTTGGGGCCACCTGGGTCACCTCGGACCACCTCTCAGCCTTCCATACCAAATGAAGAGTCGGAGGAACAGTGGAGAATATATCAGTAATTGTTTTATTCGGATACACCCAGAGTGGAGCCCCGTCTCGAAGAGTGGTACAGAGGGAACTAACGATCAGCAAGCAAAACAATACATTATGTTAATTTCTTAGTCGACTCAATACACACCCACAATGGAATTTTCCAGGCAGATGCAGCTGGACTGTGGAATACAGAAAAAATGGTTTCTGTTCTCATATCTTCACAACGCAGCACAGACCAAGGCCGTAACACCCTGAGCAATGATCAAACTACCAGACAGGTGGGAGAGGACCTCTAGCTAGTGGGAAAGCCATGCACTGGCACTAACAGTTCATTATTGCAGAAACGAAACTCAACAGAGGCTTTTCTCAGAAACAGTAAAGGATTAGTTTCATCATTCAAAATAGCGTCTAAACAGAAAATGGTGCCGCAAATGCTAACTTATATAGGGCACCACGGGGCTATTCTAACAGACCCTCCTTTTAGCATGAGCTAAAACATTTTTAACTATAGCAAAGAAGAACAAAATTGCAAGCGATAATAGAGTATCAAATTAGGGTGCAGTTATGAGCACTCCATACCATCAACATCAGAAAGCAGAACAGCAAGGAGAGATGAATCATCAAATACTCCCTCGTCAATATTCATCAAATCATCAACATCTTTATGAAGCATTATAGCGGCATTTGTGTGATGAATTGATATTTTCTTTTTGGGCATGAAAACAGTGGTACAATAAGAACAACAAAAGGGGAGACACTGAAGGAGGACACAGCAGAGCATCAATATCACAATAAGATAAATCACTTTTTCAAGTATCCAGCCCCAGCTGCCGAAAAGGGACCAACTCCAATTCCCACTTTCCATTCCCTTGTCATTTTCAGGAATATCTAAAATGTGTTTGGTAATATTCTTTTCCATATTCTTGATCCCGACCACACACTGATTGCCAACTACCACGCATACACCACCACTCTTGGCTAGAATAAAATCCACTGTATATCTAGTCTGTTCCGAATATATCTGCATACTACCAACTGAGTGGTGATGTCGCGCAAAGTTGCCACTGTAGTATTAGATAGAATTTTCAGCTTGCATCCAAAGTATTCTCTAGCCTTCTCACACTTGGCCATGGAAGTACCACCCAATGTGAAAATAGAAGAAAGGATGTATCCAAAGGTGATACCATTACTGTAATTATTGACCTCTATATCGGTCACTCCTTCACAGAATTCTTTTGTTAGTGTCCTTTTAACCCATCCTATTTTAGGCTTGGCATATGTACAGGGCACACCCAAAGGCAATACCATTCCAAGGGCCACATCATGTGTACCATTATAGACATTGGAATAAGCCCCATTAGACAAGAAGAAAAACCCTGGGTGTGCATAAATCGGCCCCTCGTAATCCACTGCAGCGTACCTGGAGTTCATTCCGAAAGTACTTTGCAACTCTTTATTCACTAAGGGGACCGTATGTTTGTACAACACTATTCCTGAACAATTTATCTACAATGAAGTATCAGTACTGTTCACAATGGGGCAACAAGCAGGGTAATAACCGGCCTCTCGAGGGACTGTCAATTCCTTGTAATGCCAACCCACTAATGTTACGATATAAAAATTATCACAATATGTATTGTTATCACAACGTGGATAACCCACTCCCAGTGGCTTTCTATGGTATAGACATGGCCCCGGATAACCAAAACCAAACACTTCTTTCACTTCTGTAAACTGAGGTGACCGAGTATATGTGTAATTTACGAGTGACAATGGATATGCAGTCCACAGACTGGTGACAGATTGGGTGGGGTAACAGGCGGTCCCTCCACCAAAGAACCTCTTATGTGTTTCCAAGAATACATTACTTAGGGCAGTTCTTTTATTTCGTCTCAGGAAAATAATCTTACCCTTACTGCGTAGAGGCACGCTTTGAGCATCTTCCAGAACCCATGACACACCAACACAGTATTATTATCACCAGTATCAAAAGAACAACACATGTTATTTTACTTTTCCTTGACCACATCATATTATGTTGTGCAGTAACCATTGGCGGCTCCTCCTCGGCAACCTTCCTGCCGAAAGGATGCATCGGGAAAATACGAAAAAATATAAAAGTTCCCATTGTCCGTTAGAGCCTCACTGGTACAGGCTCCTAGTGTTCATCAATAAGTTGGTGCTCTTGAGCACCAGCGATGGAGCTTGCTCTGTCCTAAGCTCTTCTATCCCACGCCGATAAAGGTGGTATACTTTTAAGTATACTTTCTTCCCTGCCTAATGTTCAAACAACAAAGGCAAAGCAAATACAGAATTTTCACTTATTTTCGGTATTCGTTGGTACCATTATTCAGTACTACCTATCTTGTGCAGTCCGTCCCTAATCTTTTTTCTCCTTAGATTCAGTAGCCCTCAGCAGAGGATGCAAATTGTACCTGGCAGCCACAGGCACTGTGTGATCAATGAACAAAGGCTCCTGGATAGCTCGTATTTCTGGTGGGACAGCCTAGTTCAAAACATCGTCGTTGTCCTTGTCTGTTTGTGTCCAGGTCAGTTGAGCATCGCTGAAGGGTACAAACCTGGGCACTTGCTCACAATCGGTGTCGCCAATGCCCTCCTTGACCCACAGGTCGTATGGCAACGGCAAAGGAATACTCCGACAATGGGTGGCATGCACCCAGTTCTTTTGACCAGCAACCTTTACAGCCGTCCGTGCCACCAGCAGAACCTGCTCAGGGCCTTTCCAGCGGGGCTCCAGACTTTTTTTCCTCTGTAAGTTCTTAACCAAAATATAATTGCCGGGCTGAATGTTGTGGCCGAGCCCCTCTGGTATAGGAGGTAGTGATTCACGTACCTGCTGGTGAATAGAACGCAAAATTTCTGTCAATTGTCCAAGATGATCAAGCAACACAAGATATTCAATATCAGAATATTTACGAGGTCGTGGGACACCCCAGACATTTGCCGGGTGTCCAAACACGACCTCGTAAGGTGACAAACCAGTTCTAGAATGGGCTGTAGTTCTTGTTGACAAAAGATCTAATGGTAGAGCATCTGGCCATTTCAACCCTGTCGTCTCTTGGATGTTTGCCAATTTCAGTTTGAGAGTACCATTGTATTTCTCAACCAAACCCGCTGATTGCGGATGATTGGCAGCATGAAATTTCTGTTTGATATGTAAGCCCTCACACACTAATCTAATCACTTTTCTATTAAAATGACTTCCGTTATCACTCCAGATAATTCGGGGCATACCAAAATGAGGAAAATACTCTTTAATGAGTACCTTCGCCGTTGTGGTGGCTGTATTGTCTTTAGTGGGATACGCCTCAACCCATTTACTGAACGAGCATATAACCACTTGGACATACTTGAGATTATTGCAACGTTACAATTCAATAAAGTCCATTTGGATGACTTCGAATGGGAATGTGGGTGGTGCAAAATTACCAGCTGGCGTGGGAGTACCCTTCCCTGGATTGTGCATCATGCAAATCATGCAACTTTTCACTAGCTGTGTAGCCGTTCTAGAAATGTTATCATTATACCAAACCGGGGCCAATAATTTACAAATGCCTTTTGCATTTATGTGGGCTGGACCTTGGGCCATAGTAACCACGGGGAGTATATATTCATCGGGTAACATCCATTTCTGTTCTCCAGACTTATCAATCCAACACCCTTCATCATATAATTGTGCTATACTTTCCTGCCATATTGCTAGTTCTTCCACCGTTGCCTCACTTTGTATCTCTTTCACACTCTCAACCGTATTTTCAAACATAGTGTTCTCAAGAACCCATATAGCTGGACCTGCAACAAACATTCTCTTCATCTTGCTTCGAGCAGTTTCCTTGGCTGTCTGATCTGCAAACGCATGTCCTCTACCTACATCATCTGTCACTTTTCTGTGGGCGCTACACTTGATAATTGCCATCTTCTTGGGGAGTGTTAAAGCAGACAAAAGCCGCAATATAAGGTGCCCATGTTGGATTTTGGTACCATGAGCTGTAAGGAACCCTCTCTCTGCCCACAGTCGCCCAAAGTTATGTGCGACCCCGAATGCGTACTGACTGTCTGTATAGATATTAACAACCAAACCCTCACTCAGTTCACAAGCTCGTATTAGAGCCACAAGCGCTGCCGCTTGAGCACACTGATAAGGAACTCGTGATGTTTCCACCACTGTGCACAAAGGCACAATAGCATAAGCTGCACAAGTTGTGCCATCCGGTAGTTTAAAACAAGAACCATCGATATATAGTTCCCCCTCAGGATCAGATAAGGGAACATCAGTCAAGTCTACCCGTCCCTTCATCTCTTCCTCTGTTCGGAAAATACAATCATGTTTGTCGACTGCATCATCTTCAGAAGGGAGGGGTAGTAATGTGGCTGGATTCAGAGTGGCACATCTTTTAATCGTAATGTGTTTGACAAATAGTGTCAATTCATAACCAGTAAGACGTGCACTGGTGAGGTGCTGGGTCCTTGTTTTATTCAAAAGTGTATCCACAGCATGGGGTACCATAACTGTGAGGTCAGTATCGAGTACGAGTCCAGCCGATTGTCTGATTGAAGTGGCCACAGCCGCGACCGCTCTCAGACAGCTTGGGAGGGCTCTTGCGACAGGGTCAAGCACAGAAGAAAAATAAGTGCAAGGTCTCTGTCTATCACCACATTTTTGCGTCAAGACAGAAAGGGCACAACTAGCCATCTTGTGGACATAAAGCACAAAAGGTTTCATGTAGTTAGGTGTGCCTAACACTGGAGCAGAATAAAGCGCAATTTTTATTTGCTCAAAAGAATGCTGACTATCAGGTGTCCAGGGCAAAGGCTCATGCATGTCTTTCATTGTTAATGCAAGTAAAGGTTTGATTAATAAAGAGTAGTTCGGGATCCACTGGCGACAGTAAGAAGTAATGCCTATGAAAGCACGCACATCTTTTTGAGTTTTCGGAAGGGGCATTTTATTAATGGTACTAATATGCTCTGGCGTTAACTTCCTACCCTCCTTCGACAGAAGGTGACCTAAATAGGTGACCTCCTGTCGACAATACTGAAACTTCTAAAGAGATACTTTATGCCCATGATGTGCTGGATGTAACAACAATTGCACCATACTATCTTTGCAACCTTGTTCTTTATCAGAAGCAATCAACAAATCGTCTACGTTTTGGAAAAATACGTTACCTGAAGAAAGTGAGAGAGAATCCAATTGACACTTCAATGCTTGAATATAAATACTAGGACTTTCAGTATTGCCCTGAGGAGCACAACAGAAGCGGAAACTTTTTCCAGCTAGTGCAAATCGGAACAAATACCTACTATCGGGATGTATTGGAATACTAAATAATGCATTTTTCAAATCAATCATGGAGAAAAACTTAGCAGAAGATGGAATCATCGTTTAAAAGCGTAGTGATATCAGGAACAACTGGAAATTGAGGTACTACTATCTTATTGACTTCTCGCAAATCAATCACAAAGCGATATACATCATCACCCTTATCAGACGAATCTGAAGATGTTCTTTTTAGGACCGGAAGAATAGGACTATTACACACATTACCTACTGTTTCCTCGACAACTCCTTTGCGTATAAGATCCTGAACTATTTGAAGAAGGGCACATTCTCCTGCCTGTGGTATTTTATACTGAGGAATGCAGGGCAATACAGCATTGTCCTTATCCTGTATAGAAACCAGAGAAATATGCAACAGACCTACATCCGTGTCCTCAGTGGCCCACAATGTAGGGGGCACCTGATCAAATTCAGGTGGAAGGGGGGCATCTTTGGATAAACACTGTCGAGTACTTACATTCGGGCTCATCGTAATATAAAAACTGTCGGGGGGAAAATAAATAGTAGCATGTCATTTCTTCAGCAAATCCAAACCCATCAAATTCTCACCAAAATTCGATGTTAAAAGAAACGAGGAATCCACAGTAAAAGGGCGAATGGTAAAAGCAAGTGGGCATGAAATGGGGCTTACAACCGGAACTCCTGAAAAACCCACTGAAACATTATTATTGCCAGACAGGGCAGCTCCAGGGATCATATGTTGAGAAACAGAACTTTTTGTTGCACCTGTGTCCACCAGAAGTTCCTTAGTTGAGCCTTGCAAATCCGCTGTGACATAAGGACCACGCTGATCTACAGGTATCTGAACTGGTCCCTCACCCTGTCCCTGGCTATCTTAGCTGTAAGACATACCTGTCACATCATAAATATCATAGTCATCATGATAATACTGTCCATCTTTGGGGTCATCGAAATAATTATTGTCAGAGCGGCCCACAGGAGCCGCAGCATTCTGATTTCTGTCGGTCCCACGGCCTCTACCACCAGAACCACGTCCTCTAGGGGACGAAACCTTCTGTAAAAGCACAGGGCACTGGCTATGCCAATGTCCTTCCTCCTTACAATACGCACACTTATTCTGTCCCAAAGGTGTCATAGAAGGCTGCCTAGTACGTGGGAGTTGTTGGGAAGGACTTCCCGTCCTCTGGTATTACCCCGAAATGCCTGCTGCAACAACACTTTTGTCTTTAAATCCATATTTTTTTTATCAGTTTTATCCTTTTCCTCTTGATCTTGATGCTCATAATATTGAGCCATATTCAAAATAACAGAGGGAGAAGACATAGACCAAGTACTTTCAGACGCCTGCAAACTAGTCATTATTTTAGGAAGAAGATTAGTAATAAACCTGTCGACGAAAAACTAACTCCTCCCTCCATGGACATATCCTGCCCACTATAATCCAAAAACGTATCTTCAAACCTAGTAAAAAAAATCAGATACACTCTCATCCTTCTTCTGTCGACAGGCCGTCAATCTATCCCAGCTTACTTTCTTAGGTGGAATCAGTGTATGCATATGTGTAATAATATGACCAGGCAAAGCGAGTATCTCAGCACGCGGCTTAGCTCCTGACTACCTTTCTTGATCCCATCCTTTAATCACATCCCATGTACCACCCAACTCGGCAACATGATCTTGAGTATGCACCTGCCGCCAAATATCAACTGGAACAAGAAGACCAAAAAACGTTTCAATATCAGCAAGAGCCATTACAGTAGAAAAGGCAGCTTCTGTTAATTCCTTATAATAGGCTGTAGGATTTTTTATAGGATCGGGCAGAGTAGCTTAAGGGCTAAAACCTCACTTCTTTTCCATGGAGTATAAACCCATTGCTCCTGGAAACGGGCAGCCACGGCCGGTCTAGTGATCGCATCGTGCTGATCCGTCAATGCAGGTATTTCTGGATGATAAATTGGGTGGACTTCACGCATAGGCAACTGAGTTATTTGAGTAGGACTCTTATCATACAATCGACCTCTATAAGAGACTTAGGTAGAAATAATACCAAACACCTGTTCTGGCGCAAAATCAGTAACATAAACGCGGTCTCTAATATCAAATAATATTTGGGGAGCCTCCGACTCAATGTGTGTATGCCAAAGGTCAATCAATGTAGCAGACATATGTTGAAGGGCATGCTGTTGTAAAAAAGGCTCAAAATCACGTATAACTTGCCAAATATCCTCCACGCTATAAACCGCATTACGAGCCCACCGCATTGCCTGACTCACTATTACCCTCTTCTCATCCTCCCCTACTCCAGATCGCATCATCGGGCCTGTTCCTTCCCTAAATCTCGCCAAATCCCTGTCTTCAAAACCATGTACAGGGGTATCAGCATCCAAAAACATCGGAGGATGAATAACCGCAGGAGGAGGGGTAATCGGAGTAGTAAGTAGAACTGTAGCCAATGATTGCACCGGAGAAGAAAAGACAGAGGGCACAGGAGTCGGAACAGTGGATGCAACAGAGGCCACAGTCGTCAAAGATGATGAGGGGTGAGAAAGAATAGGGGGCACGGTAACCGGAGCTGTGGGTATAACAGCTGTAGATACGGGGGCAACTGGAGCGGACGAGACCGGCTGCTGTGTCTGCAAAGGAACAAAAGGGTATATCCTCTGCGGGGCATAAGGAGGAGGGGGTCTAGTATCAAACAACTCCTCTACAAAGGTATCATCTTCCTCTTTGGCCACATGGGACTTGTCAATATGCAACCGAAATCTCCTATCCTCACATTCTATTCCTGTCTCCTGTTTTTCTCTATCATACGGCACAGCTTTCTGGGTAAGAGTCTGCATCCTCCCTTTCCGTGCATCCTTCTCCCTTTTTAACCACCTTTGCTTAGCCTCCTTCTGCCAAGTTCGAAGAGAGTCAAACATCGACTTTCTACTTCGTCTCTTAAACAACTGTTCCTGTAAAAAGCCAATCTTCTGTTCATCAAAGGAGCCTGTCAGAGGCCACTGCAACTCAGCATTGTCCCTCGTATAGTTATGCCATAATGTACTAAACATAATAGGGCCAAGGCCATGTTTCACATACATATCATAATTAGGACTGCCCTCAGGAGGTGCAGGTTGAGATTTGGCTAACCGTGCATCGTAGAACAGAAACCACAAAACAAACTCTGAATCTTGCTTAGACCAGGCATTGCGAAAGAATAAGAAATAAATCAATATTTTACCTGGCAAAGTATTTGCAAACACTTTTTACCAAAACAATCCACAATGCAAAGAGACCAGTTCTCCACTGCCGACTCTTCGGACCAAACAGCTGGATCAAGGGTTTCGCCGTTTAGGAATCCAGTTGGGATGACCGCTGGGCGAGGCACTGTCCGGCAGAATAGAGGGCGCAGCTGTGAGTAACAGAAACTCTTCGTGCAGGGATCCCTGAGCCGTCAGTCTGACCTGACAATGTGCTCGTCCTCCCCCCGTCTGCGGAAAGGGGATGGATCATTAACCTGAAGGAGTCCCTGTTCGGGTGCCAACTGAAGGAAGTGACCCGCTTGGGGCCACCCGGGTCACCTCGGACCACCTCTCAGCCTTCCATACCAAATGAAGAGTTGGAGGAACAGTGGAGAATATACCAATAATTGTTTTATTCAGATTCACTCAGAGTGGAGCCCCGTCTGCACAGTCTCGAAGAGTGGTACAGAGGGAACTAACGATCAGCAAGCAAAACAATACATTATGTTCATTTCTTAGTCGACTCAAAACACGCCCACAATGGAATTTTCCAGGCAAATGCAACTGGACAGTGGAATACAGAAAAAAAGGTTTCTGTTCTCATATCTTCACAACGCAGCACAGTCCAAGGCCGTTACACCCTGAGCCATGATCAAACTACCAGACAGCTGGGAGAGGGCCTCTAGCTAGTGGGAAAGCTATGCACTGGCACTAACAGTTCATTATTGCAGAAACGAAACTCAACAGAGGCTTTTCTCAGAAACAGTAAAGGATTAGTTTTGATCATCATTCAAAATGGCGTCTAAACAGAAAATGGTGCCGTGAATGCTAACTTATATAGGGCACTGCGTAAGCATTCACGGGTCTATTCTAACACTGTGAGTCAGAGGAATGTGCGAGAGGGTGTGGCGAGAGGGGAACATTCTTCCACATTCTGTGGTCCTGGCCCAAGATTCAAAGGTACTGGAGTGGTTTGGCCCAGGTGATGGCGACATTGGTGAGAACACAGGTCCCAGTGGAGGCAAGATGGCATATCTTGGGAGTGACGGGTGAGACAGTCTGGCCGAAATGGGCCAAGATTTGGCTTGCCTTGGCAGGAGGAGTGGTCAAAAGAAATATTGCCCGAGTATGGGGTGCGGGGGAGGCCCCAACACTGGAATCCTGGAAGAAGGACCTGGACTGGTGTCAACGAGCGGAGCAGTCAATATACCAGAGTAGAGGCTGCCCTCGTAAATGGGAAAAGATATGGGGGGCTTGGACATAATATAGGAGTTAGAGGGCGGAGGTACGAGGGATAGCACAGGTTTTAAAAAAGGGAACAGACCAAGAGAACAGCACCCAAGACTGGGATGATTGAGAAGGCGGGCTTCAGGGAGCTTTGAAATGTAGGACACACTGTACAGATGTTTATGTCAAGGCATCCAGCATGTTCTTTGTCTGAAGCATATGTTCTATGTTCCATAAAAAGAATTTGAAAAAATAATGGCTTTTTCCAGTGAGGCTTGTGCTGCAACCCTTTTCTGGGCTGCAGCACAAGCCACAATGGAAAAAGGTGTTTTTATGACCACCAACTCAGAGGTCGCATTGTAATTAGGAGGGTGGAATTGCCGACTACATGTCGGGCGGTTTCATTCACGTGGCGATGGCCGTTGGACGCTCGTCCGACCTCCATCGTAATCAGGCCCTAAGTGCCTTGCCTGCAGTGTGAGACAGCCGTTTTTTGCAATAATTTGCAATTCCTAGAGAGATAGCTCCCGACCAACGAACTAGCTGATCAACATGTTCCCACTGCTAACTGTATTTTGTGATATATTCACGTCATTGTTAGGTGGATTTATTTCCTGTTGGTTGCACTTCTCTGCTGCTGCTTGACCAATATGGTAAGACCCTTCTTTAAGTTATCATTTAGGGTTCAGAATTTTAGGGGTAGGAGGGTGTGGGTAGGTATAATTATTGGCATGTAGTGTGTTAGTTTTAAGACGATGTTTAGTTTAGTGTGGGGTTGTATTTTGGTGTTGTGTAGTGTAGTGCTGCAATCCTTACTATAGCTTGTGTAGTGTAGTTTATTAAAATAGTGCCTTTGGTTATGTGAAAATATTTTGTAAAGCCTCACTTTAATGTTTTCTTTGTACTTGCAGTATATGTTATGTGAGGGTGGATATAATGTGTTTTTTACAGGTCGGAGTAGAGGATTTTCCCTATTTTGGATGCATTGTATTTTTTCTAAAAAGGAAATTGTTTTCATTATATTTTTTTTTCCAGGTGGGGTATGGTTTCCTTGGACAGTGAATATTTATTGGGGGATTTATTTTCAATATTGCATTTTTTTCATTTTGTTTGGGTACTTTTTGTCTATTTTTGTGGATTTGTTTTTTGTGCAAGGAAGTGGATCATGATCATCAGCTACAAAACCGTTAGTGGAATTTTTAAGTAGTTTTCGCGTGGGAAACGTTTGCTGTTATGGTTATTATGTTAGTAACTTTGACTGTTCATGTTATTTTCTATTATGTATATATATGAGGTGAAGCATTTGCTATTGTTTAATTGTTTCTGATATTAAGTTAATGTTGTTTTAGTATGTATTTATTATTAAATATTATATAACCTTATTTTGATTGATCATTCTTACTCTATATTATTGTATGAAAATATGTAGTACCGACTGATTAATAAAAATAATTGACTTCATTCACAAATGTAAATTTATGCCTTTCAATTCACAAAGGAATTTTACCAGTAGTTGCTTTACGACTGCGGAGTCTCCGCAGTTGTGATGGAGACTCAGCACATAAAAAGATAGGCAGTCGCAAAGATAATACTCATAAAATTGCTTTGTCTCTTGCAAAAAAGTGTAAACTTACACAGGTGTTTGGACAAAATATCTATTTAAAAGTATTGGGAGACAGAAATGATGTACATACATCATTGAGAAGAATATCGTTTTTTAAGATAACTAATAATGTAAATAATATTGATGTTTTTAATATCATTTTCAATAATACAGTGGTTAAAATATTGTTTTTGAATTTTTGGATGCATTTTAGTTAATAGATTAATTTTATGTGTTACTATTGTTTATATAAATGTTAGTAGCTTTTTAAAAGTATAGTTTGTAATTTAAAGAGATTTAGATGGTTTTTAAAATTTGTATAGTAATTTATAATGTTGTAGTGGGTTATTGGGTTTATAGAGAGATAGGGTGGGAAGTAAATAAGTTAATAATTAATTATGAATGATTTAATTATATGATTGAAATTTACTATGCAAATTATGTAATACTGATTTATTCTAGTTGTATGTTATTTGCGGGCTGTTAGGTTTGCAGAGGTATAGGGTGGGAAGTTAATTAAGTAATAATTAATTGACAATTATTAAGGAATTATATTATTGATTTTTAATTATGTACTTTATGGAATACTTATTTATTTCAATTATATTTTAGTTGCGGGCTGCTAGGTTTGTAGCAGTGTTGGGTGGGAAGGTAATGAAGTAATAATTCATTAACTATTCATTATTATTTGTACATTAATTATTGATTAGAAGTTTAAATATGCAAAATTATGGAATACTAATTTATTTTAACTATATTTTAGTTGAGGGCTGCTACATTTGTAGGGGCCTAGGCTGAGAAGGTAATTAAGTATTAATCAATTAACAATTAATTATTAATTGTTTTTAATAATGTAATTGTTTTCAAATATGTAAATTATAGAATGCTTTTTTTTGGGTGTGAACTGCTAGGTTTATAGGGGTGTAGGGTCAGAAGGTAATTGAATAATAATTAAATAATAATTATATAATTGTTTTTGTTGTTTTCAGTTTTTGTCTTCCATGCACTCACACATATATATACTGAATTCTCAGTGGCGGCTCGCATAGGGCGTGCTGCGAAGCGGTAGTAAACTCGGACATACGACGGAACGGAGGAACGTAATAATTACTTTCCTCCGTTCCGTCGCATGTCTGAGTTTACTACCCCCCGACCCTGCCCCTCCCCCGCAGCACTCCCTATGCGAGCCGCCACTGCAAATTCTCTTTGCCGTGTGTGCTCCAGAAGGACAGCTGCACCATAATTGTGCCGTATTGTATCACCACTCAAAGGCGTCATTAATTTAAAATGCAGATTCTTCTTTATTCAGGTACCATACATAACATAATATGTATATATATATATATATATATATATATATCTACACACATATATATATTTTATATACACACACACACATATATATATATAGTTGTCTTGTTTTTATATTGAGGGTTTATTTTTTTCTACATTCTTGGTTAATAATATTTGTCATGTTTTTGAAATGGAAGTACTTTCCCTACTCTTGTTTAGACTGCAGCAGGAATAGTCAAATTAACCTATTAAATCCAGCACTTTCCCTATTGTTTCACAGACTGGAGTAGGAATAGTACATTTAACCCCTCTGAAGTCCAACGCTTTCCCTACTGTTGCGCTATTTGGAGTGGGAATAGTACATTTTACCCCTCCAAAATCCAACTCTTTCCCTACTGTTGCGCTGTTTGAGGTGGGAAAAGTAAATTTCCCCCTCCACAGTCCAATGCTTTCCCTACTGTTGTTTAGACTGTTGTGGGAATAGTAAATGTATCCCCTCCGAATTCCAACACTTACCCGACTGTTGCACTGACTGGAGTAAGAATAGTAAATCTAACTCTTCCTAATTCCAATACTTTCCCTACTATTACGGTGACTGGAGTAGGAACAGTAAATCCAACCCCTCTGAAGTCCAACACTTTCTCTACTGTTGTATAAACTAAAGTTGGAATAGTATATTTTATAACTTAGAATCCAATAGTTTTCATAATATTGTTAAAATAGATTTTATAGCATTAATTTTTCTTGTATATTTTATATTGTAATTTTTTTTAATTAAATATAGATATGTGTGTGTGATTTTGTGCTTCTTTAAGTATATATTTATGTATAGTATTAAATATTAGTGAAATTTATATATTAAAATATTTAACAGTTACTACTTTAAACCCTATATATATGGAAAAAATGTATAGTTTTGTATATTTTTAGACAGTATTTGAGTCAGCAATATTTGTTTTCCAATATTTACGTGCTTACCATTATAAGTAGGAGCACAATATAGTGGTAAACAATATTATCGACAAAATATGTTTGTCATCCTATTTTTTACCACATTATTGTGTCAGTGATCCCTTACACAAAAGTGTAAGTTCACCGTTGTGAATCAAGGCCAATATATGTGATATTTAATAATATAATGCTTCATAATGTTGCTGGTTTTTCTTGTGTTTTAATGTTATATATGTTGATAGTTATTACAGAGTACTTATTTATCTATTGTTTCTAGGTAGTGCTGTCCTATGTTATGATTTTTAATTGTAGCATCTCACATATTTCCCTAGTCATTTTAGATATTTAAGGTTTAATTTGGTTTACTCATTGTTCTATCCTTAGTCCTTGGTAGCTTTGTTATTTTTGGAGGATTTTGGAGAATTTCTGAGAATCTTTATAGTGTATGTTGGTTTCAGCCGAATGTGGCTTGGAAGGCATTGTACCATCCTTCCACTGCATTGTTGGTTTTGGCTTGTTAAACCATGGTGCTATTGTATACATTCCAGCATGGTATTTGGAACTTATGCTGGTACCAGTGGCTAGAACAGTGCAGTCTGCCAACCTGTTCAAAGTGTCTTCAAAATAGTCAATTTGGAGAGTTTTTCTTCATGTGTTTGGTAGAAAGAGACATCTATTAGGATGTTATAGTGCTTAGCAATTTCTATGATTGGTAGATATGTTAGGCTATGATTTTCTTAATTTGAAAAGTAAAGGGGCTGTTTGTTGCATATTCCCCATCTTAGTGCAGCTTTTTGCAGGTGTCTATATATGATTTGGTTAAAGTGGAAATAGCATCCTTGCATGGCCGTGCGGATACATTTTTGAAAATGTGGTATCATTGTCTGTTCAGAGTCAGTGATTATATTATGTGGCACAAAATTCTAAGTTTTCATTTTAATGTAGCTTAGTATTTGATAGTATATTGCACTTTTTTGTTACGAAGCTGTGCATAGTTTAGGGGTATGTTGCTGTTATGGTATTTACCAAGTGGTGTATATCTGTGTGAATGGTGGAAGTCACATTTTGAAAGCACCATCTAACTTCCACGTTTGAAACTGTCTTAGTCTAAGGAGATTATTTTCAGTTGTATACATTATTCTTCTGCCATTATTGTTATTGTCATGCAGGAAGAAGGTTTTTTTTTATTACGTGTAGTGGTTAGGTTTTCTGAAATGTGCATGTCTTGGTATTATCTACGAGCTGCAAGGGATTGTGTTGTGGTTTTGCTGGTGCTTGCTAATAATCATTTTAAGGTAGGGATTGCTAGTAGCTGGGCTATACTGTGTTTAAGTAGTATTGTTTTTAAAATCGCTTCTGTGGGTTCTTGAGAGCTAATGCTAGCTTTTTTGAGATTGTGTGAAATGTGTCCTTTTTCTAATTTTGCTGCACTTGAGGTGTGATTGTGTTCTATAGTGTTAGTAACAACATCATTTTCAGTTGCAGCCCACCCATAACAAACATTAGCATATTTGGTGCATTTCCAATTCACATTCTTGGTGGTTGTGCTTTCCTGGCTGTTTGTATATCTCATGTGCGATAAAATTGTTTACTTTTCCAGGAGGTCATGTAAGTGTTTTTTTCTGCCATTTTATCTGTAAAAAGTAGAGTTGCAAATTTTGTTCTGCAAACAATTTATATTTAATGTTAATATTATCTACATATGCCCTTTTTGTTTCAACATATTATACTTAAGGCTCCCGGTTTTCCGTTTAAACGGATTTTTGCATATAAATACAGACGGAAAAATATTTTTCTTTCCTCTGTATTTATAAATAGAAACGGAAAAATGCCAATAAATATGTTTACCTTTGCTGCTGTGTGCCAGGAGAAGACGAACCTATCCCAGTGCAGGACGGGGAGAGGGCTTATCAAATTTCGAGCTGTGCCCATAACAAAGGTCGACATTGAGGGGCCATCAGGCCCCCTTTTGGTTAAGTATCCTGGCTGGAAGCTATGGGGGGGTGGGGGCCGGTGAGGAGGAAGACGCATCCCTAAAAGCAATTGAGGGAAAACCAATGCGCACATCTTATCACTTCACAGGTACTTAAGAGAGGCCTGCATTTGACTTAGTTCAGTCACTGGAGCCAAGAGATATAAACGCACTGTAGGAATGTTAGATGTGTTGGTTTATCCCAGTATTTACACAAATGACAATTTAAATTCTGCTATTGGATTTATTTCTTTTATAGCGCTATAGCCCTACTCATCATAATGCAAGGTCTCAGAGCGCTTGACAATAAATCATATGTGTGTAAATCAATTTATATGATGTGTTGCATAAGACAGTGAGGGTTACATTAGGAGGACTGCAATTTACTAACTGCAAGTAACAAAAGGATCTTTGTTAAAAGCAGTAACCCATTTACCATCTACATAGATCTATCTAAACGTATAACAACCAAGCGCGCATTGCCTATTGAAATAAATGTGGAAAAATACTAGCTGCATCTTCTGTTTTTGCTTGTGGCAAAATAAAATGTGGATAAATACAGATAAAATGATCAAAAAATAAATATGGATAAATACAGACGGAAATGTTAAAAAAATAAATACCATAAAACCGGGAGCCCTAATTGTACTTAATTTTAGTGAAGATGTGAATCAGGTGGGGTGTCTTTTGCTTTGGGTGAGAAAATGTTGGATTTAATTATTTGTTTAAAATAGTTTTGTTAAGTTCTGGGGTTAGTTGCGTGGTTGGCTTAATTTTAACATTTAAGGGTTGCATTTTGATTAACATTTTATTTAGTTTACTTACTTTTAAAGTGTATTTGACGAGGTTCATGTTTGTGGAGTTGGAGTTGTTGTTGTGCTGCATGGCATTTTTTTTCATGTCTTGACATGTCAGCTAAATGGTGAGGTATAAATAGGAAATGTCTTTCAGTACTTTATTTTAAGTTAGGCACAAAATAATTCTTTTAAGCTGTATGCAAATATGTTAGTTTATTTTACTTGCAGAGCTCTGTCATTAGTTATGTGAAGTGTTGCTCCTGGGTTAGCTGTGTGCAGTCTGGCAGAGTTTCGCTTTCTTGTAGTTGTAATGTTTTTGCTGCAAACTGTAACTGCTTCTTGTGCTCTTTTTATAGTGTTAATTTAATTAGATGAATAGTTTTATTGTGATTATAGTAACGTTTATTGTTTAGTTTGTGTGTAATTAATGTTTTTTTCCTGTTTACTCCTTATTTAGTGGACGCTAATTAGGGTTTATGTTTTAGTGTGGCATATGTGGGTTTGTTGAGTTTTTGCCATTTTTATTTCCTAATATTTTTCATTATTATTTCATTAATAGTGTGTTTATGTATGAGTGCATATTATTTTATATTATTCTAATGTGTTTAATTGATTTAGGTGGTTCTATTTTAATTGTAGATGTGTTATGATTAGATGTTGGTTGATATATAATTGTATTTTTGTGTTGATTTATAAAATTACAATTTATTTTAATGTATTAAATGTATATTGTGATGTTTTGAATTGGCGTTTGTAATTATGAATGATTTATTATTCAAAATATAGTTGTGCTATTATTTAATTGTAGTCAATCAATCAGGGTTTGTATATCATGGCTACTCACCTGTGAGGGTCTCAAGGCGCTGGGGGAGGGGGGCTGCTGGTCGGTCTGGGTAGAGGATCAATCGAAGAGCCAGGTCTTGAGGTCCTTCCGGAATTGGGTCAGTGACGCAGATTGCCTGAGGTGGAGGGACAGGGTGTTCCAGGTCTTGGCGGCAAGATAGGAGAATGTCCTTCCTCCGGTTCTGGTCTTGTGGATCCTGGGGACGGAGGCAAGGGCAAGTTGGGAGGATCAGAGATGTCTACCGGGTACGTGGAATGTGAGGCGGTGGTTCAGGTATGCTGGTCCTTCATTGTGTAGAGCTTTGTAGGCATGAGTGAGGAGCTTAAAAGTGATTCTCTTGTTGACTGGGAGCCAGTGGAGTTGTCTGAGGTGTTGCGTAATGTGCAGTGCCGGGGGATGTTAAGTACCAGTCTGGCTGTGTTTAGTCAACACAATATTTTTGTAATTGATATTTTGGTTTTCAATATTGGTTATTTTAGGTATTTTTATGGTGATATTTTTGTTAGTAATATTTGTGTTTTTGTTGTTTAGGTGTATGATAACTGTATTTTGGCAAACAATATTATTTTGGTGATACTGTAGTAACTCAATATTGTTCTCCTCAATATTGTGTCAGACTACCAAAGACGACATGTGATGGACTAAAGAGCAATGGAGGAGAGATTGATGAAGGGAGTTCCTCTACACAAGATTTGATAGATGAGAAGATTGATGGGTGGGAGACATTACAAAGAGGACAGTGTCAATAAAGAAAAAAAGAAATTTCATGGAAGAGATGATGCAATGGCATGATAAAAAAAAATAGATCACGTAAAAAGAGGCATACAGTTCCTAAATTCAGGCTTATGGATGGGGGTAGGTTACCGGCTCTCTACCGCGCTGATCACTGTGAGTAGATTTGACAGAATTTCATGCAGGAGGGCTTGACGAATTGTTTCATTTCTGCTTTTCCTCTTTTCTGTCATTTAACATTTACCTCTTAACACACGGTTTCATCCATAATACCTAAAGGGTATGGTTTTGATAAGAACAAGGTAAGACACTCCTGTGGATTTGCCGCCTCTCACCAGATACAGTTTTGCTTGATTTGGGATGATTCAATTTGAATGCAATATCACCATTGAGTTCATTCACCTTGGGTGGTTTTGATTAGTTGATACATTTTGTCAATTTATCTTGACAGAGGAACTATGATATATGTTATTTGTTATGTGTTGTGTCTGTCTTACAGTACTGTGTTTGGTGATTATTCACCTTGTTCATGACCTCTGTGAGGAATTCTCCCTAATTAGGATTTTCCACACAAATTGTTATTATTTATTTTTTAGGTCGATCGCTTTATGCCTGAATGTAGATACTAAATGAGCCACACTTGTTTTGAGGACTTCCGGTTTGGGCAAATTTTTCTCTAATACGATACTAGTCCTACATCCACATAGATTAGGATATTTCCAGTTTGGTCCTGACAAACTGCCATAGAACCTTATGACGTTAAGGCAAGAAACATGTTGACCCTGACTTAAACCTAAAACACAAAGGAACATTCTTTTCCTTAATTGTTTTTCCCATTTTTAACTATGACAAGATCCACCACCAGAATAAATACATTTTTGATGTCTCTTAGTCATTTTTAACTTGCAAACTTTTCTTATAATCTACACACATTTATATCTATTTTTATACACTCTAGAAAATGCTCCCACCAGACTTATGTTATTGCTTTTTCAAGGCTATAAAAAAGCCCTTACCATCCATCCATCATGGGATATTTATAACAAGCACAATAATACAATCATTAAATATTTTTTATTTTTGTTTCGATCTTTCTTTATAATTGATATACATTGAATAAGCAAAAATTTCATTTCATACTGTGATAAGAAAAAAAAATAGATCCCTATACACAGTTAAAAACACAATATTCATCCATGCTAGTGCATCAGTATTTATCATTGAGATGCCTCTCAAAATTCTATCTCTCGCGCTAAAAAAAGATGCCAATAGCAGTAGGACCTGTAATTTCATATGGTACACCCCCTATAAAATCAGCCACACAGTAGTCATTCTAACCTCGCATACCACATCCTCACACTTGTACAATTCACACCAGGTAACTGCCTAACCTAAGATGACATACACCAGTGAGAAATGGCGGAGAGAACACTTCAAAACATAATCTGCAATGGTGTTATCCTTTAGGAGTTCCAAACATTCAGGTCAATGCACGTTTCAGTGAGAATAACAATTATCTTCCACCTTCATCAGGACCATTTAACTAACTCTAGGTGAGTGGGCAGGGGTATCTATATGCTCAGGACAACGGCTACAGAGAGGCCTTAAATTGTAGCTGTACGGTTTCCACAGGTTCACCCGCAGAGGACTCAATCCAATGTCTACAGGCAAAGAAGCCAGTTCCTTTCGTGACAGAATTGTCACTGTAAATTCGTGAGGTACAATGGATATCCACAGACGTTAGTTCAGGACGGACAGAGATACAAAATGGATATACTTTTCAGAAGAATCATCATTTGAGCGGGCTTCTATCCTGGGCTATTCACTGTTCCCGGCCTGTGGGGTTCCTTCGCCGATATTACTGGTGTCGCCCATCCAGCATTTCCATTTTGTATCTCCATTCAATTTCCTTTGTAAGCCTATCTCCGTCAGATCCAAGTTTCTAGTTGCAAGTTTATTTATTTATGCTCAGCTAATAAAAGCCTTTGCAAATTGATAAAACATGTAAAAGAAAGACAACTAGGTGTAGTATCCGACCATAACATAGCATTAAATTCAGTAAAAAGTAATGGTTGCAAATAGATATCACATATGAAATTACGTGATTACAATAAAAAGAAACTGTCAGACACTACTGTGACATCAGTTCTAAAGGCATGAAAATATAAATTCATCAATATTAAAAAGAAAATCATTCTCAGTGCTGTCGATATATTGCCCAAGTCAGTTTTGTGATCTTGATATGTAATGCTAATAGCTGATTTCAGAAATTGAATCTAAAATTCAGGTTGGTATTAGTGCATGTTTAAAATCTCAATCTGCTGCTGCTTCCATTGTGGTGTCACTTAAAGTGTCAATGCATCAAAAGTAAGTTCATTCCATGATGACACGATTATGCCCAGGTCCTTCTTGAGATTTTAATATAAAGTGCTGGTGTCTAGCTTCTGACCTTTAGATGGTAGTGTGTGTTTTTGGTAAGTGCTCGTGTTTGTTACCAGTAGATCGGTGGTTCGTACGTCTGTGCATAATCAAGCGTGCAAATAATAGATGATGGTTTACATGTAACAGTTCTTAAAAATACTGGTGCATGTAAAAATAGAAATCGTGAATAACAGTTTATATTCCAGGAGTAACTGATGGAGTGAGGGCTCTTAGCATTTTGTCAGCTTTGCTCAAGAATTTGACCAGTAAAAGACACACAAATGATAGATGGAATGCAGAGCAAATTAAACATTCACCCCCAGTCAACGATCTGGGTAACTCCATAGTTCTTTTACTCTCCATGCGACCCAAGTTTTGACCCAGCCATATGCAAATCAGCCTTGACCCTGTTCCTCATGGGAACAGTCCAGCCCGAACTGCCAATCGTTCATGAAAAGAATCTCTAGGTAACCAATTGGTCTTAAGAAAATATCAGACCATAAATCAAAAGGGATAGCAATAGACTCAATGTACCACTGTTAACTATAAAAAAATCATTTTATTAATGCAAAGCCATTGTTAAAATGGCTGCAAAACTCATGATAAATTATATATAGATAAACATAAAAAATTAAATGACAAAAAATGACAAAACAATATACATCAATTTTAGACGTGGAATATTTGTTTACAATGTCACATACCGCTGTACCAACTGTATATGCCTAAGATTACCAGATAGGTAAAGGTCTAAATACCCACACAAAACAGTATGGCGTCAACATTGTGTACAAACAATACATGTAAAAATATAAAGACAGTGAAATGTATACAGAATGCGACAATACAGAATAGTGGCTTGTAAAATCATTCAATGATTGTTCTTCAGTATGTCTACACGCGTTTCGGCGATCATGACGCCTTCATCAGGAAATCCACATTGAAAAATAATGCTGGGACTATCATGATCAAGACTGTCTGTATGCACTACAGAACAGATCCCAGGAAGGCATCCAACAGTTGGAAACAGAGGAATAACTTCTCAGAATGATGACGCACCATATAATAAGGTTTAAGTAGATGTCACATCGGTAAAGTTACGGCAACCGAGTTGGCAAAATCTTTTTAGTATATGACTGACTAACAAGACGGATAAAACGTAAGAGAGAGGCAGAGCATTCCTATGCAAATGATAACCGGTACAATCCTAATAGAGAAGATAACGGGTGTTTTCCATTGGCACCAGCATGTGAAAATGCCCACGGGCTCAGGGCCGCAGCAATCTCATGCGTCTACGAAGGATTTTTCAGAAGTCACTCCAGTCACTATTAAATCTGGGTTGAATCCATTATCGTTCTTTAGCTCACTTCGCCACCCCAGTTCAGACCCAGCCATATGCAAATCCGTCTTGACCCTGTTCCTCATGGGAACAGTCCAGCCAGAACTGCCAAGCCTGGTCCTCCCCTATCAGAAACAAGACTCCTGGGGCCGGTTTTGGGGTATTACCCCTCATCAGCCAGGCTAGCTTGAATCTAGTGGCACAGTGAGCCCGGGACCCACATCTGGGCATACCCGGCACACTTAGGGTGAGAAAGCAAAAGACACACAAATGATGGATGGAATACAGAGCAAATCAACCACTCACCCCCAGTCAACAGATCTGGGTTAAATCCATTGTTGTTTTGCTCACCGTGCCACTTCAGTTTAAACCCAGCCATATGCAAATCAGTCTTGACCCTGTTCCTCATGGGAACAGTCCAGCCCGAACTGCCAAGCCAGGTCCTCCCTGGAAGAAGAATTTGACCAGGCTGCAAATAGCTTGAGGATGCGAGTCGTTGAGCATGAAATCAACGGCTGCTTGAATTGTTCGGGACCCTTGTTTAACCCATGCTTGACGAAGGAACTTCCGGCGGTCGTCGATTAGGACTCGGCAGATGCAGAGAAGGTGACATAAGCTCTCCCAAGATTGGCCGCATAGCCGACACTCGTTAGATTCTGGTCGCGTCGACCATGGTGGTAAGAGATCCAGAGATGTAACGTTTCCCATCCTGATGAGGCAAAACCTAATTTTGAAATGCACAGCAAAAGTGTCTGTCAGATATTTTTGAAACTCTCTTTTGTTGTAGTTTCTCTGTATAAGATGAGCATGCTTTCTGGCCATGAGGATCCGGCAATCTTGCACAAATGATGCTTTTTGAATTGCTCGGTCAGATCCATAATAACAAGATCGTCCACTTACAGGAGACATGCTATATGTTTCCCATCCATTTTGGGGCTACACCCTTTGCCACTGCTAAAGCTGACCGTAAGTCTGCTATAAACAGGGAGAAAAGTAAGGAGGCCAAGACACATTCCTGTCTCAGACCCTTATTGATTGGAATTTTCTGGGTCAATGTCCCATTAGTGTCGGTAATTACCTTTGCTCAATTGTGTGAGTGCAGCCCCTGTATTGATACCAAAAGCCTCTAAGGAATATCTTGTTTCATCAGTTTCTCCCATAAACAATTCCGGACCACCAGATCAAAGGCAGCACAGAAGTCTATGAAGAAGTAGAATAAACTACCCCTTTGGTCCACAGACTTCTGCACGAGGGACCATAAACAGAAACAGAGATCTATCATGGAGTGGCCTTCCTTTCAACCCCCTTATTCTGGGGGTACAATGTTGTATATTTCAGCCTGTTCCTTGAGACTACCTAGGGTTATCTTTGTGAACAGTTTTTCACCAAAACTCAGCAGTTTAATCAACCTGTAATTCTTTGGAACCTTAGTATTCCCCCTCTTATAGATCGGTCTAATGATAGCCCCTTTCCAGTTGTCTGGGAACTAGCCCGGGGCTAAAATTCCTTGAAACATCTGGTGGAAGAATTCTGCCCACCAGTTGGCCCTGGTTTTAATTATAATGGCTGGGAGGTGGTCTGGATTCGCAGTGCTAGTCAGTACCAGTTGTTCAATATGGTGTTTTTAATACTGGCCATCGAAAACTGGGTTCTAATATTCTCATCCACCCCATTCTATTCTATTGATCTTGCGCTCTTGGGCTCTGACCCTTCTCCATAAATTTCTTTTAGATATTCAACCCATGTGTCTTCTTCCACCACGCAACTCATTACCTCCCATCTCCTTGCCTGTGCCCTGCTGCACGAGCTTCCAAAACTTTTTTACATTTTTTGTTTCTATAGCGTCTAACAAATTTTCTTAACAGCTCTCCTTATATGGTCTTTTCTGATCTCTGATCAATATTTTCTTGGTGTTTTGAAGTCTGCCATAGATCTCATGAACAAAATTCGCCTTGAGGCTTTATACCCCTGTCCTGATCTGGGACTTTAACTTTCTACAATTCCCATCAAACCAGTCATTAGCTTTTCTAGAGTTGACCCGGGCCCTTTTCCATGTCTTAGTATTAACATTTAAATCTACCCTTAGGTAATGAACCACTTGATTAATTGTATTTTCACACCATTTTATACAATTTGCCAGGGCATGAGTCAGCTCTTAGCTCTACTGGAAATTAGCTAATTTTGCCAGACATTCCTCTGAGATTCTGGTGGTAATGCGCTTGGGGTAATCTATCTGTAGGGGTATAACTGTTTCTCTAGTTGCCCCTGTATTTATTTCCAGTTTTAGGGGATAGTGGTCAATTCCCTCTACTTACAATACCTGGAAACTCCCAATTTTATTAAAGAACTAGGCATGCATGTAGCTATAATCAATAGGGCAACCCATTCTTAAATGTCTGGCATGCAGGCCGGTCAGGATCCATCTGCGCATTGACACAGAATAGAAGTATTTTCCAAATGTGATGTCACGCGTCGCTAACTTAGCAACAGGGAAACTGATGGTATTAATGTTAAACAATGTCAATATCTCATTGAACAAGGGATCAGATTTTCTTGGATCTAATTTATGGTAAATTTCTCCCAGCAAAATAATCATATCTTTATAATAATTTGTACACATAGAGTCCACATCCTCCTTAAATTTCCTAAGTTCGAACCAGTACTCTTCCACACTCTCCACTTGTATGTAGACGTTAATTATTAACATGCATTCATATTGCTTATCTGGATTATAGAGATGCACTCTGCAGGCCACCATCCATTTGCATTTTACTTCTATTGGTGATACCTTTTTTACAATCTTGGTAGATGCCAAGATTAGTAACCCCCTAGATGGGCATCCTTGCTGTCTATTCTTCGCTGTTCTATTTACCTGCACAAACCCATCAATTGTTAGTGATTCGTCGGACAGCCAGGATTCCTGTAAGCATACAATTTCATATTGATCCATTACTTCTTTAAACTTTTCTAAGCGTGACATTCTCGCAAACCCACTAATATTCCATGATAGGATTCCCAGGCTGTGACCATACTTTATCCGAATCGATATCGCTCAGCCACCCGTCTTCACTATAGGCTGGTGAAGAGAGTACAGCATATCGATTCTCACAAGTACTGCACTGGAATGTGGGGCCATTATTTTAGGTCTTCCTTCTTCATATACCCTTGCTCAATCAGCATAAGTTGTTTTTGTCCTAACCCTGCATGGTACCTCAGAAAGGGTTTATTCAAGTTGCCAGCTTCAGGTATTTTGGTTTCTGGTACGAATCTAATCCCTTCCATTTATCACCTCGCTTTTCGCCTTTTCCAGACCCGAGTACAATAATACCTTTGTTACTATGGGCCAGATGTACGACCCGTTTTTGCATGCGCAAACGGGTTTGCGAACCGTTTGCGCATGCAAAAACATCATGGGTCATGTACAAAGCCTATTTAGTGAGTCGCAATTTATTTGCGACTCGCTAAATAGGTTTTGCGACTCGCTATTTGGAAGGGGCGTTCCCTTCCAAATAGCGAGTCTCAAAACCATGTACTAATGTTTTGCGACCCCTTGCCCTTTGCAAATGCATGCGAAAATATTCTTTAAGGGCAGGCAGTGGTCCCAGGGACCACTGCCTACCCTTCAAAAATGAAACGAAAACGTTTCATTTTTTTTTTTTTTTAAATGCAGCCCGTTTTCCTGGGAGGGCCTGTCATTAATATTAATGAGCCCCGCAATTTGCGACCCCATTGGGAATCGCAAACAGTGTTACAATGTTGTACATTTTATTTTGCGCCTCGCAATTTGCGACTCGCAATTAGTCGCAAATTGCGAGGTGCAAAATAAAATGGTCGTACATCTGGCCCTATATTCCTTTATTATTGTTTGTGAACCCTACATGTCTGAGGTCCTTTGACCCTATTGCTTTCAAACTAGGGTATTTAAAAAAAAATAATATAATAACTGAACGTGATTCAAGGAAACTTCCTAACTTTCTTTCCTTTTTTCTCATTATGAATGGGTTCAAGATACATCCACAGCTTATTTCCATCTCTACCCTTTGTTGCTATGGTTCTACAGTTAGGGCCCCTATACTCTTAAAAACAGATGTTTTTAAGAGTATACTTAATTGTGTTTATATCACCCCATCACTGCTTCCTCTTAACCCGTTTTAGATTTAATCTTTTTGCACTAGCTTTTAGCAGAACCCCAAGGGCGGCATAAGGTGGAAGATCAAGGGCTATGCTCATGTGATAACTTCTCAGTCCAAGATACAGTGCATTTCTTTTTTTTGTGATCATCAGACTTTGAGACAATATTATATTTTACCATTGCTTAGAGGGAAGGGATTTTGGCAGGTAAAACCAGACCTGATCCACCTACAAATGTTACAGTGCCCCAAAATATGCTTTAATGTGGCTAGCTTCTTGGTGGGTGCTCTCAGTAGGAAAAAACGTTTGAGCTGCTGAAATTATGCAAAGGCTTTTTTTTTAATTGAATCCTTTTTATAGTACTTAAATATGAAAGATATGTACTTATGATGAAATGTACTTTTTATCCTTGTTTTATGGATGTGATGTACTTTTATAGTTTTTATTTAACTGAATATATTTATTGATTAATTGATTGATTGATTGCTATGGTTCTCTCGCTTTCGTCTCCTATGCTAATATCCATTTTTTCTTTCGTTGCATTACTTCCCCACCTTTGTTCACTAGAACCTCCCTTTCCTCCACTTATTGCCCCCTTTTGAACAATTCCGTGTTTCTTCCTGTTTAAAGGTTGGGATTGTTACACATTACTCTCCTTGGGTTTCCCCTTCCACCCTCTTTTTCCCTGTACGCATTATTGGATTTGGATCCCTTATGTTTGGTTCTGTGGGGTTTCTGTGTTTGGTCTTTAGCTTTTTGATTTGGCCCTCTAGATGTGCTTACAGCAGCTTTCCACTTTGGCTTTCCCTCGCACCCCTCCCTGGGCCTTTTCTCACTCTCTTTGTGCAAGGGATATACTGCCAATACATAGTTGGTTCTCCCTACTTCTTTATCAACATTGGGCATTCAGACACAAACTCTCTGAGCACCGACCACCTAGGAGGCATCCCCTTTATCCTCCCGATGAACTACATTACCGGTGGGTTGCTTATTTTCATCAACAGGTCTTACTAAGGTTGGCATATGGTCCTTTATTTGTTTTAGTTTCCCTGCAATGACTTGTGATTGTGCTTTCTGTGATTTTAAAATGTCATTATTCATCACAGTCACCTCAAGTAATCCTTGCAAGCTTTTTGTAGGATCAGCATCATGTCCAGCATTGAGGCTGATTGCGACATGAATATCTCCAGATTTAGGATTGAATTTTACATGGAACCTCCTGTGTCTTTCTTGACTGCTGTTGTGATCTGTTCTTGTGTGTTGTCAAACTCCTCCCTACTTTCTTTTGCAGTCCCTTTATCTTGCCCTACTTCCAGATACCTTCTGCCCCAGCTTCTTAAGTTACACTATTGTCTAATAGGAAGAAGAGCCTGGGTGCAGAGGATAACCTAGTTTCTAATGTGAACTCATTGCAGTCCAGCATATCTGGATTGCTCATGGAGGGTAGACTTAGGCCCGAGAGCCGATAACTATTGTTCCCCATGCCACTTGGTGCCCTTTCCCTAAAGACTTGAGCTTTGGGTTGAGCCTGCCTTCTTTTAAAATATTTACCCACAAAATTCTTAATTGATTTATTAACTAACGACCCCCCAATCTCACTCAGTGAGGGGCTTCTATGGCGATTATTTTTCTTTGCATTTCTTCACGCAGACTTTCTTACTCCTTTCTTTTGCGCCACTTGATTCTCTTCTAGGGTTTTATTTGCTACCATGTTAGTTGCTGTGTTCTTTAGGTGCATGTTAGTTGCTGTGTTCTGTAGGTGGCTACTCAATCATTTGCGCATTCTACCTCTTACCGGCGCCATTCTTCCTGGTTTTATTCTTTGAGTTTTTTTTCTGGGGATGCTACAGCTCACACTTTTAGGGTTGCAGGCCAAACCACCCACTCTCTAGAAGATGAGGTCCACAATTTCCCCCTTTAGCTATGATCCCAAAGCCCACTCTGAAGTGGGGTATCTTGGACACTTTTAAAACTTTCCTGCCGCAATTGTCACTTACCTCTGCACTCCTGATATGCTCTGGCACTAGATTGGAGGGCCAACTGTATTTTAAAATTTGTGCGCTCTCCGTTGCTTTTTAACTCCACCTCCGAAATTGTCGGCAAAGCGCCTCCAATTCAGGTCCGATATTGGGCGAGCGGGCACGAGTACTGCAGCGTACGTAGACTCAGCATGCGCATCAAGCATCAGGAGGCAGGGCAATATGCAGTTGCCCATCTGGTGGGTAATGCAAGTATTTAAATAGTACCTGCCATGTCTCTAAATCCTACAGGAGAGTTTATACAAATCTATTCAGCCACCCTCCATTTTCCCACATCCCTTAGCGATCTATCTACAGTTGATGATTTATGACTTAGCCAGTGCATTTCCAGCCTCCTTTTTGCTAATGGTAGTTTCCAACCTTTTTTTGTTATTTTGTGCTCAAAAAGACCAGCAGTTGTACCTAACAGGCAGGTCTGCAAATTAATTTGTAGTTCTACTCTAATACCAGTTTGTATTGGTTTATTACGTGTTTCCAATACTGTTTCAGTTTCGACAATCGCATGTCATTTGGAGATAGGTAGCCTCTGTTTGCTAACATTTAGGGCACTTTTGGCACTTGATTGGGTCTTATTCATGTATCATTGTGGTGTTCTATGAATAAAGTTGAATTGTGTCAATTGGAATCTGGCATTGCTAGTGGCCGTTGGTATTAGTATGAGGACATCTTCCCATTGCTTGTCTGTGAAGTCCATGCCACAGCTTGTTTCCCATTTTGCCCTAGCTTTCAGTGCAGCTTTTTGGACATCTGTTCTTAATGCTACATAAATTTGTGTAATCACCCCTATGCCTTGCTCAGTCTGTAATAGTAGGTTAAGGGCCTTATTATGAGTACTGCAGTCCGCTGCTGTGGTGGTCTGACCATCGCCACACTGCGGGCCCGCCCGAAGTATTAAGAGTTGGACGGTCAGACCGCCACAGGACAGCTGCGTCCACCAGGGATCCAGGAACCCGTAGCAGTCGTGCAGCAGTTAGGGAGCAGCAATATGCTGCCAGTGCCGCTGCAGCACTGCCAAGCATATTACGAGTTACCTGTCTGCCGCCTCTTTCATGGCAGTGAGCTCGTCATGAAATGGGTGGCAGAGAGGCAACAAAGGGGCCCTTCACAGGGCCTCCCGTGCCGCTCCTGGGCCTGGGGTTGCATGCAGGGGGGTACATATTGTGCCCCCCTGGAACTGCATCCCTGTTCCTGCACAGTGTGGCATGTATGCCACATCATGC
Organism: Calotriton arnoldi; assembly: GCA_963921515.1. Classification (NCBI taxonomy): domain Eukaryota; kingdom Metazoa; phylum Chordata; class Amphibia; order Caudata; family Salamandridae; genus Calotriton; species Calotriton arnoldi. The sequence continues at coordinate 687,300 of CAWUFW010008901.1, read as the reverse complement.
AAGAACATGCTGCTGGAGCTGTCACGATGGCACGCTGCATGTCAAGCTCTCCTTTGAGCCTAACAGTCCACTTCCGTGAGAATGCCGCAGCACCACCGACCCAACCAGGATTATACACTTAGGGTCCGATTCACAAAGGTAAACTGAGACGACTTTTGGTATTCACAAAGGGCATTTACAAGTAGTAAAGTTCGACTTTTGTCTCAGTTAAACTTAAGTTTTGGTCCTAAGTTTAACTGAGACCAAAACTGATTGTTCAACGTGCTGTACCACGTACCCTCTCAATCCCTCTCAAATACTGCACCACATTCTGTTATGATAGTTTCAGTTTGTTCATCATGGCTGTCTCCCTGTCTGGTTCGCCCGCAGCCTCTGGCACTCAATTGTTTTATCCTGCTTGTCTACCCAGTCCAAACTTTTTCCAGTGTGTAAAAGAAATGCCATATGTTATCCTGGAGTACCTTTAGTTTGGCAGGGAAGAACATCATATATTTGAGATTTAGGTTTCTGAATCTTCTTTTTACAGTTTCAAAGGACCATCTTGGTCTCTGTATCTGGATTCTAGAGTAAGGGAACAACTTTGTGCCTCTTATTCGGATCATTTCTCTTTTATGTTCTTCTTGCAACAGGTCACTCTTATCTCTGTAGTTGAGCGGCTGAAATATGATTGTCTGGGGAGGCGCTACTGGATAGGGGTGAGGGAGCTGGCAGTCTATGAGCATAAAAAGTTCAATAAGCTCCTAGGTTTCAAATTGTTTCTTATTCAGTCCTCCAGAAACCTTTCCAAGCATTCTTCTTTTTTCTCCAAATTGACCAGTCAAACGTTGTTCCCTCTGTGTTCTTCCTACCGCATCTCCGCTCTTGTTTTGAGTATTTTGTTCCTGCGTACAAGATTATCCATTATGCGCTGCATGTCTGTCACTGACTGTTGTAGACTAAGCCTCCACTTATGTCACTCTTTCTGTCAAATTACGTGGGTCTTTTCTGAGGAGGTCCAGATCTATGGTGACCACTTCTATGTTTGACTCCAATGACACTCTTGTGTCTTGTATGGCTTTCATCACACTTGTTAGTGTAGTGTAGGATCAGTTTGTACAGGATTCATCTCTTTCTGTCTTGCTGTGGCCTTGAGGAGCTTTGTGTATTTTTCTATGTTATGTTGTAGCATTGCTGAATTGTTTATCTTGCCCTTTGCCATTATGGTTTGGAGATAGCAGTTGAAAGCTCAAATGTCTATACCACTCATGCTATTCCATTATAATTAACTGCTGTGGTGTTTACAGAGATGTCACTACACTATCTGGTGAAAGCATGTAATGTCTCTTATTATTATAGGTCAATAAAGGGGTACCTTTTTGTTGATCACAGTTTGAAGAGCAAAGTCTAATGGTTGAGGGCCCTAAGCCATTGTTGTCTCATTATTATAGAAGATTTGTTCGCAGGTTATGACCTCTCATTCCTTGATTTTACAACTCTTCCTTTATTGAGGGGTATCTCAGCAATGTTCACTGTTATCATGCTGGGTCTATTGAATACCGATTTGCACTGAACTCCAAGTATCCCACTGGACTGATCCCTTTTGCCTGAGGGTAACACTCAGCTACTCATTTAAAGGGGGCCCTTAGGAATGGGGCGCTATTTCCAGGTGTGTGTTGGCTATATAAAAGGGGGACTGCTGGTTAGTCAGTATTTATGCCGTTCTCATTTTGATGACTACAGTGCACGGTTCCTTAACAGCCTCAGGCCTCTTGCAGAAGCCCCAAATCATCCCAGTCGAGCCTTCGTTATATTTACTTGCTGTGTGTGAGACATTGGTAGTGGAATGTTGGGATGGAATGTGTAATGTGGGGGAGAACCATTATGTGGAGTTGCCAGTTGGGATTGTCAGTTTGAGCTCAGGCAGACTTATTTGGAGTCGTACTGGCACCGCTTCTTATATGAAGATCTTCTTGTATAAACACCCTGACTCTTACCTACCTGAGTGCACCCTTACTTTCCGACAGTGGTGACCTGGATGGATGGAGCGGTGCTGGTGTGTTTATTCTGGTATTCTCGTTTAGAATGTAGCCTTATCCAGACGTGGTGTTTCCTGAGGTCTGGTGAGACACAGACTAAGGGGTCGATTCCGATTCGGGCCGGAAATTTCTCCGACCGAGCCGGACCCGGAGAGATTTCCGACCGAATCGGACCCGTGCAGTCCGACCGAACGAGTACGATGCGGCCGTATGTTATCGGACTCGAGTCGGTCGGACTCCCATTGAAGTCAATGGGAGCCGGTCGTACAACGCGTACGCGGGCTCCCATTGACTCAATGGGTGCGAGTCGGACAAGGGCGCCCCTACAGCGGGTGCGCGGCGAAGCGATTCGCGCCGTACACGCACAGGTAGGGGGACCCATGGGTCCCCCTGTGTGCGACTCGCGCGGCTACGCGTACTGGGGGTCCGACACGGACCCCCGAAGTACGGCTCCGACAGCTCTTTCGAGCCGGAGTGCGCGGCTCGGTCGGACTGCTCGCGGCGCGCATCGTACTTACCCGGCCGGGAAACGTCTCCATTGCGCGGTGCGAGTCGAGTCCGAGCGAGTCGGTCGGAGCGGTTCGAGTCCGAGCGAGTCGGTCGGAGCGGTCGGGACGCCCGGACGAGTCGGTCGGCGATTTCGCATCGTACTCGCTCGGCCGGACCCGCGTACGGTTCGGTCGGGAAACAGGGCTCCGAATCGGATCCGGTAAAGCCGAATCCTATTCGGAGCCCTACCGGCCGAGATCGGAATCGGCCCCTAAGTGGGTCGGGCAGGCCGAGTTCTGTGCCAGCATTATGGGCCGATGTCATTTGAGGTCAAATGTGTACTCCTGGAGGTTACTTTGATTGGGAAGCGTGACTGACCAACGCTATTAGCTGACATCTGTTTGGCGGCCATATTGAAGGGTGAATTGCCAGTGGCTGGAGTGGTTGTTGGTTCATTTTCCTCTTCACAGCGTCACTTAGCGGCCATATTAAATACAGATAAGTTGCTGGTGCAGTTTTCTCTTACGATGTCACCTGGGGCCATTTAGATATTGCTGAGTTGACACAGCTGTATGTCAATGCCCTAACATCTTGGCAGCCATTTTAGAAGTCCAATCATGATGTGCTATGCAATTGGAGCATTCAAAGCATTCAGTGAGCGGCACACCTTAAATTTGTCCTGGGCCTTTGGTGATAGGCACACCTATGGTATTGTGAATCGGAATACACCTTAAATTTGTGCCAGTGCTTCGGTGATAGGTCTACCTACGATATTGTGAATTGGAAATTGCTGAATACTTTAGAGTGTTAGGCACACCCAGTTACTAAAGCCTCAAGTCAGAAAAAAAGCGGTTGTAATTTGGATAATGAGATGGAGATTAGAACTGTGTACAGTGTAATAAATGCTTCAATTTACAGTGTAATAAGTGCTTTATTTTACCGTGTACAGTGTAATAGGTTTACGTTTGGCAAATGATCACAATTCAAGGGATACATTTATTACAGTTGCATTAGCACAGTGCGACAAGTGTATAATTTGTGGATATTTGGGTAGTACGCTTATTTATGGATTACTTGCAGTATGTCGAGCATCCAACTGCCTCCATTTTTCTTGGCAGAACTCTGGAAACCTCCCGTACAAGGAGACTTATGGATGGATATGGTTGAGGCATATGTGGATGTATTGGAGGATGATGAATTTTCGCCTGATAGACATTTATCATTACGAAGACATAGATTAGGTGCCAGAGGGCTGAGAGAATTTAAGAATTTACCTCCTTTGGACAATGCCAATAATATGGATGTGTATCAGATTGCGATTAAACAAATGCAGGAAAGATATTGCATGAAAATACATGTGGTCATGGAACGTTTTACATTTTACTTGAGCACAGTAGGAGAATTAAACCATTGACTAGTTTGTTGCTGATTTAAGGGGATTGCCAGTAAAGTGTGATTTTGAACACATATCATATGATCAGGTGTTGAGAGATCATTTAATCATGAAAGCCAAATATAGGAAAATACAAGATAAGTTATGGTCTTCTGGGGAAATGTCTTTGAAGTAAGCAGTGGATGTAGCTAGAGGTATAGAAGTATCAGAGACATGCATTCAAGGCTGTTAGAAATGAGAGTGAGAGTGGGAGTACTAGCGCTGTATATGCAGTTGGTGGAAGGAAGGATATTAAAAATAAAGGAAGAACTTTAGAAACCAAAAGTAATGAAAGAATATACACACCAAGTAAAGGGTTATTCTATGTCAGGACCGGAGGCTCCGATTATGCTTCTCATTTCTTTGCATTTATTACAACAGCAGCCAATAAAAAAACAAAAAAAAAACCCACCTTTTTTATTCGTAAACTACAAATTCCATGAGCACTAGGTGCCCCATAACCATAGAGAGTACCCTATATAAGGTCTCACAGAGGTAGTCACTTCCTCTTTCTTTGCTGCTCCGCAGCCAGTTAAGTGCCTTTTCCCTTACTACTCCTTGATGCTATAGTTGATGGGTTAAATCTTAATTTGTGTTAAATCTTAAATCTTAAATAGTGCTTATGACTGCTTAATGATTGCAGGATTGTGTTGGTAGATTTGCTACTCTGGTTCACATTGATTTAAATGCTGAGTGCTTCGTTAGCGCGCTTAGACTCGTGTACCCTTTGTGCCTAATTTTACTTGGTTAGGGGTTCTTCATTCGATCGGGAGCGCTTGCGCCTCCCCTGCCGGGCGCTTTGTGCCCGCGACAGTCCTCAGGTGGAGCGGGAGTGTGGAGGCGAGGACCGCGCGTCGCTCGATCGCGCGGAGTCTTCTTTCCCTTACTGACAGGCGGCCGTTACCGCGCATGCACGGCAGCCATTTTGGATTATTATCCGATCGGAGCTCCGCGAAATAGCAAACGCGGGAGATCACTCCGAATTTAAAAGTGTGCATCGGCCTGTCTACAGCCCCCGTGATGCCCAAAGCTTATTAGCGCGGAGGGCAGTATATATACGCATAGGCCTTGCCTAGGGTGGTTTTTTGGCAAGCCCTCCCTCCACCACAAAATTCAACATCACGCTTTAATTGCCTGGCTTGTCTGGGGTTGTTCCTCTCCCCCTGATTTCCTCCATATTTTCATTGCACGCTCAGTGGCCTAAACCTGTGAATACAATGGCCGAGTTCTTTTTTGAAGACGATTATTTGGAGGAGGAGCCGTCCGGCTCCCTGGAGCACGACCCCGTAGAGGCCCTAGATGCAGGGGTGCAACATTCAGTGAACACAGCCTTAATCAGGGCGATTGCACCCCTCAAGCGCCACTTGAATAACTACACGCTGCAGCAGGGATGGATCCCCGCAACCAGCGTCCGACCTTCAGCTAGAGGTTCTAAAGGTTCCAACCCTCATACAGAGGATTTTGCTCGACTCTCCAGAGCTTTGGCGAATGACCACCCATATACTGCGTCAAAGGAGTCTACTGACTCCACGCAGGGCGTCAAAGGAGACTCCTCATCAGACAGGGATTCAGAGGATGAGGAAGCGACCAGACCAAAGTAAAAATGTAGGAAGGAGCACCACCTTGAAGTCCCCACTCAACCTAAGATCCTCACATTTGAACCGGTGGACATTGTCCACCCTAATTCCACCGCGTGGCTCCCGCGGCAGGAGGTGGCGAATTACGTGCAGTCGCACCTCCGACGTCCCTTTGACAAGGACGTCAGGGCACGACTGCGGTCGGAGTGCCCGAGGCCGGATTTGGTGGCGCGAGTCGCGGAGACCCCGGAGGTGGATCCTACAATGATCACGTATTTGAAAAAATACGCAAAACACCGCAAGAAGGGCATAGACCGCGCCTAGCGGTCATGCCAAGATAAGTTATTAGACCTATCAGGCCCACTAACTAAAATTATTGAAATAGGGTTTCAAGCCAAGGAGTCTGGAACTCCGATAGACCCAGATGACCTGATCGGATGGGCGCAGCGGGCAGTGTGCCAGTTGGGCAACGCCAACTGCACCATGTCAAGTGAGAGAAGAAGATCTGTCCTCCTCAAGTTAGACCCTAAGTTAGCGGAGTTGTCCTCCTCGGAGGCTGGACCCATTGCCCAGGGTCTTCTTTTTGGACAGCCTTTCTTGAAAGAACTGACAAAGTTTGTCACCACCTTCAGTGGCCTAGACAAAGCACAAGAATCACTCAAACGCGCCTTACGCCCGGTTTTCACCAGGGCAGGATGAAATCGAGGGCGGTCGTTCGGCCGTGGGTACAATCAAGGCGCCCCACGTGGCCAACAGCAACAAAGAGGAGGCTACCAGGATTACAACACCGGCAACGCTTCCTTCTACCCCTCCCGAAAAAGAGGGAGGAACCGATTCCGGAAGGGCAGATTTGGTGGCAATCAGGGCAACCACCAAGACACCGGAACTACAGGTGAGACTCATTCTATGTTCAGAAGTAGTTCTGGGGGGACGGATTCAATCTGTCCTACAGGTCTGGCAAACGATCTCGCAGGATGCTTGGGTCTTGGAGACGGTTCAGGGGTACAAACTGGAATTGTACAATACTCCCTCCCAAGGTCCCCTTCCTCCTCCCATACATTTTTCCCGTCAAGATCAGAGTTTCATTTCAGACAAAATTCAATCCCTGCTCAAGAAGGGAGCTATCGTGGTCACTCAGCCACACCCTCGAGGTTTCATCAGCACGGTTTTCTTAGTCCAGAAAAAAGGGGGCGGTTCCAGATTGGTTCTGAATTTGAGGGACTTCAGCGGATGGATCATTTACCGACATTTCAAAATGGAAGGCATCCATTTGTTACGAGACCTCCTACAGGAAGGGGATTGGATGGTCCGTCTAGACCTGAAAGATGCGTATCTTTCAGTGCCCATCTACGCTCCGCACCGGCAGTTTCTTCAATTTCTCTGGCAGGGAGTCTGCTACGAGTAGAAAGTCCTTCCCTTCGGACTTTCGTCAGCACCTTGGTGCTTCACGAAACTCCTGCGCCCGGTCATGGAGTCGTTGCGAGCTCGGGGAGTTCGCTTGATCGTCTATATAGACGACATCATTATCATGGCCCGTTGCCCTCGCATGGTACTCATGCACCTAGAGTGGGCAATCGATTTGCTTCAGAGCCTGGGTTTCGTGGTGAACCCTCAGAAGTCCATTCTGTCCCCCACGCAATCTATAGAATTCCTGGGTTTTCAGATCGACTCTTGGAGCAGCCAGCTTCTCCTTCCCGCGCAAAAGATCAGAGCAATCAAGAAAGAATTGAGATTGATTGTGAACAAGCGGATTGTATCCTTGAGAGCGTGTGGCCCGAGTGGTGGGCCTGTTAGCCTCATCGATCCAAGCGATATTTCTGGGACCTCTGCATTATCGAGCACTCCAGCGCATGAAGATCCAACATCTCTGCAAAGTCCTCGGATATGCAGAACGGATTCCTCTGTCCGAGGAAGCGAGGTGGGAGATGTTATGGTGGTTAGATCACATGGAGTCGTGGAATGGCAGAGCCATATTCGGATCCAGCCCCGAGATAGGGATCGAATCGAACGCCAGCCGCTGGGGCTTGGGAGCCCGCTGCCGTCCGATTTTGACGGGGGGTCGGTGGTCCCCGGAGGAGCTTTCCCTGCACATCAATGGTCTGGAGCTGCTGGCAGGCTCGTTTGCAATTCGCAGTCTCTCCCCCCAGAAGACGAATTGCTGTATTCTTTTACGGATGGACAACGTATCGGCAGTCCGATACGTGAACAAGCTGGGCAGAAATCGCCAAGGATTTTTGCCACTATTGTCTGCAACACAAGATATCAGTCGTGGCAGAATATCTCCCAGGGTGCAGCAACGAGGTGGCGGATTGGCACTCTCGTTACCTATGCGATTACAGCGATTGGAGGCTTCATCCTCGAATTTTTCGCTTCCTGAATCAAACATGGGGTCCTTGTCAATTAGACTTGTTCGCATCTCGCCTGAATAAACAACTCCCGAAATTTTTCAGTTGGCGTACGGACCCGGAGGCGATCACCTCGGACGCGTTTCTGCAGGTCTGGCCTCCCCGCCTTTGCTATGCCTTCCCACCATTTGTAATGATACCCAGAGTCCTGGCGCAGGCCAGGCGTCAGCAAACAGAACTTCTTCTAGTCACCTCGTTGTGGAGAGCACAAGCTTGGTTCCCAGTTGTACTGGAAATGTCTTGTGCTGTACCAATGTTACTTCCACAGACATGGAACCTGTTGCTGGACCCTCACAAGCAACCTCATCCCTTAGTATTAGTAGGACAACTCCCTCTGGTGGCATGGCGAGTTTCAGGGATAGATGGGAGATCCCTGGCCTTTCGAGAGACACTACCGCCTTCATTAAACAGGCATGGTCCGATAATACCCACAAGCGGTATTCATCAGCATGGAACAAATGGTGTAGCTGGTGTGCTCAACGGGATATCGATCCCACTACAGTGAATGTCTCCATGGTCATGAATTACCTAGCCTCCCTGACTCCTCATCGGGTCTCGCATACAGAACAGTTAATACCTTTCGGTCTGCGATATCGGCGGGACATGTTCAGCTGGATGGCAAACCCGTGGGGGAACATCCCTTGGTTTGCAAATTGTTAAGGGGGATTCGGATGGTCAAACCCCTGTGTCCAAAGTACTCGTTCCTATGGGACGTCGCAGTGGTTCTACGGTTTTTAGAAGCCTGGCCAGCTAACAGATATCTATCACGCAAGCAGATCTCCGCCAAATTGGCCATGTTGTTATGTTTGGTCTCTTGCAAGAGAGTGTCAGATATCCGTGCTTTGGATTTGGCTGGTCGCCGTTTCTCCCCTGAAGGGGTCACTTTTAATATCTCCAGGCGAACCAAGTGTAATACCACCTCGGTTTCATATCCTAGTTTTCCGGATAATCCGAAATTATGTGTGGTTCAATGTCTTAAAGCGTACGAGGTAAGTACAGCTGAGTTTCGTTTTAATATGCAAGGTCAACTGTTTATTGCTTTACAAAAGCCGTTTCGACCAGTGACCCCAGCCACTTTAGCTCGTTGAGTGCGTTGGCTCATGAGTGAGGCAGGTATTGATGTTTCTAAGTTTGGGGCTCACTCTGTTCGAGGGGCAATGGCCTCTAAGTCACATGCTCTGGGAGTAACGCTTGCCGATATAATGACGGCAGCTGACTGGTCGACAGAGTCCACCTTTAAGTCTTTTTACTAGATGTGGCATCAGTAGTGGTGGCTAAGCTTTGAACAAGCATAATCGGAGCCTCCGGTCCTGACATAGAATTAAAAATTTGCGAACAGGTCGTGACAAGAATTTTCAATTCTATTAAGGACACAGAGGCGAGGATTATCCCACCCAAGATTATGTGTTATACTGAATCATAGGTCATGAATTGCAGTGTTTGCTGTCAATGTTCTTTGATCGTACGATTGACTTATTTCCCACCCTGGTTAAAGGATTTGATGTATCCGATAAGTTCTAGAGTGACCGTTATTACGGGGTTTTCTTTTTGTTTCAGATACGAATGGCAAGTAAAGGAATTCTGCCTTCTTCTTCAAGGGTTCATTGGAGTGTTCTACCTCCTTGGAAGTGCAGCGGTCGTTCGCTGATCTCAAACCGCAGAGTTTTCCTCCCCGAGACATGAAGTGTCCCTGTTGGACTTCAGAATGTTTGGTTACCGTAATGGATGGTCTGGTTAAAGACAGTGTTCGAGATGGAATGGTTATCTCAAAGACGTTGGACTTAATGGTTTCAAATAGATCACGCAAAGAAAGAGGAAGTGACTACCTCTGTGAGACCTTATATAGGGTACTCTCTATGGTTATGGGGCACCTAGTGCTCAGGGGATTTGTAGTTTACGAATAAAAAAAGGTGTTTTTTAAATTTATTTTTATTGGCTGCTGTTGTAATAAATGCAAAGAAATGAGAAGCATAATCCTCACCTCCGTGTCCTTAATAGAATTGAAAATTCTTGTCACGACCTGTTCGCAAATTTTTAATTATGCTTTAGGTGTGGCTCAAGAAGACATTTAGCAAGCTCTAAGATTTTACCGCCCACCGCTAAATACATATATAATCAGATTCGTTTCTTCCTTTTGGGCTGCAGGTGGCGCTGGAACTAGAGTCAAATTCGTAACCTTTTTCACTGTCTTTGAGCCGCTTCTGTATTGGGTCACTTCCGGTTTGAGGACCTGGTTGTGGAAAAGAAAGTACAAAAGCGGCGAGCACCATGCGTGTGCTGTGTTATTATCATCAGCTGAGGAGCCTTTACTACAGCTATGTCTCAGCACTCACTGCGGGAATGGATCAGCGCAGAGATGAGTGTCTCGTTCGCAAAACTCCCAAACCCGACACTGGGACTCATATTCATAGCATAAAGTTATAGAGTCATTTTATACGCCACATCACCTGATTTAATCTTTGCTTGACCTAACTAGTCATAGGGCTTAACCACTGGTGCAATCCTCTATAAATGGGCAGCAAGTTGTCCCCTGCCTGAACAACTAATACAAACACAGGACGGCATTCTCTCGCCTGCCCTACTTTGACTCTCTTACTCCAGTAGTAGCTACTCGTGGACCCCAGGGATCCATATCCTATTTAAAACTGCCCATAAGTTGTGGCAGTTCAGTAAAAGTACTTTGCCTACTGAGGTTTTTGAGTTCGTACTTATATGTCAACTGATGTCCATTTAGCGGGTGCCTCCTCCCTATTTTCAGTAATGCACACCTTCCAAAAAGCAAGATACCACTGTAGGCTTCCATAAGATCAGCCTCATTGCAAGCTTGTATCATCCAAGAGAACTTATATGGAAAGCATTTCCTCACAGTAAAATTGATGAAAACTGCAAAGAACTAGAAGATAAATGCAGTTACGAACAGCGTTGTGTAAGAGAACGCCTGCTGAAATCGTGTGCATGACGAAGTGCACTACAGAAAAACAGTCCATAAACTGGACCAACAAGTAGGAAATCACCTTTTCTAGTGCTGTTTGTGATGCTGAGCTGTGTTTCTGTTGCAAGGAAAAAATAAACACGACAGCTAAGGCATGCAATGAGGCTGGTAAGGTCAGAGCGGTGTGATTTCTAGTTCAGCTCTTTCTGTCTAAGCAATCAGTAAGCCTCCTTCTTTCTGAAGGAAGGGGGCTAAGTATTTTTGCAGCATGAATAATGTATAGATAGTGCTACTTGAAGAAAACAGATGTCAAGCTTTTTGCTGAACTTAGAAACTGCTCCATCATCAAATATATCCCCCACCATAACTTAATTATTGAGTCTGCCTGCTTATAACGTTGCTGAGAGAGAGTGAGCTCTGGGGCTCACCTCTGCGCCCTAACAGTAGTAAGTCTAAGTGCTAATGTGACTTAAACTTTATAGCAAGGTGTTCTGAAGATAGTGTGGCACTCTTGGTGAGGTACATTTTGGTGCCTTTCACTCACATTTTTCTGGCTTCCATGTATCTATGCACATGTTTACTGTGTCCATGACTCATGCCGCCACGTATGAGGTGCCTTAAACCACAGCATGTGTGGGCTAACCATAGGTGTGTGAATTTGTGAAGCCCGCCGACTGAAAGTGTGATGTTTGCTAACCATTACGGAAAAAAGGGCCTGAGGAACAGCAGTTGGACTTGCGCCTCTTAACAACCTCACTCCATCAGTGACCCTAACCTGGCATATGTCCTGCCAAATTATCCCTTCTCCTCCCACCCTGCTATGGTCCCGATGAGTAAGGCAGACTGATGGTCGGACTGGTACATACCAAATTGCACTGCTTTTTACTACGGGCTGCCCAATCAAGGTTTTCAGTCAGTCCCCTCCCACAGCAGGGGATGAGACAATATCCAGTCCTTGTTATTCGCCTGTGGGTTGGCTGTTGAGTATGTTTCTGCCCGCCCCAACACACACACACACAATCAGCACCCATGGCTATATTAACGTGCACTCTCTTGGACTCCGCAGCCTGCAAGCAACTCCCCACACACTGGCTTCTGCACTCCCTTGTGCGTCTCACGAGCAGCAGAAACCGTACCGTCAGTGGGCTGCATGCCTGCCAACGAGAGCTAGCCACATTTGATGAGGCTGGAACTATTGACAAAACCGAAGACACTATCCCTTTGAAAGGCGAGAGAGACTAAGACAGAGTCAATCATGGATGGGCAACTCCACCCCTTTCCTGTTTGCCCCCGGCACAGAAACTTTGGGAATTCCGCAGTGTCCACAGTCCTCTTAATGGCTGCACAGCCTGTGCTCACCCGGATGCTCGCTTATGGTTATAATTAGCTGATTTTAGTACGGCCACTTCTTATTGCACAGAGCCCTGTAGCTCATAAACCCTGGGAATGATTACACTATCCAGGGTTGTGCTTTGTTGACTACACGTAGCTGCTTTTTTTTCATTGTGCTGCCCTTTTTGGAGATCTCGAGGCAATGCAAAATGTAGTCAGAAGGGGTGGGCCAAACTCTGTGGAATCTTGTGGAGTTTTTATGTAACTCTGTAGAATTCCGATGAGTAAAAGTCTGTGAGTTCTGCCCACCCCTAGTCTGATGCTAGCCCAGGTAGTTATTCGGGCCATAAAATTCCTATGCTGGGATTTATTTGGGCAGATTTAATATTTGATGTACGGAAGTGTAGAGGTAAAGTCAATGTGGCAAATAAAAGGGCCATGATATTGAGTTGGCTTCACATAATGGAACTGGGTATGAAAATTGATTCTTGTGTTAATCCATCTGTGTATGCTGTGGTGCATATTAATGCAAGGGTAAAAAAAAGTGTGCGGAATATGCATAGGTGGAAAATGAATATTCAAATGTTTTCAAAGATCGGTTGATTAAAATAAAAGGGATACAGGGATTGTGTTGTGTGAAAATGTCATACCAGTTACACAAACATTGAGGAATGTACCATTAAATTACAGAGATACACTAAAAGAGATGTTGCAAGACTTATGTAAGAAAAAAATGATGGCACCCAAAAGGTCTGATTGGCTTCTGCCAGTGGTAATTTCTTTAAAATCTAGTAGAGGTTTAAGACTCTGGGGCCGATTACGATCTCGTCCGGAAAGCATTCCAACCGATTCGGTTCCGGAATGCTTTCTGAACGACTTGGATCTGGGGAGTCCGAACTAGCGATTTTGATGCATCCGGATGCTTCCGGATACGATTCGTTCGGACTCCCATTGACTTCAATTGGAGCCTGTGTTCCGAACCAGAACACAGGCTCCCATTGACAAAAGGGGTGGTTGGGGAAAACCTTGCACCCTGTGGCAGGAACCCCATGCTGCCTGCCACACTGTGCGTGCATGGGGAGGGGGGACCCATGGATACCCCCACAGGCCAGATTCGGAGGGCTCCGGGTGAAGGGGGGCCTGCTATGGGCCCCCAAAGTCAGATTCCAACAGCTGATTCATTTTGAAACAACCGATTCGGAAAGACTGTCCGAATCTGACATCCTAATCACTCGGCTGGAAACGCGCTCCATAGACCGCTACGATTTGGCTCTGAATGACTTGGTTACTCCCAATGCCTTTCGGAACTGAGTCGGACAGTTCGAAGGCTTCACAGCCATCATAATGTATTGTTGGGAAACATGTCCGAGTCGGTCCAAAAGGCGGGTTCCGAATCGGATTCGGACGAATCGAATGCCATTCGGAGCCTTTCCGGACGACATCGTAATCGACCCCTCTGTGTTGATCCGAGGAGCTTAAATGAAGCCACATGGGTGGATACTTTTCCTCTTCCCAATTTGCAAGAATTGTTGTTATCAAATGGTGATGCAAATACCTTTTCAAATATAGACTTTGCAAGTGCTTACCATCACATTGAGTTGGAGGAGGATTCCAAGCACTGCACAGCCTTCATAAGCCCTGAAGGAATGTTTCAATACAAAAGGATGCCTTTTGGCCTTGTGTTGTATTTCCATGTACATAAAATCCATGTAGCTTTAAATGCTCGTGCTTTTTCTTACCTTAGTGTTTGTGTTTAAATGGAGACAACGTGGAGTTCGGTTGCCATGGTGTAGGTCGTTACTGCAGCCCTGGTCTTTCCAGGAAACTGACCCGTTCCGGTGTGGCTACTCGTGGTTCCTGGCTCTTCGTGGGCTCCTAGCGCTATATTACATGAAATAAAGATTTTATCTAAATGGAGCTGACTTCGGATGCATCCTCCTCATACTACGACACATCAATTTGGCAATGATTTGGAAGAACAACAAAACAAACTTACGAAGCCCACCGAAGAATCCTGTGTCTACGACCTCATCCGTGAAATGGAGTCGCTGACTGCTTTTTGTGAGCTCTTTTGGTTTATTTGATTTTGCTGGGGATTGCCAGCTGCGGTCTGACGCAAGCATTTCAAGTATTCCCCTTTCTGTTGAGCTACGGGGATTGACGCTCTGATGCTTGAGCATGGGTCATCTGATACAGGCGGTATCCTGGCAACAATGAGCTCACAAGATGTATTGTTTATCGGCGGTCATCTTAAGGTGGGCATAATAACTACTGACCTTGCATGCTCCTTTGCCAATTGGTGGCCATTTTAAATTGGGCATGTTTTAGAGTGCAAGTCAGCATTTTACCTTGGAAATTGCACTTATAAAGTATAATTGCTGGTTTCTACATTTTTAACTATTGCTTCAGGAATTTTTGGAGAGCTCATCGATGTGAAAGTATAACACTGTCTCACCATAATTGGGTGTTTCATTTTCCTTAAAATATTTTGCTTTTATTCTTGCTTAAGTTTTCATTAAATAGTACTATGTTTTTATTGCTTCTTCAAGGCAACCATTGCAAATTTCTCCATTTCTACAGAACCATGGGAAGCCTCCTGTCAAGTGGCGGCAATGGTTCAGGTCATTTGAAAACTACATTGTAGCCATTGATGGGAAGAAGTATTCAAATGAAAGAAAAAAAGCTTTTCTATTTGGATTATTGGGTGATGCTGGTCAAGATATTTTTGACAATATTCCTGAATGTGAACCTCCTCCGGGACAATTTATACCTTGAGATGAATATACTGAAGCTGTAACGAGATTAGAGAAAAGATTTTCGGACCAGCCAAACATAATGATTGAAAGGCACAGTTTCTTTCATAGGAAGCAATTAAGTGATGAATCCATAGCGGAATACATATCCAGTTTGTGTATTTTGGCTGCCAAATGTGAATTTGGTATGAATCTGGATGTTTACTTTCGGGACCAATTTGTCTTTCATTGTTCTTGTAAGAAAATACAAGAACGGTTGCTTGCCTGTGTAGGAAAGTAGGATCTGCTTCTTATGGTTACCCCACTTTTTGCTTGATGGTGCACTGTTTTGACTTGTCTGACTGGGATCCTGCTAATCAGGACCCCAGTCTATCTGCTTTCTCCTTTAAATTGTTATGCATGTACTTTGGTACACTCCAGATTGGATACTGGGGTACCCTTATAAGTCCCTAGTATATGGTACCCATGTACCCCGGGCATAGGTACCCCAGAGGCCTCCCATGGGCTGAAGCATGTATTATGCCACCCCTGAGAGGCCGTTCAAAATGGAACTACAGGTCTGCTACTGCAACCTGTGTAAGATGGTGCTTGCACCACTTACTTTAGATATAGGTTCACTATATCTATAGGTCACTACACTTAAAACTTATAAGTCACCCCTATAGCAGGCCTTACCAATCCTGAAGGCGAGGTGCTGGGTTTTTAGTGAGAGGGTGCCCCTGCATGAGCAGAGCCTCTCTGCAGCCTTCGGAGACCATTCTCCCGGGTTGTCTGTGACTCAGCCGGACATATAGGTAGAGGTGCATTATAAGCTCGCGGTAAATGCTATCTCGAAAACGGCTGCATAGAAACATATCTTGTTGGTATCAAACACCTTGGAATCATACCTCCACACCAGTAACTGGTGTGGGAGGTATGATTCCACCCTTCTGAAGCGAGCTTCGTGGGGTCACTGGTCTAACCGGTGCCAGCCTTCTCGACCCGTTCAGCACAAAATGGATGCTGCCGACCAGAGACACATTTCTGCCCTCCTGCTGCTGATCCAAGCTCAAGCAGAGGAAGGCAGCACAATAGGCATCCTATCACAGGAAGGTGTTACCACCTCCCATACAGGATTTAGTGTATTGGGGCTGGGTGGGTGCACTCTGAGAGTGTCTGAAAGTCTGCACTTTGGGCACATTTGGTGTCCCTGTGCATAGTCCAGCTCAAACCAGTTCTGGGAGCCATTGGCTCCTGCTCTGGCGCGAAACTGGACAAAGGACATGGGTGTAACCACCCCTCTGTCCTGACCCTCCCCTGGGAGGGTCCCCCGAATCTGTCCAACCCTCTCCAGTGGGTACAAAAGGATTACCTGGCTGTAAGACTTTATATTTTACGTGGACAAGATTCTACGAGAAGAAACCACTGACCTTCGACCGTCTGGACACTTTGGACTTCGCTGGACTTCGACAGGGCCCGACTTCGTCTCCCTCTCCGTCCAAAGCTTTGTCTGTGCCCTTGCTCCATACAGGCTCTGTGCAGGACCTGTGGTGCACTAAGGACAACTGAAGAATCTCCCTTGGGGTGAAGGAGTCACTCCCCTGCATTCGCAGGCACCACAACGCAACTGACCGGTCTGCTGCTCCTGAGCTCCTGCGGACTCCAAAGTTTTCAGCAACACAGGACATGGGTTAAAAAGATCCCTGAGGTTGATCTGCCATCTCAGCAAGTTTGAGGCCAGTATCCCTCGTGGGGACTGCATAACCCAAACCCCTGTGCACCACGTCCAATTGCAGTTGCATAAGCTTGTTGGAAATTCCCGAGCTTGTGCATTGGACTCCGTGTAGTCCTGACCCTGAGCAGTATTTGCACCAAAGAACTCCGGCATCCTTGCACGGAGTGCTCCGTGGGCTGGTACTTTGCAATCTTACTTGAGGTCCCCTCGCGACTCCTGGTCATTCGGCCTGTGGGTCCTCCTGAAGGTCATCTTGATTTCTGTTAGACTTTCCTGGTTGCTCCAGATGTGCCCTGACTCCCCATTGCTTGGTGAGTCCCCTGGACATTGCTGGTCCACACCGTAACCTGCTTGACCTTCCTGCATGGGTTGCTTTTTCCAAGGCTTGTTGGTGCTCCAGCCGGACACCGACCCCTCAGCACTCGACATCCTTTGTGGGAAAGCTTGCATCTGGCTCCTGGTCATCATCGACATCTCCTGCTCCTCGTGGCTGCAGAGTCAAGCATCCCTTCTTTGCACCTGAAGCACCCGACATCGGTGGGCATCCGTCTCCCGAGCCCCTGGTCACTCTGAAGTGACCCAGACTCTGTCCCCTCTGCTTTCAGGTTCCTTCCTTCCAGAATCCAGGCTTGGATCATGGCCATGCCCTACATTGCAGTCGCAAACGGACCGATTGCCCGTTTGCGACCGCAATTTAGGGTCGTACATCTGGCCCTTAGAGTTAATGCAGTAGAATCAAATTCTGAGGATTTACAAGAAGACTTAATTAGTAATCTTGTGTTGACTGTTGATGATGAAATTTCTTGTGCTTCATTCAGGGCTCCATTGGGTTTGGTTTTGATTGGGAATAAAGAATTAGAGATCATGGCAGACAGGTTCTCCTATCACTATTTTATCCAATGTGTTGTTCTATGCTGAACAATTTAATAAGAAATTGTTACACACAGATGTCCATCCAAAAGCTTTCGGTGGACAGGATATTGTTATGTTAGGCTATTTCGTGGAGCATTTGAGTGTCTTAGGACGTAAAATTCAGACAAAAATATATGTTGCAGAGAAAGGTTGTGATTTGGTGGGCTGGAAGGACTTAGCCAGAATGGGTATTATTCTTAAGCCTGGTAGTGATCAGCCACTTGTTCTGGGTGAAATGCCAATTGCATCTATTGAATTACTACAAGATAGGTATGCTTGTGAAACTGATACATATTAAGTAGGCATAAGAGAGTTTTTGAGGATAGAGTTAGTTGTGTCAAAGGTGTTGTTCATGACATAAAACTCAAAGAAAATGCAGTTCCTGGTAAACACAAGGTTATGCCTATTCCTCTTTGCATTAGAGATCAATTGAAAAAACTGTTGGATGGAATGTGTAAAGATGGTATAATTCAACCGGTTGATTTTTCTGAATGGGTTTCAGCTATAGTTTTGGCCAAAAAAAGGATGGAAATTTACGTTTGTGTGATGACTTGAGATCACTCAATAAGAACATTGTGGTGGATTGCCACCTGTTGCCTAAGATCCAAGAAATGTTAATGGCAATTGGTGATGCAACTTTCTTTTCTAACATTGATCTCAAGTCAGCATAACATCAGGTAGCGCTTGCACCTAAATCTTGGGACTTGCCAACATTTGTTACACCATTCGACCCCTTCAAATTTTTAAGATTGCCATTCGGCCTAGCGTCAGCTGCAAGCATTTTTCAGAAGCTTATGGATTCTTTATTGAAAGGAGTCAAGGGTGCACGGGCTTTTCAGGATGATATCCTGATTTTTGGTAGAGATATTGTCAAGCATAATACTGTGCTAGACAAAGTGTTAAGCATTTTAAACGGCAAAGGCATGACTGTCGCCAAAGAAAAGTGTAAATTTCTAGTCAAGGAACTGGACTACTTAGGGCACACAATTACATCCTAAACAGGATTTGATTGATGCTATTCGAAGGGCACCACTACCGACTGATAAGGACTCACTGAGATCCTTTTTAGGTCTCAGGAAGTACTATGCCAGATTGGTTTGAGGGTATGCAAATTTTGTGGAACCTTTAACCGCTTCGCCGCGATCGGAATTCCGCCCAGGTGCTGGACATTCTGATCGCGGGTGTGGTCGTGACGAGCTCAGCTCGTCATGCGCACAGCCCAACCGCGCAGCATGACGAGCTGAGCTCGTCATGAGCATCGAAGGGGTTAAGATGTCTTTTAAGAATGAGAAGATCTTGTGGACAGATCTGCAGGATAAAGCATTTTTGGAAATCAAGAATATGATTATAAATGCTCCCTGTTTGCATCCTATCAACGGGGCCGATAAGTGTGCAGTCATTGTTGATGCCAGCTCAGTGGTCTAGGACTGTACTCACACAAATACATCATGGCAAAGAACATACAATAGCATTTGGATCTAGAACTTTGAGTAAGTCAGAGACACACTTCAGCACAATAGAGAGGGAGGCATTAGCGTGTGCTTGGGCCGTGGAGAAATGTAAAACTTGCCTTTGGCAGCAAATGTTTGACCTGTCTTGACATCTTTTATCTCTAATGTCTGGTAATGGTACTGGTGCTGCTTCTTCCAGATTGGTACGTTTGTTATCTAAATTACAAGAGTATACATTTAATGTGAAGTACATTCCTGGTGGTAAGAATTACAGAGCAGGTTGGGGGCATGGCTTGACGTACGGCAAGATGGCTGCATAATACCGCGGCTCGGCCGACCACCGAAATAATCCTGCAGTAATCCTGTTTTCCTGAAGCCATCGGCCCTACTGCACTGCAGCGCTGAGCATCCTGACACTGGGGGACTGCTCGCTGGTGAAATTGCAGCAAAAACAAGCGGTAAAAGCGCGAAAATCGGTGGCTCACCCTGGCGCCACATTAGAGGCAACATGGCGGCCTCCATATCCAGATCCTGGTGAGTCCGATATCGCGGCTCGCGCTGCGGCCGTACCTGATGCAGCGCTGCTGCTTTCTATCTCTACGGACCCCCCGTCTCGCTCGGCGCCCAGACGTGTGTAGCCAGCAGGGTAGCGCAGGGCAATATCACCATTGATAGGTCCAACTGACGCCACTGGAGGATCGAATGCAGCGACCCTGACGCACCGAGGTGAGCAGCGCGCTTTTGGGGCCGACTAGTGGACTCACTGCGAGAACGATCGCGGGGCGGTTCAGTGAAGCGGCGCCTGCTTGAGCGCATCGGCTATAGACACGTAACTGCATGGTGGGGGAGAAACACTGAGACATCCTTGCAGCTGCTGGGCTGAGCCAATTGTAATCACGCGACAGCCTGGGGACACTGACCGATGCTACTACGAACAACGGCAGTGAAAACAGATGCACATATGTAATGGAGACAGTCCTTGCAGATTTGCTAAGATTGATTGTACCAACACTAGCGCTGTGAACTATACGTGAGACGTGGACCTTAGTTCAGACAGTGGTGAGAGACATATTGCGAAGCACCAGCACCCCTAACGCCCTTCAGATACTGTGCTAGAACCACATACAGTACCGAACTGCCCTAAATAGCGGAGGTGATACGAGGGTGCGCGCTACAAGGATAGGGTGATTCCTGGCGCTTACCACTTGACTAAGTACACGCACACAAACCTAAGGTGGAACTGTATTGATATGAGTTTGCATAGGTGGAAATTTCAGGCGACGTGAGGCGCCCCGCGTGGTGCTCTGACAGCCCCCTGGCATACTTTACGTGGATTGTCTGATTTATATCAATTGAAATTTTTGTATTGGGATATTAACTACACACTGCTTCCTCATCATGGGAAAACCAGATAAACATCAACCGAGGCTCACGTTCGAGTTGCGCAAATCTGTGAAACCCCAGCATGCCTCGGACTCAGAACTGGATAGTGCCGCCCCAGCCTCAGCTACGCTGGAGAAATCCCTAGCGGCTATTCACATGAGTCTACAGTCAATTAACGATAATATGGAAGCGCTAAACGGTCGAATTGATAGCATATCCGCTAAGCTGTACAAGCAAGGCCTGAGGATTGGGGTAGCGGAACCACGCATCTCAAATACGGAGGAGGGCCTCCAGAAAATTGAGACGAAAACATCCAACATGGAACAACTATTAGCGGTCATCCAAGCGAAGAATGAGGACCTCGAAGCGCGCTCAAGGCGCAATAACGTACGCATTTTGGGGCGTCCTGAATTGACCAATGTTGGACGCCAGGAAACATATGTCGAAAACCTGTTCAGGGAGCTCAGTGGAGAAGACACACTATCCAGTATATTTATTGTGGAGAGAGCCCACCGCTCATTAGCAACGCAACCGCCTCCGGGAGCGCCACCTAGGCCAATTATTGCGCGCTTGCTCAATTACAGGGACAGAGACACTATACTCCGGGCCTCAAGACAAAAAGCAAATGTTAATTATCAAGGTAATGCCCTCCCCTTCTACCCGGACTTTACGGCGACAGTACAAGCCGCACGTAAAGAATTTCAAGCAGCCAAGAAAATCCTCTTTGCAGAAAAGATTCCCTATGCTATGCTGTACCCGGCGCGTCTCCGTATCGGAACCGAGGATAAAGCCAAAATCTTCGTCAATCCCAAACGGGCCCTGGACTACGCAAAAACGCTGCGGCGCAAAAAAACACCATCTCCCGCCACCTCAGATGTTGATGATTGAGTGGGAAACAACAGATCACTACACTCCTATGCTATGCATTGCCGTGGGCTCTACGGGGCGATCTACCCCCGGTGTTATACTCAGAACCGTTATCATTACATGGCCCCTCAAATTGGACACCTCATTAATGCTTCGGGCCATGTGACTGCGCTGTTGAGGCGTTTCGATGTCTCTGTATCCTTTAACGTTATTAACCATCTGGTTTACACAGGCTATTACATGCATAAGACACTGAATTGTTGCACATGCATCTTTATTTTTTGGCTACAATGGTGGCTCAGGTGTTATATTTAGACACTCGGTGGTCACCTCCCCTATCCAGTGGGAGGCTGTTTGTGTCGCAACGCCCCCGCGAATGGGTATACCCCGATTTACTGTATTGGTGTTGTTGTTTGCAATGGGGATCATTGGGGAAATGGGGTATGGCTTTGGCAATGTTAGGGTGCTGAAGTGGGAGGGGGTGGTAGGGTTTTGTAATGTTGTTTTTCTTTTTGTACGATGTGATCACACGAGTACGCACGAGGAAGCTGTGTTTATTAGGGATTACGTGGAAACACTCTGTATTTTTTACTCTGCTTTTTTCTGCATGCACTATTTGATAACCAAAAGTTATTGTGCAAGATATGACCGTGGGATCTCGAAGTATATTATGGGAATTTCTGAAATGAGTCTATGTCTATATACTGATGTACTATATAACTGCCATCATGATCACACAGGGCTGAGTCCCCTCTCATCTTCAGCTACAACTATTTACTTAGATATTGCACGATAATTACGCTTGCCTGACGTGGAATGTAAGGGGACTCAATACATCTAAAAAAATCCGCCAAGTGCTCGCTTATTTAGACAGACATAGAACTCAGCCCTTTTGCAGGAAACGCATTTAACCAAATCATCAGAAACCAGAATTGCGACCAGATGGGCTGGGTATAGATTGGCATCATCGTATTCTGCATATGCCAGAGGGGTCCTTATATTGTTTAAACGAGGTTTGCAATTTACAGCCCTAAAGGAATAAATGGATGATGAAGGAAGGTGTGCAATGGTCCATGGGAAATTGGGACAAAATATGATCACTGTCATTAACATTTATGGCCCTGTGGCGGACGACACACACGTATTTCTCCGAATGCCAGCAGTGCTCCGAACATGGCCGGAGGCAGCCATAATGTGGGGGGGTGATTTTAATACGCACTTGGACCCCACCAAAGATAGATCGAACACACAGGGTGCATGCACTGTGCTCAATGTATACGTGATGATATGTTGGAATTAGGACTTGTGGATGCCTGGCGATTACGCAATGAACAGGTGAGGATGGGCCCACACATCACGCCTGCTTATAACACATGGTCCAGATTGGATTACTGGCTATCAAATAAAGAGGGTAACAACTGGGTCACTGATGTAACTCTGCTTCCACGCACACTATCAGACCATAGCGCAGTAAAGTTAAGTATTAGCATCCCCACTTCTATATACCGCCCGTTCACATGGCGTTTCAGAGCTGATGCCTTGCTGGACCCTATTTACAGTGACACCATAAGGCAGGCGATAGCGCAATTCTTTGAAATAAGTGTGGGAACTGTGGACAGTGCTGCCACGCTGTGGGAGGCCTTCAAGGTCACTGTGAGGGGGGTATGCATAAGCACCACAGCTGGTATACTGAAAGATATCCGAGGCCAACTTTCTAAAATTGAAAATACACTAGCACACCTAGAACGCGATTACACAGCCAACCCAGACGCTGCTACACTAGCGTGCATTCAGGAACAGTTACAGGAATCCAATATAATGGCGGACACAGAAACCCGTTATTTATCACGTCGCCATATGGCGCGAGCGTACGGTGAAGGAGGCCGACCTGGTCGTCAATTAGCCACCAAACTCCAATTCCGTAATGAACATTGTCCTATCACGAAAATAGTAGATGCACAGGGAGCAGAACACTACACACCTCAAGGGATAGTTGACCAATTTAGATCTTGTTATTCTACATTATATGAGGCGGCGCTTGAAGACTATCTCTCTGATGTTGCTTGTGCCTGGTTGGCGGATGGCCATAGAGAATATCTCAGCCAACCAATCGGTGAAGAAGATATTAAAACAGCGATCCGATCTTTACCGAACAAAAAGGCCCCTGGTCCCGACGGACTCACAGCTGAGTTCTACAAGGAGTACGCTGACCTTTTAACGCCATATCTGTTAGCGGTATATGCAGAGGCCCATGACACAGGTATTCTCCCCTCGTCACTGAGACAAGCCTTAATTATCACCTTATTAAAAAAAGATAAACCTTCATCCCAATGTGACTTCTATCGTCCCTTGTCACTAATTAATTTAGATGCCAAAATATTAGCTAAAATACTGGCCACTCGGCTTTAACCCCTCATGACCTGCCTAGTGCTTCCTGATCAATCTAGTTTTATACCAGAACGCTCTACGTCCCACAATTTAAGAACGCTTTTTGCCATGTTTCATGTTCTCACGCCAGACCTGCCTGCTGCCGCGGTAATGTTGGATGCAGCTAAAGCATTCGACTCCATCGAATGGTGCTATATGTTTTACATCTTGAAGCGAATGGGGTTTCCGCAAGTGTTCACACGTTGGATACAGCTACTATATACATAACCATCGGCGAGGGATCGAGTAGGGAGCCTCACCTCTGAACCATTTGCTATTAACAGGGGGACTTGACAGGGCTGCCCCCTATCCCCACTACTTTTTGCTATCACACTTGAGCCATTGGCTTGTGTAATACGGCAGCGGCACAGGGAGTCTGCGCTCAACTTCAATCATAGACCTGTTGGCATATCATTATATGCAGACGACATGGTGCTTTTTGTTCGTGAGCCCCACAAATATCTATCCCCACTGCTATGGGAATATATCCGTTTTGGTTTATTCTCTGGACTTTTAATAAATTGGGATAAATCGGTGGTTGTGCCCCTGACGATAATTACTACGCCTCCACAAATGGAATTCCCACTGACTTGGTCTGCAGATCCGGTGAAATATCTGGGTGTGTGGGTGCATCGTGACCCGGAAATTGTAGTCAAGGAAAATTATGGTACAGCATACACGACATTAGAATCTCAAGTTGATAGATGGTCCTCTCTGCCCCTCTCCCTGGCGGACCGCATCGCTATTATAAAAATGATCGTGTTACCACGATTTCTCTACCTCTTCAATAATATCCCGATTACACTGCCAAAACAACTGTTCCACAATATCCGCACCCAACTACTTAGGCTGATTTGGAATGGCAAGCAGGCTAGGGTGAGCTGGCATACACTTACTCTGGATTATGCACATGGGGGTTTTTGTGCACCGGACTTATATGTATACTACCTATGCGCACAGGCACAATATGCCTACTATTGGTACAACCCGCACGCCTTCACGCCCCACGTGGCGGTGGAAGACGGAGAGGCCCACCCAATCCCACTGGCGGGAATACTCACACATACACGGAGAGGGACACCACGAACGGAAATCAACACAGTAGATGCTACTATTGCCGCCTGGCAGACTATTGTTAAATTAACAGCGAAACTCCCGCTATACGCCCCAGCACTGCCACTTGCACACCACGCTTCCCTATCCGTAACTCAGGAAAGTGGAGCGATCCGATCACTACAAATGGTGGGTATACAACGCATGCAGGATATCTATGAAGTGGGTCAATTTCTCACAACAGACGACCTACAATACATTACCAATCAATCGCTGTTGTTTCGGTTCACCATTCATCGATTGAAGCAGGCGCTTAAAGCTCACTACGGTTCATTCCCAGTAGAGCCGCCTATATTAAAATCACTACAGCTTCTACTAGTAGCACCTTCAAAGCGTAAATTGGTGACTAAATTGTATAAAGGGGTGCGCTCTGAGATGGTGGGGGTAGGAGATGACAGCTTAGCTAGATGGAACAGTCGACTAGATCCTCCACTGACCCCCATCTGATTGGGAACACATATGTACATTAACTGGTAAACTGACCCCAAATGGCAATCTCAGAATTATCCATTTCAAGTATATTCACCAGGTATATCATACACCTTTGAAATTGCACAAAATCGGATTCCGTGACACCAGTGAATGTAAAAGATGTCGCCAGCCTGATGCGGACTTTTGGCATTTGGCGTGGCACTGTGCGAATGTCGCTAAAGTTTGGAGGGAAGTCGTACAACGTCTGCAAAATATGACCAATTTACAATTGCAATGTACACCTGCTATGTGTTTACTGAGTTGTGTGCCTCATATTAAGGGAGTAGTGGGGACATTTTTACGAATTGCATTACTCATAGCAAAGCGTCGAATAGCGTTGACGTGGGAGAGTACCTTGACCCCACGCCTTGATCACTGGTTAAAAGACATGGTATATTGTAAGGAGTCCCTGGAGCTGTATGCGGAAGAATTGCCATCAGCCTCTAAACCAAAAGACATTTGGGAGCTGCTGCGACAATACTTATTGACGACGAATCAGCAGGACTCTACGCTTCCTCCTTAAGTGTCATTGGTGTATAATATGTAATCCCTATGATATGTCATGTACATTATGAACGCTAGCCCCTCTTGCATTTGTATATATAAAATAACATCGATCACATCTAATTGATTGTGTTGAAGGTTATGGTTGTTGACGTACCGCCCATACGGCGGGTTGTGTGTTATTTCTGCTTAAAACTCAATAAACAGAATTTAAAAAAAGAAAGAATTACAGAGCAGGTTGCTTATCATGCATACCACTTAACTGGGATGGTGAGAAGGATGTGATTCGTGATCAGGAGTGTGTTGTGTCTGTCGTTGATACTCATTCGTCTGGCACTATTTTTGAGGATGAGTGGATGCAGTGTTCTAGTAATGATGTGGTGTTAACTGAAGTTAAGAAATACATTTTATGTAAATGGCCACATGTAAGAAATTTGAACACTACACTCATGCCATTTCAGTAAGTTTCTGCTGAGTTATCAGTGGGGAATGGTTTGGTAACCAGACAAGGTTTATTCATACTGCCTGAAACCTTAAGACATAGACTATTGTCTAATGCGCATCCTGGACATCCGGGCATGACAGGCAGCAAAAAGTTGCTCTGCAAGTATTACTGGTGGCCAAGTATGGACACATCTGTGGAGCAGTTTGTAAACAAGTGTCCAGACTGCTTAACTTCTGATAAACATTGGAAAGTAAATAAGTGTGAAACTGGCATGAATCCTCTTTCAGAAAAGCCATGGAGTAAATTGGCTATTGATTTTTCAGGTCCGTATCACAAGTTACACAGAGATATGACATTTCTTATTGTCCTTGTAGATTATTATTCTAAGTGGCTAGTTTATGATTTTGTATCGATGCCAACAACAGATGTTGTTATTCAATTCCTGGACAAGGTGTGTGCTATGGAGGGGAGTCCAAACATTTTGGTCTCTGATAATGGCGCTCATTTTGTTTCAGAGAAAATGACGTTATTTTTATGTAGATATAGTATCAAGCATGAAAAACACCTCTCTATTTTCCAGCTGCCAATGGTTTGGTTGAAAGATGTAACAGACTTTTCAAAGAAGGGATTCAGACCACTTTGTCTGCAAACTTGAACGTATGCAAGTATTTAAGGGAGAAAATTTGTAGTGATTTAAACACCCCTCATTCAATTACAGGGTTTTCTCCTTTTATTTTGTTAAAAGGTAGAGAAGCTAAAACTGTTCTTACACCTACTTGGAGTAGTAATGTGTCTTTTCAAAGGATCATACAGAAACATAGTAGTATTGATGACTGTGTCAGGAACACTTTTACATGCAAATATAAGTTTCAGGATGCATATTCCTCTGTGTGTAAATATTATTTTTCAGTGGGGGAATGGGTGTTGAAGAAACCAAGGAAGCTAAGCATAGGAGAATCCACATTTTCTGCTCCTGTTCAGGTTATCAGGGTAACTCGTTCTGCCGTACTACTCAAGGATCGTGGATGGTGGATTAAGGGTTCATTAGTCAAGATCAAACCCTTTCAAAAATAAATTATTGAGAAAACTAAACAATGTAATGATGAATTAGATAGTAGTTGTGTGACTTGGTAATTTGGGGGTCGTGACAAGTGTGAGCGTGATACTAGTGTGGTTATTGGTGGAAGTGAAGGTGATCACGAGAGTGGGCAAAAT
The DNA here is from genome assembly GCA_963921515.1 of Calotriton arnoldi. Taxonomy (NCBI): domain Eukaryota; kingdom Metazoa; phylum Chordata; class Amphibia; order Caudata; family Salamandridae; genus Calotriton; species Calotriton arnoldi. The sequence goes on along the minus strand of CAWUFW010008901.1, from coordinate 659,863 downwards.
TCCAGGAATGTTGACAATTCTGTTTATAGATCTTTAGTTGCTTCGGAACAAGAAATGCATCATGCAAGTTCGCTTCAAGGTGCTTCTGAGGCTAATTTCAGTGATCAAGGGAGGGTTACCAGTAGCTGTGTCCTCTCATGAAGACACTAATGACTATACAGGAATGTCTAAGTTAGATCTACATAGTTCTGCAAGAGACAGGCTTAAAAGAAGAATTGTTTTACATTCGAGATATAAAGAGTTTAAGTTGTACTAAGTTTATTTTGTATTGTAATCTAATTTGTTTTTGTTTTGTTGAAAGGGAAATGTTGTATTTCCACGTACATAAAATCCATGTAGCTTTAAATGCTCGTGCTTGTTCTTACCTTAGTGTTTGTGTTTAAATGGAGGCAACGTGGAGTTCGGTTGCCATGGTGCAGGTTGTTACTGCGGTCCTGGTCTTTCCTAGATACTGACCGGTTCGGGTGCGGCTGCTCATGGTTCCCGGCTCTACGTGGGCTCCTAGCGCTATATTACATGAAATAAAGATTTTATCTAAATGGAGCCGACTTCGTATTCATCCTTCCTCATACTACGACACATCACCTTTCAAGTGCATCCGATGCATTTCAAAGAGAAATTAACAGGATGTTTTGGGGAATAAAAGGTGCTATGGTATTCCAGGATGATATTTTGATTTTTGAGAAAGACCAAGAGAAACATGATAAAGCTTTGAAGCAGGTCCTAATGGCACTTAGGAAGAATGGAATGACAATAATAAAGGAGAATTGTGTTTTCGGAAAACAGCAAGTGGAATATTTAGGCAATGTAATAGCTAAGGAGGGAATTCGACCTAAAGTTGTCCACTTTGAGGCAATTATAAAAGCACCGGAACTGGAAAATAAGGAACAGCATTTGTCATTTTTGGGGCTGACGGAGTTTTATTCACCATTTGTGGAGAACTATGCTTCTAAGGTGAAACAATAGAGAATATTGTTTGAAAAAGAAAATTAGATTTTGCTGGTCTCAAGAGCAAACAAAATGTTTTAATGAGACTAAAAAGGAAATATCTCCTGCACCATGTTTAAAATCATTTGTCATGGGAGTGGAATGAATAATATCTGTTGATGCTAGCATTTATGGAGTTGGTGCAGTTTTAGCCCAGAATAATAATCATGTAGAATGCATCATAGCATATGCCTCTTGCACATTGTCACAAACTGAGCACAATTACTCAGTTATTGAGAAGGAGCTTCTCGCCACTGCATGGGCAGTGGAACAATTCAGGGGCATATTCACAAGGACTTAACTCCGATTTATCACCACCTTAACTCATCAAAAGTTGAGATAGATTTAACACCCCATTCACAAGCGGGTGCTAACTGCAGACATCGCCAGTATTCCCGAGATAACTGCCCCAAAATTTATCTCCACGGTGGACACCACCAACTAACCCTAATGAGATGCAGAGTAGGCGTTCCCGTGCAAAAACATACGAAAAAACCACAACACCACTTTCACAACGAACTGCCAGATCCGCAATGCGAACCAAAAACAGGCGATAAGCCGCGGTAGCACCAGGGATTTAACACCTGCCTTTTGCTGGTGCTAAGCAGGACGACTACCCGCAGCATGAAAGGGAGCCCAGCCAAGAGCCACACCTGAAGACCCACAGATGCCATGGAGACATACATCATGCAGCTCCGAAACCCATGAGGGCTACAACACCCACCTCCACCACCCCCAGGCCTGCCACCACCCCCAGGACCTGTCCCCGCCCCCCCCCGGGAACACCACAGAGGCAGCGTACACAAAGACAGTGGACCCACCTGAAACGCACCTGCCGCCCAGACCCAACGCCAGAGGAGGACATTGCCCACTACAGGCCCAAAAGGACAACAACCCCCGCATCCTGACCCACATACCCCACCTGCTGACGGTACCAACCCAGCGGACAACCAACATCCCTCCGCAGACAAAGCTGCCGGCTGCGCAGCACCAGTCCGCCTCTGGTACCATCCAACCCACAACTGCCAGAGTCGGAGGAGTCACACAGCCAGCCCCATACAAGGGCATCACACCTGTCCTGGATGCCAACATCAGCCTGGTACCCCAGCCCCTCCACTTCACCCACACTGCACAGGAGCAGCTGGAGGCCAAGCAAGGCCCCTACGCCATAGCTGGATTCTCTCACGTGTCAGGGCCAACTGCACACATGTACCCCTCGTGCCCCCTGCCGACACTGCACACAACTACCACAACTGAAAGCACACGCATCCCATGAATGTGCAGGCAATAGTGGACCGCCCGGGACCCCTCAACAATGTCGTGGCCAACTCCCCTGGCAGAGTGCCTGATTCACACATCTCCCGACAGTCCATCATCACTCAGTGCACCCAGGATGGCACCCATGGCAATGCAGTGCTCGTTGGTAAGTACCAAATGAACACACCACACACCTCCAGCCCACAGTCATGCAACTCACGACACTGGCAATGGGCACGCAGCACAACTACACTCAACATGCCACACAACATGCCAACCTACCAGACACAACAACATGACTCCATTAGGAACTTGGCCTTGCCATGCCCACAACCCAGCCACGGCATGGCACCACAGACACACAATAGCAGGATGTGAGGAGAGGCATGGAGCAGGCATGTGCGAGAGTGGCAAGTGACTAAGGAATGTGAACCTACCCAATGCCAGATGTGGCGTGGAGATGCCGGACAGATCACACCGTGCAAATCACGGAAATGGCCATGTGGAGATCAACTGCTGGTGCATGGAGTGTAGTGGCCAGTGGACGCTACCATGTCCCCACAGGCTGTGGGGCAGAACGCGGAAATGTCGCACCTTACGCCCCCCCTGCATGCGCGGGCGGAGTGGGTTGGCCCTGCGTATGCCAGGCCTGCATAGGGGTGTGAATAAAAAGCCCGTCGCGCTGGGTGTGGTTCTCTTCCCGAATGGACAACGCGTCTGCCAGGGCGGCGCCTCTCAGCCCGCCACGAGTCCGGCGCCGAGCGTGGCGGGGCCTGCGTCCCTGTGCGCCTGCTGCACCCCGGGCCGCTGGGCCCCCGACCCATCATGCCTGCACCAGCGCACAAACGAGGCTCCGCTCACCTGCCGACACCGGCGTGTGTCAAAGAGGGCCCACCATTTGCCGGTGCAAGCTCCAGGCCCCAGGCCCGCGACCTTTGCAGCCTCCGCAGCACCTCCCTGGCCTCCACGGCGCAGGCCCACAGTACTCTTTTTACATTCACACACTTCACCGGCGTCCTCCTCGGCCCAGTGGGTCCCACATGTGGAACTGTGTCCTGAGTCATGAATGGCAGTGACCCCAGTCCGTGGCAGCGGCCACAGCACCAGACTCCCTTCGATCAGTGAGGCATAATTCCATATCTCAGGCCGGCAAAACGTGGTGCCACTAACCCTGTTCAACGCAAGCCGGCGACACGTGGATGAGGGCACAGGCCTACACAGAGGTCCAGTGGGTCCCACATGTGGAACTGTGTGTGAATGGCAGTGACCAGATGTCTACTGCAGGGGTGATATCACTAAACTCCCTGCTATCAGTGAAGCAAACAAATGCATCACAAGCACACAACACGTGTCTGTGTGGCCGTGCTGACCGCTACCCCCGGCCTACACTGCGGTCCAGTAGGCCCCACATGTGGAACTGTGTCCTGGGTAAGATATGGAGGAGTCCACACCATTGGATACGCCTCATCGCAGGCGGCATCCCCTATCAGCACAGGTGCCACTAACTCTGTGCGCAATGACTCATGGGCACTCTCTGGTTGAACTTTGGGGTCGTCTGAGTCCATGGCCTGGGGTTGTCTGCATCATCATCTGGCTGGGACGGACTTGGTGTCCGACATGTGTTTGCTCCACTCATCTCCACCATGGTGACTGTTTCTGCGTGGTTCTGCCCTCGGCATCATGCCCTGGGGGTACACCGTCCACTGTCCACTGAGACACTCCGCGACAACCCCCCCTAGTCATCTGCGGGAACCTGCTCTGCCCTTGTGACCCTGCCCCAGTGCACCGCAAGTCAGCGGCCCGTGGCGGTAGGCCCGTGCAGGACGCTTTGCATCCGGGGCCACTAACTCTGTGCAGCTCAGGTCATGAGTCCTTTACGGTTGAATGATTGTGTCCTTTACGATGTACACTGTTGTTGATTTCTGACTGCATCAGGCAGCCCTTGCCGGTTGGTGTGCACACACCCCACACACATCCAACACAGGTGTCACTCGATATGTGTGCCTGGTAATAAATGTGGCCGGGCGCACGTGCTCGTAGCCATTCACACCATCTGAGCAAGTGTGTCCGTGTGGTCATTGTGTCAGCATGATGGGCACGGCACTGCAACATCACAGTGTGCTATCCTCAGCGGACAATATTATGTCACCTCAGCGTTGCCAGTGACCTTGGACATGTAGCTTCGCCGGGCCCCCCCTGCATGCACAAGCGGCGTGTGCTGGTCCAGCGTATGTCAGTTCAGCGCAGGGGTGTGCTGCATCGGCAGGGGGAGCAGGGCGTGGATCGGAGATGGCCTTGGGCAGGATGTGCGGTAAGTGTGTCTCTGTGTTGGGGTGTTGTTGCCACCAGGGCCACAGTAGACAATGTTGCAATGTAGCATGCACCAGGAGGGCGGGCCCGCACGGACGGGGAAATGTAGGTGCGCAAGACCACTCGGGGTCTTGGCACCTGCATGCCAAGTGTTATGTGTATCGGTCCTGTGGATGCATGAGCAGTTGCCTAGCCTCATTCGCTGCGTGATCACAGCCAGCCATGGACTGTACACTTGTGTCCGCCCTGTCCGGACCATTGGCCTACACTCACTTGGCCGCACACCTTCAAAGGCCAGCATCACGGTGTTGGTGGCATGCCGCTGGACATGCGCGGACAGGCATCTCAATGGTGTGCCGTAGGAGGGCACGTGATACAACCACGCAGGGCACACAAATGTGGGGGCTCGTGGAAGGGTGGAGCAGCTGTGAGGCAATGTAACTCACAGTGGGGCCGCACATGTGCCACGTGCTGGGCATATCATCCATGATTCCCAGGGTCGCAGACATCCCACCACACCCACGGCCGGCCTCTGTGCGTCTCCTGGATGCATGCAGAGGGTGTAGTTACTGTAGGGATGAATGGCCCTTTGTCTGCACTATCTGGGGGTAGCATATCTGCAGCTCCTGGATGTGACTTGCATGTGCCCAGCACCCCCTGACAGATAGGATAGCATTTCCAGGCGACTCCCACACTACGCACTGCCAGACGTGAGGCCAACGTGTACACATCCCACATGCAGAAGTCCTTGATCGTAGTTTGCGTGCGTGAAATGGCCTTCACTCGTACTCCCACCACACCCCAGGCCTGCACCTGTTGCACACAGACACTGCTCATTGCTCCGAGCTGTGGTGTTTCATCCACAGGACTGGCGCAGGTCCTCACAGTGCTGCTTCAAGCAGAGCCAGTGACGCATTGGCAGACCATCCCGGACACATGCTCTACTCTAGTCATGTGGACCTTTACCGTGCACGTCTGCTGCATGTACTGGGGGCACTGCCATTGGCAGTGCTGCGGATCAGTTACAGGCTCAGCTTCCGCCTTGCCAACGTCACCTGCGTTCAGCCTGTGTTGCACTGTCGCTCGTGCATATTTGAGTGGTAAATGGATGTCTGCCTCTCCAACGTGACTGTAGCTGACCTGGATTTTGACGTGTGTGTGCGCCCCCTGTTAGACCACGACCAGGAGTGTCACCGTGATGCCCGTTTATGGCATGCCTGGATGTTTGGCATGCATGCTGGGGACTGGACCTGGGAGATTGCAGGAGTCGTCGTGTGCAGTGACCACATAGAGCCGCTCCCTGATTGGGCTTTCGTGCATATTGGGGCCAGGGGTTGGAGTGAGCACATCTGTCCGGGACAGCTGATGGGTTACGTCGCCGACATGTCAGATGTGGTGGACAACGATCTCGCATTGGAAATATTGGCCTACGCTGCTGCACTCGCGTTCATGGACGAGTGACAAGGTAACTGCAGCCAGGACTGCATGTGACCCATTGCACGTGTCCCGACGCCTGGTTGCATGTTGGGGATCTGGTCACTTGTCCCTGGGAGACAGTGGACATGGCTGCATTGGCCTGGACTCCTGACCCATGCGCGGACAACATACGCGGGTTGGCAATGACTTGTGTTGGTGATGGACTCCCCCGGGGTGGACATGGGCGCTTTCCAACGTTCCTCATTCAGACATGCTGCTGCATTGCTCTGCATGTCGTGGCAGTTCCCTTGGCCGTACTGACACGCAATTGTTGATAAAGTTTCCGCATGTTCACTTGTCTCCAACTGTGTTGAGTGTTTATTTGTGTGCCAATGTGTGTGTCACGGCCTATCTGGGTCCCTGCCTTACATGCATTGCTGCCCCATCAGGGCTGGGGGTTGGTACTTGTGCATTATCATGTCCCTGTTTCGTGCTTTGCCAGATGCGTATGGCCATTTCCCGGCCACAAGCGGGTGCACTTGTGTCCTGTGTTGGGTTGTGCTGATGTTGGTGTTTGTACCACATTGTGTTGGATGTTGGGGTGCTCTGCTTCCTATGTATGTAAATAAAGGCCGCTCAAGCCAGTATTTATCATGACAAAATTATTTCAGCGGCCAATTCCACCGGGGAAATTTTTAAAATTGCTAAATCCCTCCTCACCCCCCCCCACTCCTCTCATCGCTTCCGATAGCGCTCAGCGGCGGTGTGATGAAATAGCTGAATTTTTCTCTGCCAAAATCCAAAATATTTACAGGACTTTCTCACAAACGAATCCTTCAATGGATATCATAACCCCGAAATCGCGGATCCTGCTGGAAAAATTCCCTCCTTTGACCCTATCTTCCCTTCAGGGACTACTGAGGCATTTAAAATCGGGTTCCCCTATAGACCCCGCTCCCCCATCTATTTTAAACCAGATCACTGAAATAGTGTCCCCGGTCATTCTTGAGGTGATAAACACCTCTCTCCACACAGGAATGGTGCCCCCCTTTTGGAAACAGGCTAGGGTCAAAGCACTTCTGAAAAAAACTAATCTTGACCCTGAGGAATGGGCTAATTATCGACCCATATCTCTGCTACCAGGAATCAGCAAACTAGCTGAAAAGCATGTTAACTCTGCACTCTCAGCATTTCTGGAAAATAATAACTGCCTTCACCCCACGCAGACAGGTTTTAGATCCCAACAGGGCACGGAGACGGCTCTTATGGCCGTGATAGAGGAATCTAGAAAAATTCTTGATGATGGAGGCTGCGCTGCCCTTATTTTGTTAGACCTTAGCGCAGCCTTCAATACTGTTAACCATCAACTAATGATCCAAAGACTCAGGGAGGTGGGAGTGGCTGGAATTGCCTTGAACTGGCTTCAGTCTTTCCTTAAAAATAGACTCTTCACAGTTTATGAAGAGGATGTTGCTTCAAAGCAGATTCCTCTTATGTGTGGTGTCCCTCAGGGATCCTCCCTAAGTCCTACCATGTTTAACATCTACATGAGTTCTCTGGCAGAAATGGTGTGTCCATGGGGGATACAGATCGTCACTTATGCTGATGACACCCAACTGGTGGTATCCCTCAGCCAGCAGGACAAATCTGACCCTGGTTTAACCCTATGTCTTGAGAAGATTTTCGAATGGATGGACAAGTCATTTTTAAAACTGAATGGAGCAAAGACAGAACTTATGCTCCTTGGTCACTCTGCCCCCCTTAATATAGATTCTCTATGGCCTAGTTGCCTAGGCCCTCCACCCGTCTCGATAAAACAGATCAAGAGTCTGGGAGTGTGGCTTGACTGCAATCTGGACTTTAAGGAAGAAGCTCGCAAAGTCGCAGCCAACTGCTATGGACTCCTAAGGATGATCAGAAAGATTCTTCCTCTTCTCCCTTTTGTTGCCAGACGGTTATTAGTTCAGGCACTGATACTCTCACGGCTGGACTATGCTAATGCAGTCTATCTGGGAGCCCCCCAGGGCACGACTAAGAGACTGCAAACTGTTCAGAATTGCGCAGCCCGCCTATTACTGAACATTCCCAAACGTAGTTCAGCCAAACCAGCACTTACTACTTTGCACTGGCTCCCCATCCAGGAAAGAATTAAATTCAAAGCAGTGTGCATTGCCCATAAAGCTATCTCCGGGAAAGGCTCTCCAATGATTCACTCTATGGTGCAACTCTATCCCCCTAATAGGGCCTTGAGATCCGACAACAAACGATTACTCGCAGTTCCCAAGATCAAGCGATCACGAACTGGTGGTCGGCGGTTCTCATATAATACAGCTAAGTTTTGGGACCAACTCCCCGACCACAAACGTCTGGAATCCAATCACCTTAAATTCAGAAAGCAGCTTAAAACTTTCCTCTTCCCTCTTCCCTTGATCTGCTTACAGTCTAAATAGGCGCCACAGTAAGCGCTGGGATGCTCATGGGTAGCCATGCGCTATATAAATGTGTATTCATTCATTCATTCATGTGTGTGTGCTGCATTGTGTGTGGGATGTCCCTTCGGCTCTGATTTGGCTCACCCTTCTCCCTTTCAGGCAGTGTGGTTTTCACTTCTGAGCTTGTTCAGTGGTGTGATATTGCCGAGTTGTGTGACTTGTGCTCTTGGTTGGTGTTGTTCCTCTTGGGCATGGTTTGTCTGCAGTTGTGCTGTGCTTACTTGTGCATTTGTGCCATTGTGCCCATCTCCCCCTCGTCCCCCCAGTCCCTGGTCGTTCCTCTCCCTGTTGCTGCTGTGTCTGTTGATTTTGTGCAGTTTCCGGTCCCCGACTCCTGCCACCATCTCCAGACTGATGTGGTGGCCACCATTTCCTCCATGTCATCCAGCTCCTGGGGTGGCACTGGACTCCCACCTCCGGTGTGCATTGCTGCCTTGTGGTTGTTGGCTTGTTTGTGCGTTTCGCATCATTTCAGCTGCATTGTCCTCCTCCGCTGTCCGGCTGCATTCACCTTGTCCACGATGGCCTGCCATGTCTAATGTTTTGTTGCCAATGGTGCTTGTGGGGTTGTGTGCTAGCTCCGACTGACTCCATTGTGCTTGGCTGTTTTCTGTTTGGTTTGTCTTTCTTTTCCCTGCTTTTATTGTGCTTATTCCCACATGCCGTATATGTGTCGCGGGCCTTGCGCTGCTTATCGCTGCTTTCCTCCTCGCGAATGGGCTCGTCGCATGTTTTTTGGTGTTGGGGGTTTGTGTTTTTATCTCCGTCGAGGTGGTTGTATCCCGGACATTGGCCGCGGTTTCGGGAGACTATCGCATGGTACCGCCGTGTTGTGAATTCCACGTTAACACGGGGTTGTTTTCCCGCGATAGGCTACGATGTGTAAAGTTGCGTTAACATTTTTTGGAGTTGTTTAGCACACGTTCTTGTGAATATCCCCCACAGATTGTATGTGTGAGGGAAAAAAATTAGAATACGCACTGACCATATACCGTGAGTCCAATCTGAAAATCAAGTGGGGGTAGGGATTTAACTCCCAGACTGACGAGATTAGCATTTAAACTTCAAATGTTTCATTATGAAATTGAAAATTTCCCTGGCAAAAACAATAGTATTGGAGATGGATTATCAAGATTGCCTTCTGATTGTGTGCATGAATGTGTGGATAGTGGGAGTGAATGTTAAGTAGCTTTTACATATGAAGATGCTGTAATGTGCAGTGGAAAGGAAAAAGGAGATGGGCAAGAACTGTCAGAGACTGTGTGGATAAAAGAAATGGAAAATGATGTGACTTTAAAACTTGTTAAGCTGTACATTTTGAACTGCGGGGGGAGTGCAGTCTATTCTGGTTAAGGATGAACTTTCAAAGTGCGAGGAGATTGTGTTGAAAAGAGATAAAATTGTGCCACCCTATGGAGTATGCAAGAGTATGGGTTTAATAGGGTGAATCAGACAGAGAAGACAGTTCAACCCTTGCAGATCAATGTGTACTAATCTTGTTAGTCAATGGAGACATACAGAGGCACTTATTTTTTGGCATGGCAGAAGACATTATTTTGCTACTAGTTACTACAAAGCAAAGCTATGATTTACACAGTGTTTCCTGCTGGACCCAGAATGATAGTAGCAGTCAGCGCATTGTGCTGAAAATAAGGCATACACAATTGGCCTTGGACGCTTGAGGCTTAACAAAAGCTTAGTGTGCATGCCCAGCCCAGCTTGAATGATTAAACCCTTGCTCCATTTAGTTGAGTTAGCTTCTCCGGACTGGCAAAAGGAAAGAAAAAAAAGAAGTACAAAGTTGTGATTTTATAGGGTTATTTTGTTCAGCTAGTCACATTCATTTCAAATGAGCCTCTTGAAAAATGGCTCCCCGGGCAATTATCCCCTTTGTCCAAATTATCCACTTTGTCCATGCCCCGAAATGGCACCAGAGCTATATGCTCTCTATTGTAGCCTTATTAAATGTCTTCACCATTTCATTGGTCTCACTATGACATGAACAATACACCTCTGCAGTAGATAATTTTAAATTTTTCTAGAAGTTAGCTGTACTCCATTGTCAGCCTAGATGGTTACAGGTAAGTCATCCTTCCTGAAGACACCGCCAAGATATTTCACTACACCTGTCATACTTATGTCATTCGCATGTGACAACTCAGGCCACCTTGAGAACAAAGCCACTAACACAATAACATTAGGGGTACCTACTTCACCCATTAACAGTCCTACAATATCAAAGCACATATCTTCCTATGGCCCCAAAGGAAGGTTGCAGCACACCATAGGTGAAGTTCTATTTTTTCAGCCTGATCACTGCTGCTTCACTCAAAACAATCTGTCACAAGTCTCTTCACAAGAAAATCCAGCCCCGACCACTGGTCCTAATAATCTCAAAGTGACCACATGGGCCAAGACTGACAAACTGGGTGTTATTAGACTCAGTGGAGTTCATCCAATTCATATAGAAAATGTGTGCCATCATCAACAGCCAGCTCCATTTAACACACCACTAGGGGTTACACCCTTTAATTAATCACTTCTTCTCCTTCAATCTCCTAACTACTAATTATTTGACTTTAAGTACTTCATCTTTTACGAACTCCTCCTTCTGCTCTTCCTCAGAAATTATTACTGTACTTAATGTAACTGCAAAACCCATTCCAAGGCCTAAACATCTTCGACTCCATTGTCTGCAGTCTGATCCTAGGCCAGCCCTATTGTGAACTAGTCTCAGTAAGCAATCCTTAGCACTGTTTTGCAGTTCAGGCATGTTCTGCTCCTTACATACATATGCTTGCAAATTAACCACCTAATTGCACATCCTCAACTGAAATGCATCCTTTTACATTAAAAAGGTCTTCCAGTGGTTGATGATCAGTTCTAACAGTAACCCAGATTCCCAAATCAAACTTCCTAATTTATCTTTTCATTTAATTTCAAATAAGCTTTATTTCGGCAGGGAGTCATAAAAGCAAAAAGAAACACGAATTACAGCATAAAAGTGATAAAAACCAACTTCAGTAAACACACATTACAAATAAGGAGTAAATTAGTCACAATTCTTACCACCCTGATCAGTATGATAATAAAAGAAACACATTCTCCCAAACGCTTTATAGCAGCATAACAAGTTAAACGGCCTACAAATGAAAACACAACAGTGGCTATGCCATACAACCCCGCACATATATGGTAGCACAGAAATATTTCGGCAAAGTCTTTAAGTGAAATAAAACAAAATATCTTGTTACAAGGTGCTTTTTTGGTAATGGACCCCACCACCTGGCGTGTCATAGCCAGAACGCAGGAATCCTGGTTGGCAATATTCACAAAAACAAATAAAGCACACACGATGCCCATATTTGAAGTAGAGCTGAGATATAATCATCTTCTTATTCCAGAGTTGTAGTGTGTGGTTAAAGACGCTTTATTCTCTGCACAGACATATGATGATTCAGTGGAAGTATATTCTTCATGAGAGATAAGCAGCCGACATGTGTTTCGTCTGAAGACTTCCTCAAGGCTGCAAAATGATATTAATGATACTTTAGTATACATGTATATAAGGTAACGGACACAGATATATGGATGATGTGGTGTGCGTCTCCAAACGAAGATCTCACCATAGTGTGTAAATTGTTTAAGCAGCTCAAAGATCGAGAAAGATTTGCTTATAGAAAAAAAGGGTTATGGCAGATATAGAAATCCCAATATGGAGATGGATTTAAAATGAATCTTGTGCCATATTTAGCATGCAGTGGAGCATTAAGTGCATGCATGCATGCTAAAAATAAAGAAAACCTAACTGCCTCTAATTTAAGAGTGTGTAAAAAGTATATTTGGTGCATTTAGTTTATGAGAACGGTGCCACAGATTAGCTCATATGTGTGCGCTATTTCCCAACCCTCATTTGGGAAATATCTGTGTAGTTAAAAAGTTCAGAAACAAAACATTTCGGAACGTTCTGCAAAGTCTGAGAGAATATTACTGTTAAAAAACAGAGGATGAAGCAGATTAATTGAAACCTCCAGCTCACTGGGTATGAGTATTTGCTCTGCGATGAGAACAAGACAAAAGTAGGGAGGTGGGAGTAATGTGGCCCAAATGTCAGGAAAATGCAAAGCACATTTAAGGATAACTTAAGAATAATAGTTTAAGTCATAAAAACATCACCAAACTCAAGTAATCTCAAGATGCATTGGTGGAGAAACGTTGCACCCGGTTGCATTTCCGGGAAGTTGTGACGGTACTTTACAGGCAAGGTAAAAAGGGAAGCTTGAAAAACAGTACACGTGTCCATGTCCATTGGCAGGATTACAACCTAAGAGTCAAATCTTATGTTTATACGCAGGTGCTCGTAGATTTCATTATAGATTGTAAAAATTTAATTGAATACCACGCCTTTGTATCCCAAGAATGAAGTCAAGAGAAATGTCATGCGGGAGAGTTATGCGGCAGCGTGGGAAACTGATAAGTCTAAAAAAGCATTTGCAATGCAATCGGTCTCGCCTTTGGGACCTTATTTAGCTATGCAGCACATTAGCCTGGGTGCTGAAACATCTACTGGGGCATATTAACAAGGTGCGGCGATAATATTATCGCCGCTTTAAAGCCCGTTTTCGGGCGAAAAGCGGCGATAATATTATCGCATTATCAACATGGATACGCTAGAGCGTGTATCCTTGCATTAGCGCCCCTTGTCAGCACGCCTCCCATCGCATCGCTAATGAGATGCAAAGGAGTCGTGCCTGACCAGACTCGTTTGGGTAAATATCACTAACCCAGCTTCCTCATATTAACAACGAGGGTTAGCGATATTTGAAATCACGTTAAGTATGCCTTAACGCAGGAATTTAACGTCTGTTAAATTCCTGACTAAGGCATACCTAACATGGGGGGTGGATTGTGTGGCTAAGACCACAGGCCCTATCACCAAGGATATCGCCGTTTTACATGGAACATCGCTGGAAAACCAGCGATGTTCCATGGAAAACATCACTATCACTGGAATAATTATCGCCATTGCGCTATGCGTTGTTAATACAGCGCTAGCATGGCGATAATTATCTGCGATAGCCGGCGATAAAATACCTCACGCTAAGAGCGGCCAGCGATAATTATCGCTGCCGCTTGTTGATATGCCCCTACTGTTCTTTAACATGGAGGGAAAGTAAGCACCAAACTGCGTGACACGCCAGGTATGGGATCACATGGAGAGAAATATTGCCTTTCAGTGGGAAATGGTATAGTCCAAAGCTCTGTTTTTAATATAAAATAAGGGTCTTCGGTAGTCATATCACTGAAAATACAAGATTTGAAAATAATATTATTTTCTACGGGTGCTCGTGGAAGACAATTTCTATGGACTGGAATCTAGAGAATGCTAAAGTGATTCTGGTATTTTAATGACCTCTGCTGGTCCTTTTCTATCAAGAAAGTTAAATAGAGGCAGTTGCCAGAAAAATTAAAAAAAGAAAGTCCCTCAGCAGAAAACAATTCTGGTATTTTACTGACCTCTACTGGTCGTTTTCCATCAAGACAGTTAAACAGAGGAAGTTGAACAGAAAAAAAAGTCCCTAAGCGGAATCAGACAAGTCCTAGGGCTGATCTCCAGAGCCCACAAAGTACATACACATATAAGTATTTACTTAAGTATATACTAGAGGTCTTGAATGCTCGACCTAAAAAAGGAAAAAAACTGAATGTTTAATGTTGTACCTTCATGTCCCGACAGTTCACAACATGAGGGTCCAACATTAAATGACAGGCACCTTGTAATGTGTTTAAAATCCACTCTTTGGCATAAGAATATGGGACCTGCAAATGTTGGGCCCCAATGTCTGTAATTATCTTAACAATTCACACATGCCTTTTTCCTTAATGAGAGCCAGATCTTATGAATTGGCAAGTGTTTTCAAAGTTTACAGTAAACAATCTCTTCTCTATGTGGAATGAACTGCGATTAATGTGGAAACGGGTGTCTGATGTGTGCATATGTTGTTAAGGCCCAATGATAATAATCTTTTTCTAGTGAGATACAGTATGATTAACATAGAATTAGGACTGACTACCAGCACCCACACATATCTCTGACTGCTCATCTCCCTTTTCTTGTTGTGCCTCATTATGCACTTCTTTTACAGTTCAATCACGGGAGATGGTTCTTATTACTGTATAAGAACACCCACCCTTTTTCCAATATGGCCACCACTTTCGCTTTTCATTTCATTTCTTTTATTTCCACTCTAGTCCCATATCTATTTTCATGCCCTCGTACCAGCTTTCATTAGAGAACGCTGCTTTTTGCCAGTACTCCCCATATTCGGCACAGACCTCGGGAGGCTGCGTTAGGCTACAAGATGAGCAAACCATCACAGCACTTACTTGAGACTGCGTTTGGCACGTACATACAAACGCTAGCTTTTAGAGAAGCGTTTATCTACTTAGACGTTTTCTCTGTTTTTTTCCGTTTTTTAGACTTATCAGTGTCCCACGCTGCCGCATAACTCTCCCAGATGACATTTCTCTTTACCTCATTCTTGGGATACAACGACCGAGGTATTCCATTTAATTTTTACAATCTATAATGAAATTTACGGGCACCTGCGAATACACATAAAATAAGATTTGACTCTTAGGTTTGGGAAATATCTGTTCCGTGTAGTTAAAATGTTCAGGAACCAAAAATTTGGGAAAGTTCTGCAAAGTCTGAGAGAATAATACTGTTAAAAAACAGAGGATGAAGCAGATTAATTGAAATCTCCAGCTCACAGGGTATGAGTAATACCTCCACGGTGAGAACAAGACAAAAGTAGGGAGGTGGGAGTAATGTGACCCAAATGTCAGGAAAATGCAAAGCATATTTAAGGTTAAATTAAGAATATTGGTTTAAGTCATAAAAACATCACCAAACTCAAGTAATCTCAAGATGTGGTCGTGGAGAAACGTTGCGCCCGGTTGCATTCCCTGGAAGTTGTGACGGTACTTTACAGGCAAGGCAAAAAGGAAAGCTTGAAAAACGGTACACATGTCCATGTCCATTGGCAAAATTACAACCTAAGAGTCAAATCTTATCTCATGTGTATATGCAGGTGCTCGTAGATTTCATTATAGATTGTAAAAATTTGATTGAATACCGCGGTCGTTGTATCCCAAGAATGAAGTCAGGAGAAATGTCATGCAGGAGAGTTATGCGGCAGCGCGGGACCCTGATAAGTCTAAAAAAAGGAAAGAAACAGAATGTTTAATGTTGTACCCTCATGTCCCGTCAGTTCACGACATGAGGGTACGACACTAAATGACAGGCACCAATGCTACAACTTGTAATGTGTTTAAAATCCACTCTTTGGCATAAGAATATGGGACCTTCAAATGTTGGGCCCCAATATCTGTAATTATCTTAACAATTCACACATGCCTTTTTCCTTAATGAGAGCCAGATCTTAAGAATTGGCAAGTGTTTTCAAAGTTTACAGTGAACAATCTCTTCTCTATGTGGAATGAACTGCGATTAATGTGGAAACGGGTGTCTGATGTGTGCATATGTTGTTAAGGCCCACTGATAATAATCTTTTTCTATGTGAGATACAGTATGATTAACATAGAATTAGGACTGACTACCAGCACCCACACATATCTCTGACTGCTCATCTCCCTTTTCTTGTTGTGCCTCATTATGCACTTCTTTTACAGTTCAATCACGGGAGATGGTTCTTATTACTGTATAAGAACACCCACCCTTTTTTCCAATATGGCCACCACTTTCGCTTTTCATTTCATTTCTTTTATTTCCACTCTAGTCCCATATCTATTTTCATGCCCTCGTACCAGCTTTCATTAGAGAACGCTGCTTTTTGCCGGTACTCCCCATATTCGGCACAGACCTCGGGAGGTTGCGTTAGGCTACAAGATGAGCAAACCATCACAGCACTTACTTGAGACTGCGTTTGGCACGTACATACAAACGCTAGCTTTTAGAGAAGCGTTTATCTACTTAGACGTTTTCTCTGTTTTTTTCCGTTTTTTAGACTTATCAGTGTCCCACGCTGCCGCATAACTCTCCCAGATGATATTTCTCTTTACCTCATTCTTGGGATACAACGACCGAGGTATTCCATTTAATTTTTACAATCTATAATGAAATTTACGGGCACCTGCAAATACACATAAAATAAGATTTGACTCTTAGGTTTGGGAAATATCTGTTCCGTGTAGTTAAAATGTTCAGGAACCAAAAATTTGGGAAAGTTCTGCAAAGTCTGAGAGAATAATACTGTTAAAAAACAGAGGATGAAGCAGATTAATTGAAATCTCCAGCTCACAGGGTATGAGTAATACCTCCGCGGTGAGAACAAGACAAAAGTAGGGAGGTGGGAGTAATGTGACCCAAATGTCAGGAAAATGCAAAGCATATTTAAGGTTAAATTAAGAATATTGGTTTAAGTCATAAAAACATCACCAAACTCAAGTAATCTCAAGATGTGGTCGTGGAGAAACGTTGCGCCCGGTTGCATTCCCTGGAAGTTGTGACGGTACTTTACAGGCAAGGCAAAAAGGAAAGCTTGAAAAACGGTACACATGTCCATGTCCATTGGCAAAATTACAACCTAAGAGTCAAATCTTATCAAATGTGTATATGCAGGTGCTCGTAGATTTCATTATAGATTGTAAAAATTTGATTGAATACCGCGGTCGTTGTATCCCAAGAATGAAGTCAGGAGAAATGTCATGCAGGAGAGTTATGCGGCAGCGTGGGACCCTGATAAGTCTAAAAAAGGAAAGAAACAGAATGTTTAATGTTGTACCCTCATGTCCCGTCAGTTCACGACATGAGGGTACGACACTAAATGACAGGCACCAATGCTACAACTTGTAATGTGTTTAAAATCCACTCTTTGGCATAAGAATATGGGACCTTCAAATGTTGGGCCCCAATATCTGTAATTATCTTAACAATTCACACATGCCTTTTTCCTTAATGAGAGCCAGATCTTAAGAATTGGCAAGTGTTTTCAAAGTTTACAGTGAACAATCTCTTCTCTATGTGGAATGAACTGCGATTAATGTGGAAACGGGTGTCTGATGTGTGCATATGTTGTTAAGGCCCACTGATAATAATCTTTTTCTATGTGAGATACAGTGTGATTAACATAGAATTAGGATTGACTACCAGCACCCACACATATCTCTGATTGCTCATCTCCCTTTTCTTGTTGTGCCTCTTTATGCGCTTCTTTTACAGGTCATTCAAGGGAGATGGTCCTTATTACTGTATAGGAACATCCACCCTTTATTCAAATATGGCCGCCACTTTCGCTTATCATTTCTTTTCCTTTCCCACACTAGTCCCATATCTATGTTCATACCCTCGTACCAGCTTTCATTAGAGAACACTGCTTTTTGCCGGTACTCCCCATATCCGGCACAGACCTCAGGAGGCTGTGTTAGGCTACAAGGTGAGCAAACCATCCCAGCACTTACTTGAGACTGCGTTTGGCACGTACATACGAACGCGAGCTTTTAGAGAAGCGTTTATTTACTTAGACGTTTTCTCTGGTTTTTTCCTTTTTTTAGACTTATCAGTGTCTTGCGCTGCCGCATAACTCTCCCGCATGACATTTCTCTTGACCTCATTCTTGGGCTACAACGACCGAGGTATTCAATTTAATTTTTACAATCTATAATGAAGTCTACGGGCACCTGGGAATACACATTAAATAAGATTTGACTCTTAAGTTGTAATCTCACCAATGGACACGGACATACGTACTGTTTTTCATACTTGCCTTTTGAACTGTAAAGTACAGTCACAACTTCCCAGGAATGCACGTGTCTCCACCCTCGTATCTTGAGATTACTTGCGTTTGGTGATTTTTTATGATTTAATTTTTATTCTTAAGTTAACCCTTAATATGCTTTGTATTTCCCCAGTATTTGGGCCACATTACTCCCACATTTTGAGATTACTTGAGTTTGGTTATGTTTTTATGACTTAAACCATTATTCCTAAGTTAACCTTAAATGTGCTTTGCATGTTCCCTACATTTGGGCCACATTACTCCCACCTCCCTACTTTTGTCTTGTTCTCACCGCAGAGGTATTACTCATACCCTGGGAGCTGGAGGTCTCAATTATTCTGCATCATCCTCTGTTTCTCAACAGTGATATTCTCTCAGACTTTGCAGAACTTTACGAACTTTTTAGTTACTGAACATTTTAACTACACAGGTACTCCCCAAACGAGGGTTGGGAAATAGCACACACATGTGAGCTAATCTGTTTCACCGTTCTCATAAACTATACGCACCAAATATACCTTTTCCACACTCTTAAATTAGAGGCAGTTAGGTTTTCTTTATTTTTTGCATGCATGCATGCACTTAATGCTCCACTGCATGCTAAATATGGCACAAGATTCCTTTTAAGCCCATCTCCATATTGGGAGCTCTATATCTACCATTCACCAGCACTTATTTTTCTATAAGCAATTCTTTCTTGATCTTTGAGCTGCTTGAACTATTTACACACGATGGTGAGATCTTTTTTGGAGAAGGATACCACATCATCATTATAGCTGTGTCCCTTACCTTATATACATGTATACTATAGTATCATTAATATCATTTTGCAGCCTTGAGGAAGTCTTCGGATGAAACAAGTGAAGGCTGCTTATCTCTAACAAAGAATATACTGCCACTGAATCATCATATGTCTGTGCAGAGAATAAAGTATCTATAACCACACACTACAACTCTGGAATAAGAAGATTATTATATCTCAGCTATACTTCAAATATGGACTGCATGTGTGCTTTGGTTGTTTTTGTGAAGTTAAACCACCTTGTAAGTGGACCTATTCCCATTGCAATTACGTCTCTCAGGTACATATTAATTTGGACCATACTCGTTTATAGACAGCCATGATGGTATGGTTTTACGTCCCTGTTGCATCATAAAGTGCATAAAAAACAATACATGTCTATTCCTCTTAGGAGCTACCACAGAAAGGGTGCATCACTAATTGAAGAGCTTGCCAGTTTCATATAGCTCTCTCACATTTTACAACAAATTGATGGCATGGACTGCATACAATCTTGTGATCCCTTTTCCACCATGCCCGACCGTGCCATTTGCCTCAGTCTCCACATTCCCATCAGGAATCTACTTGTGCCAAAAGCGATTAGGTGATTAGTATCAGATTTAAGCATCCTAGAGGCCTCTTTGTGTTCTCTGTCCCCCAGGGTCCGGCACAGTGGAATAATCCATCTTTTCCTGCAAGTAGGATACAGGGGGCAAAAAAGCAAGACATGTTCAACCTTTTATCTTTTGCTCACACATCTGTGAGTGATTTCCTCTGTAAAATGGAAAAAATATTTTTCCCTCACTAAGCGCTCTTGAGGTGAATGCAAACATTTTTTCACATCCCTTATGATTCTACACCATGACACGCTTCAATCCATTATTGCCGACATCTGTTATAATCACCGGATCTAACTCTAGCTAAAAAAAAAAGCTAATTAGTAACATCTAAATCTTGAGTCAATTTTCTGAATTCGTTCTCACACTTCTCATCTCGAATGAAATCAGCCAACTTCTTCAGCCCATTCCTACAAACACACAGTATTATTTCCAAACTATTTATGACCTTATTGTAATAGTCAGCCATTCCTATACATTTGAGTAAATCCTCCTTGCAATTTGGTTACTGAAACCTTGGCAACAGTATCCACTTACCCCTTTTAGGCTTTATTCCAGGAGCCTCATGGACTTTCGTGCTCTCACACTTCATCAAGAATTGGTTGCTATTTTACTTGTTAGCTAGGCTATCAAATCAACGTGATGACGCCAACCTCTTCAGCTCACTTACAAATTGTTCTACAGATTACCCATCCATTTTTTGCATAACACATAGTACCTCTCTTAAAATGTACTGGCTTTGGGTAAATAATGTAAGTCATTGTTTTATTACATATTTCAAACTCATTCAGATTTGTTCATCCACCTGTTTCAAGTAATTTTTTATATAACTGCTAGCCCTCAGCCCCCAAGCAATTCATCAAAAAATATGTCGTCCATTCTGTAGTCATACCTAGGAGGTTATGTACCAAAAGAATGAGGAATTAAACCTTCCCAGCATCAGATCCTATATGTTGTTTATATGAATACTGGATTGTATGCCACTTCTTTGACCCAGATCCATTCAACCATATCACACAGTAAAGTTATATTCAAACTCATCTATAGGGAATACACAGTGTAGGCGTACCACCAATGTCTGCAGCAGTTTCTCCCACTAAAGATACATAGGGTGTTTGGGGGATGCCTTTCACTGATGTTACCCAGTGTCCCTAATGCTTGACTCACATAAGGTATCCAGGACATATGGCTTTAGCTTGGCTGACCTACGTGTGGCCCAGCAGGCAGGGCCTGTAAACCTCTTCACTTGGATTCAACTTCCTATTTCCCTCATTCCTTGGTGTGCACATCATTTTTCCTTTCCCAATTAATTGCTTATTTGAAGATGGCGTGTGCACCATTGTTACAATGTAATGACTCCAGGTTGAGATTGTGTACCTCCCAATCTCTTAATATGGCCATTGACTTGGGGTTGTCGCACTATGGTGTTTTATCCGAGCCTAGTCTATTCTTGCTGTGATGATCCAGGCCGCCCAAGTGTGAGCATGTCTCGATGCAACATTTTGACATCACACACCACCTCAACTGACAATGCAAATGATGCATCACAACTACTCAACTGCATTGTACACAGCAATGCCACCAACTGAATATGAATGCAATGGTTTCCGTCCTTTCTTACATCAGTGCTTCACTAGCAGATTGGACCTCCCAACCAAAGTGAGTTGCCAGCATCTTCTTTCATGGCTGGTTGTTCTCCAGAGGTTGTCTCCTACATTCTGACCTTTGTTCACAAAGTACCATAGCACATATGTTTTTAACCCCACTCTCCAAGGCTTTTCTACTCATTTCCTTCAGCAACATCTCCTGTTTCTCACAATTTCATGTTTCATGTACGTTTGTAACATTGATGGATAAGCATTCTTTGCTGGTAAAATCCTAAAAGGATGCTATGATGGTACAGATGTATGTTGTGGCCTGGTGGACTAGTGTTCCCACAACTCTCTGCTGCTGCTGCAGCCACCTCATGATCATTCACCATTGATTACCACTTGGTGCAAGGCAATGGATATGTCACATCTGAAATAAGAGGAAGGCAGAAGCATTTTAATTAGATTCACTCTGCTTCCAATTAATTACACATACATAAATCAAGGGGAATGAATGCGCTCTCGTGAGGGGTATCTGTAGACTTGTGCCCGTCCAGGCAAAACTCATGGATTTAAAGGACTCTCACCCACTGTTGTTTTTGTTTTAGTGGCATGCTTCATCATCAAGTTCTCACACAGATACACCTATGTATCTGGGTGGGCTCAAGCGTGAAAAGTTCAAGGGAGTTCTTGATGGTATTTTTTGCAGGAATTATATCTAAAATTGCCATGGGATAACCAAACTAAACTACTCAAATTGTATTTATTTTAATTGCACCTCTGGCAAGATTAAAAACAGAGGCGATGTTTATGAATTGATTATGTTCTCCAACATCTAAGGTCTCCATGTTTCAGCCTTCAAAAGCACCATTAACTGGTCGGTTGGCTTTCTTCATTAACAAACTGTTCAAAGATCCCTACTTGTGATCCTATCACAGATATTCTTATTTTTATTTGTTGGAGTTCATGCACCCTAATTAGTGCCACAATACTCACAATCACACATTTGTAATTGCATGCCACACTTATGTATTGCCAGTCCTCCTGAGGTACTTCCTCAGTTTTTTAATTGGTTCCTGTGGCTGAGAGATATGTACTGTCATTAGCATTTACATCACAGTAACTTCATTCAATATTCACTGCGGTGTATTCTCTGAGCACTGCAAACCACATTACTTATTCTTGTGGAATAAAACATGTCTACAGACTCATGTACTAAATAAAAACAATGTTCTGAGAGCTGGGTCTCCTTTTCTATGTATGAAAGTTGTACTTATCATGAATGCTGATGTCCTCATGCAAGTCTTTTTCCTGCAAAAGTCATCATGCAAAGTCTAACACACATACTGGTTTTATCCCCTATGGTAGGCCCCATAAGGACCTATAGGGAGGTGTGGCCTCATAGACACATACTATGAGAAAAAACATATGGGTAGACCTAGTTAGTCTATCTGCAAAAGAAAGTTGAGTTTGGGGAAAAGAAAACACACTAAAACTTCTACTTCACCCCAGGACTTACATTGGCAAAGGTCTGGACCCATATTCTCACCTAGACACTTCCCCTATTCACTGCATCATAGTTGTTTTGTGGTGGGTAAGTGCCTTTTTCTCTCTTGGTTGGTGTTCTCTTACGCATCACGTGAACAGTGTCATATGGTATGTGCGGTGAAGCGGCCAGTGTCTTTCACATCACACAAATATTGTCACAAGGTATTTGCAATTACGTAGATGCACTCCTTGCACACATAGACGTGCCGTTTTCTATCCTTATCATTATGTCTCTGGGAAACATACTCTCAGGTCCCTAATATACTTAAAACCTAGGAGGATGCATTTGTAAATTATGGTTGTTTGTTCTTATTTCAGTGCCTATTGTAGCAATAAAGTGTGACTCTCTCTTTTGAAAACATATGTGTTTTGTCTGTGGTTCCCAATGTGTTAATAGTCTGTAAGTACCCTAACTTTGTGCCTCCAAGTAGGTAAAACATACATATAAGATGTCATAGTTTCTTTTTTATGTTTTTATTATAACAAATGTTATTGATTTTAGCAACAACAACAATATACAACATAACCATCATCCACACGGCAACACAGTAGTCACAATACATAAGTACATTCATTAAATCCACACATCTAGTCCATGAGAATCCCACCACCTACCCTAGATCTTCTCATGTTCGCAGGGGCAACCCCGCACCTCATATATGCTTTGTTCCTGCTGACCACACCAGTCTACCCCCCTCCTCCACTCTGCCACCGATGGCGGCTCCGGGGATTTCCACTTGCGGGCAATATTGCATTTGTCCACCTGTGTTGCCACCCCAATAAAAGTGCATTCCATCCTCTGTCTCCCCACCTCCTCCAACAGTCTCAACATTGCAACCCAGGTGGTAAGGTCTATCTGGTAGCCGAGAATCACAGAGAGCTCTCCCTTGATTTCTCTCCAAAAAGGGGCCAGTTTCAGACATGCCCAAACCATGCGGAAGAAGTCTGCTTCTGCAAAGGAGCAACGGGCTCAACCGGGTCGGTGAGGCTGCTGGTGAGTCATGGACACAAGGTACAGATAGTTCATTTCAACCAACCAGAGGAGCACAGAGATAGCCACTTCCCCGAGGGCCTGTATGGCCTCAACGCGATCATCATCCTCGAGGTCACCCACCCAGGCCTCCCACGTAGTCCAGGGAAGCAGTCTGATGATGAGATATCGGTACATCTCGGAGATGGCTCCTTTGCCTAACCTCCCCAAGAGCTTGGCCTTAAAGGGATTGAATTCCAATACCTGTGTACCATGGGGAACATTAGCCAACAAGGGGTTGGACGGAACTGCTGGTACTAGTGCGATTGTGTGTGGGAGAGGTGATATTGCTCCTGCATTTCCTGGAACATCAGCACGCCATCGCCTTGCCAGACATGCCTGCGGTGAGTGATGCCTATTCTGTTTCACTTCACAAACCCCTGCAATCCGGCAGTGTGATGTAACCACACCCCCAGCCACAGTTGGGTCAGCTGCGTGATTCTACACTCCCAGCCAATAAATCGAAGCGCTGACCTCCAGCACAGCAACGTCACTCATGTACAGTCAGGGAGGGCCCAGGGGATCGGGGTCCTGTAAAGCAAGCCCAGTAGTCCATCCAGGCCCAGCAAGGCAAGTACCCCCCAATAAGGTGAGTTGCCCACTCTCTGTTGAACTAGTCATTAATCGTGACTAGTGGTGTAGTTAAGTAGTAACCATAAAGGTCTGCCATTCCCATTCCAGCATCTTATGGGGAGTTCCATCTATTAACAAAGGACACTCGAGGATGACCGCCCACCCAAAGAAAGGTAGCCACCCTCAAAGCCAGTGCCTGGAACCCCCTCCTAGGAATCAGGTGGGGAAATTTTGAGAAAATATACAAAAAGAACGACAAGACCATCATTTTGAAAAGTGCCACTCATCTCAGGGCATACAAAGGCAGATGGCTCCACCGCTGCAAATTGGTGTTCAGTCTGACAGCCAGTGGGGTCCGGTTAAGGCTCCAGGCCAAATCAGGGAGGCAGGAAATATAGATGCCTAAATATTTCAAGGACAGGATAGCGGTGTGCCAGAAACAGCTGCTCTTGTCTCCACTAATTGCCACCAATAAGCATTAGGATTTCATTGACTCGGAGTCCAGAAGCCTCTACATACAAATGTAGATTTGGGGGCCTGATGACTATGGTTCCTTCAAGAACACCAAGATATTGTCAGCATATAGTGCTACGCGCTCCTCCGGTCGCCCATCCCAGGACCATCCCCGTACCTGGGCGTTGCATAGAATGAGGCATGCCAAGGTTCAATCGCCAAAGTGAATACAAGAGGGGAGAAGGGGCAGCCTTGGTGTGGGTGTAGAAATCTGGCTTTTTATGTAGTGTACCAAAATGAGGTACACTAAATATAAAGGCCTGACAACCCTTATTGGCTTTCAGGGCTTAAATTAATATTTCCAAATGCTCTCCTTGTGGTAGTGTGGGCAAGCAGTTTAGGCTTATCAGAGGGTAGTGTTAATCATTAGTTGTACACAAAGAAGTCAATAAATAAGACGCCCACTCAAGAAGATACTAGAGACCGATTTAGAAAAATAACACAGATTTGTATATAATTCTAGACACCAAGCTCATCGGAATCAGGTACGTACTTTAGATGTTATCGATTTTTACAGTAAAAACAGTAGAAAATGACAGCTGTTAGATTTGAGTCATGAGCCTTGAATGATGTGATGTTATCCTATGGGAGAAACATTCACTGCATAGGCACACTTACAGAGGACTTACAGGACTCTTCTTCCGGCCTTAAGGTAAGTAGGGGCCAAGGTCCAAGAAAGCACCAACAGTTCAAATTTACCTGCCCTGGGGCGTCCGGGTGCTGAGGTGCTGTATGCGGTGGTTGCTTCAAACGCTGCACGCTAAAGTCAATGGGAAAAGTACCTGTAAGAGAAAGGCGTCAAGTGGGCCTGGGGTACCAGTCCGGCAGAACCCAAGGGGGGTCACAGCAATTGAGGTTCTTAGGACCACAGAGACACCAATGGTTTAATTGAGCCTAGGCTGGGGAGCTTGGTGCAGAGGTGTTTTGTCTATGGGGTCGGTAAATTAGAGGCTCTCGCGGTTCGTGGTGTACCTGCAGAGGAGGGAAAAGAAACACAGGAGGACCACTCTTGGTGTGTAGCTGGCCTCTCCCAAAGCCCCTCAATGTGCAGATGAGTACTGGCAGCGATGATGTTCCAACTGAACACAAACAAGCCTTAGTGCTTACAACTGGCTCCGGTACCTCAGGTGTTGGTGCTGGGTGGCTCATGGGGGTCCTGGCATCTCCAAGCTTAGCAGGGGGATAGATCAGACCTCCTGGAGCAACGAAGACCTCTTTCTGGAGTACTGCTCTCGCAATGGGCCAAGGGGGTGACAGAACGCTGTACTGGGCAGATGCAGTCAGTGCCTGCCGGTGCAGGGAAGTGACTCCTCTACTCCAAGGGAGATGTTGCTGGGTCAATGAAGTGCTGGGCAGACCTCCAAGGGTTTGGGGAGGCTGTTCCGCTTCTAGACGAGTCGGTGTCAGTGATTGTCGGGAGAGCATCAGCGGGGCAGAGTTTTGCACAAAGTTAAGTGCTGGTCCAAAGTTCTCACTTCTTCGGCTCTTCTTTGTCCTTCTTATTTCAGGCATACGAATCTGAGTTCCTGATGTCAGGGGGCCACTAAAATACTAAACTTAGGGGCGTTAAGGGGAGTGAAGGGTAGTAGCCAATAGGCTACTTACCCCTGGGTCACTACACCCCCTATATGACCACTTCCTGTAGGGAGTGGGCATAACCCTGCCCCAAAGTTCCTAATTCCACCAAAAACAAGATGGTGGAACCCTTCTTTCATGGTGCACATCACGTAGCCCACCTAAGGGGTGTGACCGGTCTGGAGATGCAACACGCCTACCGCATAGCTAATTTCCCACCTGTCCTGGTGCCAAATGGGCCTCAGAGCAGGGGGTGGCATCTCCCAGGTCTGAGGGAATCTGCGGTCACATATCAAATGCGACAGGGGCTTTGAAGCCCCTGGCCTTGATATGCTAAATCACTAACCATCCTGCTGAAGGAGGTGTGAAAACCTTCCTCCGAAGCAGGCATTGTTTCTGACCTCAGAGAGCACTGGCTGTCACCTCCAGGGGGTCCGAAACCTTTCTGTGGTGGCATGCTGAATGATACCAGTCAGCCAGCACACTAGATACTAGTAGGTGCCCTCTGGGTGCATGTCATAATATATCTAGTACTGGTAACAGTATGGATTTATTAAGACAAGGTGTTTGATACCAAACACTATAGGTGTCAGAAAAGCCATCATGTAGCTGGGGAACTCATAATGAACAGTGCCCAGAACATATACTTAAGATGGCTTCCATGGTGACTTGTACCATTTAGTAATTGAACTAGACAGCACAGGGGCATAGCAACTCATGAAGATATGTCTTCACATGTAATATAATACACCCTGCCTTGGGGCTACAAGGCCCGCTTTAGGGGTGGCTTACACATAGCTGCCAAGGTTTCAGATTGCTATGTGTGACATTTTCATAACTTCAGTGTAATTATGAGTGACATTTCAACGACTATGAGTGACACTTTCTCACAAGCAAAATCAAGCACTGAAGACGAGGGAAACATACAAATATCAGAAATTACAGCCATTTGAGAAACAAGAAACTCTAAGACGTTCTTAAAACTGCAGAGCATCACAGCAACAGTGTGGACTCCAGGGCCTCTCTGTCCCACGTGGGACCCAGCCCAAACAGTATTTGAGGCCCCAACAACATTCTTTTGTCAGCCTCCTAGTAGTGTTGCAGGGCAGACTAGCAGAAAAACAATAAAATTGATTCCTGCCTTAGCATGCCTTTGCCTACTGGGCCCCTGGATCCTCCTAGTGGCAATCAATCAAATCAGATGCTGCAGAGCATCACTCAGTGGACTCCAGGCCACTCTCTGTCCCAAGTGGGACGCAGCCCAGGATGTGAGCCCTCAACAACATGGATCTCTCTGTCTTCTCAGCTGCAGTGCCTAATTAAAATTATAAGTTAGTCAACACAGTCAGCTGGCTAGTCGGGGGCAATGAATGAGCATTGGGAAAGCCTCAGGCTAAGGCACACAGTCTCTCAACCAAATTATTAACTTGAAGTGGTTAAGTCGGTCGGTGTACCACTGCTGGCTCCAGCCCCGCAGTCAGCAGCACAGATGAGCTCTCAGCTCAGCTGCCTAAGTATAGTTAGTTTTAATAGTCTAGCTGTCAGCACACACAGTCAGAACTACCCGCTGACTGACTCGACAGCAGCACCAGCGGCCTGCATTGATTAGGCAAGCCTCAGGCTAAGGCACTACAGTGCAGCAAGTGCTGTAATATCAAAATGTACGTCTTCGCGCAGCTCGTCCCTGAACTACATGGTGTGTGACCTGACTGAGTCCAGACAGAATGAGACTCTCGCTGTCTCACTGTGTGTGACTGCAGAGAACTTAGTTCGGCTGTGTATCAGGGCAGGCAGCTGATGCAGACTGCACGCTAAATTTATAAAGCAGATTTTAATAACAATCAGTGACATGATTAGTGCGCTCTCACACTCACAGTCTCACTTATTTATATTTGCAGCAAGGCGGAGGGTGCGTCAGCCCGGACAATTCGGTTTTTGGGCCACCTACAGCCCTGGCAGAGTGGAGTGGCCGCAACGAATCCTCCCGCGGCAACACGGTGCTCGGGTTTGATTTTAGAGTCAGGCTCACCACACAGCAGCAGCTGCACACAGTCAGGGCTGTGACTGCTGCTCCGAACTTTAGCAGCCGCCTGCCGTGGTTCGTGGGCTCCCATTTGCGCGAGGCAATTATGTGCATTTTTAAAATTTCACCGCGGCGGTGCAAGCAGCACTGCCATTTGCCGCAATTCCACTCATCTGCCTACGCAGCCACCCCCGCTTGCGCCACAGGTGGCAGCAGAACGTAGCGTACGTACTGCCCTAGTCGGCCAGGCCGTGACCTCAGGCTGTGACAGTGGCGCCGCGCCGGCGGGAATGCACTACGGCTTTTAAAAAATACATTGTAGCAGCCTCACTGCTGTGCTCTGTGCTAGTGGCAGCGCGCGCCCGGGCCGGCAAGTGACGTCTGCGGGAGCAGCCCCAGCACAGGCCAGCCACACAGGCGCACACTCAAGCTAGCAGCTTGGAGTGGCCAGTAGTGCACTAGTTTAGCGCTTTGTGTGACAGCACAGAGAGTGGCATCAAATGCGTGGCAATGCATTTCAGTGCGGTGATGCGGAGCACCACACTGAAATGCGTTAGCGTCACGACTGATGCGTGATACTTGGCAGGACTGCTTACATATATTACATGCAGTGACTTTGGCATGCCACACAGTGAGCATCCCGTGCCATGTCATGTTTTCACACATGGTTTGCACCATGTCACGCAGACTGCAATGGCAGCCTGCATGCAATTTGAATGGGGGTTCCTTAGGGTGGCATAATACATGCTTCAGCCCTTAGGGGCCCTCTTTAGTACCCATGCCCTAGGTACCACGGGTACCATTTACTAAGGACTTAAAGAGAATTAGCACTGTGGCCTGGTTAACAGGCACATCAGTCGAAAAACATCCGTACTAGTGGCAAAAAGTGGGGGTGACCATGACAAAAAGGGTCACTTTCCTACAGTGTGACACTACGAATTGAGAAGGGCGAGGAGAGGGTCCCATTAGTGTGAACCTAGGTGGTAAGGCTGGTGTAAAGGAGACGAACAAGTCTACAAAAAGGAGGTCCGAGTCTTGCCCTTCATAGAATCACCTCCAAAAAGGACCTGTCAACGGTGTCGAAGGTCTTTACCAAATCAATTAGGAGTAGTGCTGTAGGGCCTTGGAAGGCGGTGAGCCTGAGAGAGGGCCATTTGGACCCTCTGGACACAATGTTGAGTGCTCCTGTTTGACATAGATCTACACTGATCTGGATAAATCAGGTAGGACAGGGTACAGATGAGCCGAATAGCCAACACCTTTGTGAACACCTTAATGTCAACATTGATAGGGGAGATAGACCTGTACGAGGAGCACCTACCCAAGGGCAGGCCCAATTTGGCGATCACAACAATGGTTGCTGTGTCTAGTTCCGGGGGAAAAGACCCCTGGTCTGCCCCTTGGCAATGAGTGCCAGGAAGAGCCGAAATCGTCTGAGAAACGTAATCA
Organism: Calotriton arnoldi; assembly: GCA_963921515.1. NCBI lineage: Eukaryota > Metazoa > Chordata > Amphibia > Caudata > Salamandridae > Calotriton > Calotriton arnoldi. The sequence continues at coordinate 629,903 of CAWUFW010008901.1, read as the reverse complement.
GAAATACATCTGCACCTGAGGTTTTCCCCTGAGCCATAGCGGACAGCGCCTCTCCAATCTCCTCAACCATGAGTGGTTGATCAAGATCCTGAGCCAGGGATGGGGGATCAAGGGCAATGGAATATTGTGATGTACCAGGTGTGCAATCTCTTGTGGAGGCCTGGGTACCTCTGCATATAGGGTCTGTAGCATCTTCCCAGCCACGGCACCCGCCAATGACTACGCCACACACGGAGCTTAGTAATACACGCCTTTATTAGTCTGTGTGTATCTGCAAACTCAACAATCTAAAGTAGCCTTCACTGAAATACACTCTGTTCATTACATCATAGCTACAGTGAGTTCATCAGGAGCCAAAAGGGTTCCGTCATTGTTAATTCGCAGGACACTACATCTCCCCATCTGTTAAAGGAAAACTGTCACTTTTATAAAAAAAGATACACACATATGTACATTTAAATCCCTTCAATTAATCTCTTTGGCACTGTAATTGTTCAACCTGACCATGTCGTGTGAAGTTGAGACCGACCATCATCATGATCCAAGATATGCTGGGATGGTAAAAAGGCAGCAGCAGCCACTGGTGTTTCAGAACCAGTCTCACCCTCACCATGGAAATCTGGTGAACTATGAATCAAAGGCCGAAAGTGAGAAGAGTCTCTTGTAATAGACTTCCCAAGGCGCTAGGCAGTCACCATGTGCCCTTTGGTCGACGCTACTTGGAAAGGTTATGCATCAAAGGGAGCATCAGGTTTTCTTTTCACCATCTGCCGGGTGAACACTCTGTCTCCTCTCTGGGAGATGATGTTTTTCGCATGCCATCTTTGGTCAGCATATGTTTTCATCTTTTGTTTCTGACCCAAGTCCCTTGCACGAATGGCATTCTCATTTCTTTCCCTCTGATTGGTTCACTGCGGTATCTTGGTTGTCATTAGTCTCCTGAACATCAATGTTGTTGGACTTTCACCAGTGGTCGAGTGAGGTGTTGAATGGTAAGCTCGCAATGTAGATTTTACTACAGTTTGTAAATTGAGATTTTCACGTGTTGGATGCTGCACTGCTTTCTTTAGTGTACTTATAAAGCTCTCGACCATTCCGTTGGCCTGCCGTCACAGAGGAGTGCTCTTTTGATCCTTTATACTTAGATGCTCTAAAAAGTCATTGACCTACTGACTATCAAAAGGCGGGCCATTGTCAGATTTTAGTTAAGGCTGGAACACCTCATGTTGCTAAGATGTCATCCAGTCTCTCAATGAGTCATTCTTGAGTGGTGGATGAGAGATTCTCAATTAATGGAAATTGTGAGTATTCTCCCACAATCACCATCAGGTGAGGTCCGTTGTCAATGGCTATTCTCTACCAGGTATGCTTCGGGAGTTCTGACATGTTTAGGGTGTGTTGAGTAACTTTTGTAGATAGCCAGTTGCAGAGATGACAGACCTTTAATTCCTTCTCAACTCTCTTGTCGAGATATGGGAAACAGACTCGGTCTCTGAATGCTCGTTTCATGGCAACGATATCCCAATGTCCTTTATGGGCCACTTCAATCATTTTCTGCCGCAGACTCTACGGAATCAAGATTCTGGACCCTCACAATATAACTCTGTATTGAGTTATGGACAGTTCATCTTTGACTTTTATTTATTTCTGATATTCACTCTCACAGGTAAAAGGCCAAGTGTGCTGGCTCCACGGCTGATGTGTAATTATATCTTTCAACTCTAGCATGTCACTCTCATGGCTCGTGGCAGTGATAATCTGGGCTAACAAAATGGTAGCTGGTGTGTTTGATTTTACGATGAAGTTGATATAAGCTTCAGCTGACTTGGATGGAGTGCCATGACCTTGGAAAAGTAGTCAGCAGGGCTCTGATCCTTTCGTGGACAATGCACAATGTTATAATTGCTCTTTTGTAGCTGTAATCCCCAGCGTTCAATGCTAGGCGGCATCTTGGCCTTTGGATTGCTAAATATTGTTAGCAAAGTTTGATGATCCGTCACCAGCTTAAAAGGCTTTCCGTACAGGAATACATGGAAGTGTTCCCATGCCCACACCATGGCTAAACTTTCTTACCCAGGTTGTGAATAAGCACGTTCTGGTTTGGACAAACTCCAACTTGCATACAACACATTCACAATATGTCTTCACGCATTCGAACACTGAAATAAAACATCATTTTCCGTCAACTCTTTTAATGGAGCACTTACAGCGGCATAGCATCATATATATCTAGAACAGAAGCTGGCCATGCCAAGAAATGAACACACCATGGAAAGATCTTGTGGAGGATCAGCATTTGGCCGCCCTTGCACTTTAGCAGGATCTGGTGTCATAACCCCATCAGAAAAGATGTGGCCAGAGAATTTTAGCTTTGCCTTATGGAATTCACATTTGTCTGCATTCAAAGTCAAACCTGCTTCGGCAAGCAAATGGCACACTTGTGTAAGTCCTTTCTCATGTTCTTTTTGGGTAACTCCGCAAAACAATATGTCATCGCTGTAATTGCACGCATTCATGACAGGCTGTATGATATGTCGAATGACGTCTTGAAAGAGTTCTGTAGCGGATGACACACCTAAACCTAGGGCCTGATTATGAGAATGGCGGAGAATAAGGCGTTCCCACCACCACAAGAACGCTGCAGCTGCTGGGGATCCGCGATCTCTTGGTGGTGTTGCAGCAGTCTAGCTCAGCAATATGCTGGCAGTGCTACTGCAGCACCACCAAGCATCTTCTGAATTTCTGCACGGCCACATATTTCTTCTCGATGAGCCTGCCATGAAAACAGTTGCAGTGAGGAAACTAAGGGGGCCCTACAGGGCTATGAAATCCATGCAGGGGGGCACATGTTGTGCCCCCCTGTGTGCATGCACCCAGGTTCCTGCACGGCATGGACTGCACCAGTCCATGCCATGCAGGAATGGGCTTTGGTGCTCCCTCTGCGCTGCAGTGATAAGGCTCACATATGAGCCTTTGTACTGCACCGCCATGGGACCGCCCAACAGACCACTAGAAAACTCGTAATCTGGCGGGCGGTCGAGTTTGGTGGTGTATGTGCGGGTTGGCGGCGTGGGAGAGGGACGCCACGCCAGCACCCCACTCCCACATCGGCAAAATCGACCACCACCCGTCTGCCAGATTACAAGTCATTTCATGGTCTGGCGGGTGAGCGGTGCGGCAGTCCTAAGGTGGTGCAGTTCAAAGGCTCATCTGTGACCCTCTGCAGCACTGGAGGGGCCCCAAAGCAAGTTCATGCACTGTATGAAACTTTGCAGTCCATTCTGTGCTGGAACTAGTGTGCATGCACACAGGGGAGCACACCATGTGCCCCTCTGCATGTATCCCCAGGCCCTGAGGCAACAGGGGGCCCCTTTAGTTTACTCACCACCAGCATAATTCAATGGCTTGAGCACCTCCATAAAACTGCTGGCGGTGAGGAAACTCGTAATATGCTTGGCGGTGTCGCAGCAACACCGCCAAGCATATTGCGGCCTCAGACCAACCACCAGGGATCGTGGATCCCTGGCAGTTGCGGCAGTCCTATGGTGGTCTGACTGGCGTATTCATAATTCGGTGGTCGGACCGCTGGTGTGGGTGGTCCCCGACTGCCACCGCACCTCCACCGTCGGTTTGGCATTCCGATGGACTCATAATTAGGCTCTTCGTTTTTGGCTTCGAAACAGACCAACATATGTAGAAAAGGTTGTAATGTACCTGCAATCTTCTTTGAGTTTCAAATGATGATAACCTCTATTTCAATAAAGGCGAGAGAACACCTTTGCACCCTTTATTTGCTTTATCTTGTCAGCAATGTGTGGACCTGGATGTTGTTGTGGTTCAATTGCCTTGTTTGCCTGCCAACTCATATATGTACCACTCCATCACTGTCCTTTTTGGGCACTACCACGATAGGAGAAACCCATGGCGCTGGACCAGTCAAACGCTCAATGATATCATGCTTAAGTAACAATTCAAGTTCTTTTACAACAGCATCTTGTAAATGAAAAGCAATTTGCCTATGTCTTTGAGCAATAGGACGAATGTTCTCATTAATATGCTCTCATAGTCTTAAGCTTACCCAAACCATGAAACAATGAAGAATGCTGACTTACTATTTCATGGTGAGCAGTCATGTTCTAGTTCATGGAAATCAGACCCATATCAGCAGGTGTGCTGAATCTGAGTAGAGAGGCTCTTGACGCTGTCCCTTGAAGCACATGGATGGGTGTTTTCACCTTCGTTTTCTTGTGTTTCACTGTCACTACAAATGAACCGTGACTTTTTAAGGGTGCCGATGCAGCCCAGGTATACACTTTGGTTTTCGATGGACTAAGTGGTGGTAAGGGATGAAATTCATTATATTTCTCCTCAGGCATAATAATTATCAACACCCCACTGTCAATGAAGAAAGGTATCAAACAGCCATTTACTTTGAGTGTAATTTTCGGACAATATTTGAATGACTTTGGTGCTTTGTCATGTTGACTGTTCTTTGACTGACAGTTTTCTTCACATGCGGTCAGTCCGACATGCGCACGCTTTCTGAAGTAAACATCCAAATTGCACAACCATCTTCTTCACTTTCACTTAAAACTTATCTGGATGAACTGTTTGACAATGATTTAGATGACAATTGACTTCGTTCAGTGTCGATTTGTTGTACCTGATGCCTCCGCTGGGCTTCGTTGGTGCTCATAGAATGTTGCTTCTGAAAAGTCCTATAGGCCATTTTGTCTTCACTCTAACACACTTTTTATCCCTTTGCTTTGCACACTGTCACATGGCAGCATGCTCTTCCTCTCTAGCAGCCATCAACACTTGTTCCAGACTCAAAGTTTCTCTTAGCATTCACCGTCTGAATGAATTGGACACGCATCCACCAATGACCCTAAGACGTATGGCCTCTTCATTGTTAAATTTAATGAACATACAGTGTTTGATGAGTGTGTCAAGTCTTCTTTACAAATTCATCAATGGTTTCACCAGCTTCCTATCATTCTTGACTAAAGATATATCTTTGATAGTCAATATTGGCATTGGACTGAACTTGAGATTCAAGGTTTCTTTAATCTGATGGTATTTGAATCTTTATCAGTTCATGGCATTTTCTTTATGACTTCCTTTACGCCATCACCAGCAAAGCTTTTGAGGTATTTTATATTCTTTTTGTTATCAGTCTCTTCAAGTGCATCAATGAAATCTTCATATATCTCTATCCACGTAGTCCATCGATCACCAGTATTTTGCTTTTTGGCATTATTGAAGGATGATTGTGGTTTCAAGAATGCGGCAGCATTGTAACCATTTTGGGAGTGGCTTAGGGTGGAGTTCTCTCCGACACCATCTGCTGTCCACTAGGACCTGGATCATCTGCACCATCTCTTAGGCCCTGTGATGGACTGGCCTCTCGGTCGTCATGGACAGTCAGTGGAATGGTGACCTCTCGCTTGGTCTCCATTGGAACCTGTGACTTTCTAAGAGACCTTTGGCGTTGCTCTGAGCCGCCGTTCAGCAGCTTTGGTGGTGTGCCACTAAAGGTATTGGACAGATCAGTAAGCACAACCCCCGTGGTTCTTCTTGAGTCTCATCACCCACCGCTGCCGTCGTAAAGCTCTTCTTTTGCCAGGGCTCCGGAAAGTAAATAGATAGTATGTGACTGTCTGCTTCCAACCACAGCCTTATCTTGCACTTGTCTGACACGCTGTACTTTTCTTGACACCTGGTTGATTTCTACCTAGCAGAACTTGTAATCGTAGTGTTATCTTGTGCTTGGCTGTCGCTTTGTACTTTTTGACACCAGGTTGATCTCTGCTTGGCAGCACTTGTAATCACAGAGTTATCATTCTATGCTATGTATAGCTCTATGTTGCGTAGTAGCACAGTAACTTTAGGTATGGCCTGACCATTAGATTCTCAACTAGGCCTGGGCAGAGTTTGCGGGGTTCCGCTGCACAGAACTCCATGAAGTGACCTAAAAACTCCGTGGCGCTATGCGGAGTGCTGCAAGAGGTGGAGTGCGTTATGTCGCGCCGTTCATGCTGGTTTTTAGCCCCGGGTGCTTCTCATGCACTCTAAAATCAGCGTGAACGGCTCCTTTTGCGGCTCAAGAGGGTGCCTCTTCTTTCTGCCACTTGAGTAGATGTTCTACTCATGCGGCAGCTTCCTCAATGCGAACGGAAGGTTTCTCAACACGAGCGGTTTTGACCTTCCGCGACCGCCCACATTGAGAAAGCTTGCAGAGAGGTAGTCTGGAGTAAGATTTTCATCTTTTGCCAACTTAGCATTCCTGAAGCGCGAGAAAGCGAGCTAAACCTCCGCTTCGTGGAGTTTTGTGGAACTCACCGTGCTTTGCAAGGCGTGGAGTGGGAAAAACTCTACAAACTCTGCAAGCGGAGCGGAATTTCACACCCAGACCTATTCTCAACCAACGACTTGTAGATTTTCTGTAAATACTTTAATTTTCAACTGCTTCACAGTGGCTGGAACTGCATTGATTCTGTACTTCAACTACAGCATACGTGGCATGCATGAGCAGTTTCCTTGGACCACGGGAAACTCTTTTAGAGAGCACTGTCAATCTTCTGGTTACTTATCCCCTATCTTGTAGCCATTTGGATCGTCTTCCCAGCCAGGCCACCTGACAATGACTATGCCACACACGAAGCTTAGTAACACACGTCTTTACTTTTCTACGCGTAACTGTGAACTCAACATTCTAAAGCAGCCTTCACTGCAAAACACTTTGTTCATTATGTCATAGCTTCATGGAGTTCATCAGGAGCCAAAAGGGTTCCGTCATTGTTAATTCGCAAGACACTACAGGGCCCAATAGTAGTTCGCAGAGACCTGTGCTATTTCTGAAGGCTGTTCACAGAGGCAACCTCGGCATCGCAAATCGAGGGCACCACTCTACAGGGAGCATCTCTAATGGCCAGCCACTATAGGAGCTTCCCAGAGTTATCCCCCTTCTCATATACATGCTGCATCGACGCCCTCCAACACTCTTTGGGCTCTCCCAGGGAAAGCTACCGTAGGTTACACCTCACCAGCATCAACTTACGGTCCAGGTCTGCTGAGGGCTGTTGACGTACCTGGCAATCCAAGGAAAGGATCTGGGTCTCCAGAGCCGTCATCTTTGACAATTTGTGTGTCTACTTGCCCCGGACATACCCTTTGATCAGTCCCCGAAGTGTGGGTCTGCTGGCTGCCCAGAGAGTTGTGGGAGAGGCCACTGTGCCCTGGTTAACCTCAAAATATGAGCGGACCGTTGTTTTTACAAAATCAGTGCATTCTTGGTCAGTGAAATACCAGGTGTTAATGCGCCACATGGGTCACTGTGGGGGGCCTAGCCCAAGAAGGAAGGGTGCATGACCTGATGTGCCCTTGGGGAGGAACTCAATATCCGTGAGAATGGGTGTATGCACGCTCGTGGGGATTCCACGTTCTCCAAAGACCCATCAAGTCCGCCCAGGAGGAAAACTGCTGGGAATGTGTTCGGCGCCCCAATCGGGGTGAGTAGGAGGTCTTGCATATAGGGTTGGAAACTGGATGGCATTAAAGTCACTGCTTTCAGTGTGACACCCTGAGGAAGGGTCAGCAAAAGATCCCAAAGTGTCTGAAGTGTGGACTGGAGTTGCCGCTGGGGCACATAGGCCGATAGGAAATTGTAATGCCTGCCCTCTAGGTGACCTTCAATCCTTACATAGTGCCTCTGCAGATCTTCATAGGAGGCAGACACCACCAAAGGCAACCCCTTGTGCAGTAAGATGGCCACTCCTCTGGAGCCCCAGCAGAACCCAATATGGAATACTCTATTGTAGCTGAAGCGACCTATAAAGGGAAAATGCGTGGCCATCAGATGGGTTTCTCGGAGCAGGAGCACTGCTAGCTGGAATCTCTTCACGTATCTGAGGTCGGCCGATCACTTAATGCAACCTAGCAGGCCATTAACGTTCCAAGGTAGAACCTTAACCAGCATTAACAGGGACAAAAGTTCGGGGGGCAGCCATCCCACAGGAAGACGCTGAGGTGTCCGGTGTGACTCTGCTACATACGGAACACCCAAGGCGGTGTACCCGAGTGTATATAGTTGATGTGTGTGGAGCGTGTCATCGACATGTGTGGTCAAACCTAAAAGAACAAATAAAACAACCCATCCCCCCCAAGTGTCACCCAACGCATACTTCTACCCCTGAAGCAACTGTCACCCCAACTCGACACATAACAACAATCACATGGGTTCTAAAGTCACACAAAATCTTCTAGCTTTCCCCACATGAAGGATTCTGGTCCCCGACAACAAGTATCAAAATGTCATATCAATGTGCCAACCACAAGGCAACCAGAGCAAAATCTGAAACATTACAGTGAAAAGCAGGTATAGAGAGGAAGACCAGAATATCCATGTTGCAGCCCCTCACCCAGTCATTAGGTCAGCCACACCCAGTTGACCCTCGGAACTTCATGGGGTCACTTCTGCACCCTCACCCTAGGATTGGAAAAAATCCAGAGTGTCCTAAAGCAGGGCGTCTGGGCCACTGGTGCCAGTCTTATCATCTCGGTGGTCGGAGCTTGGCGAGACCTGGCCCCTCTGTGGGCAGGAACAAGCCTTCTGACAGTAAGATTGCTTCCTCCTGGGAGGTTGTCAAAGAAATAGGTTGAAGAGTTAAATATCACTTTCAGCCTGTCTGGAAACAGGAGCATGCACTGCATGTTGAGAGCACGAAGTTTCTGCTTCATGTCTTCGAATGAGCGTCAACGCTGCTGGACTGCATGGGAATAGTCTGGGAAGCCACATTACTCACATTTTGAAAGCGGAGGTCTTAGTGAACCCTGGCCTCATGGAGGATAATGTCTCGGTCTCAATGGTTAAGGATAAGGGCTATTAATGGTTGGGAGAGCTCCAAGGGGGGGCGATGGGCCAGAGAACGATGCACCTTCTCCACCACAAACCACTGGGACAGTCTGTCATTGGGGATCCATGATCAAAGCCAGCCTTCCTGCAGTCCAACTGCACCAGACATCTTCAACCTTCTAGAAAGCGGACAAACCAGAGATTATTTGCCCACCACCAGTTCTCTGCATCCTCGGCTCGTTCTTCTAAAGACACCGTGGTGAAAAGTAGTTTGGAGACCTGGAGCTTGAGGGTGTCCACCGAGGACATACTAGTTTCGGCCTCTGTCACACAGCAGGCGACATTCCACAGGTCTTGTGCAACACGGACAGCCTATCCGGACTTCACCCACTTTAATTTCAGCCACATCCCTGGAGTCTTGGATTGCCTTAAGGATGACAGCTAGGTCTGCTTGTATGGGGGTGAACCCCCAAGAGAAGGGCCTCCAGTAGCCCCATGGGTGCCAGAGGCAGGCTTGGCGTATTGACCGATCTTCGCCTGTGGCGGCGGGGAAGGTTTGTCCTGCCCCATCTCCAACCAGACGTCCGTGGGTGTATCCGGAAAGAACCAATATCACCCCTGTGGCCCGCTTACCCTGTGGGGCAACATGAGCTGCCAGCGGAGTCGAGAATCCGCCAGTGTGTCATATCAGTCGAGCAGAGTTAGCACAGAGGTCATGCGGTGTGTCCGTAGCCAATGGAGCACCATCCACCTGCAGCATACACCTCGCTGGCAGGTATGGCCTCAGTCGAACACAGGTGCTGCAAGGGTGGCTCCAGCCACCCCTGATCATCAATCCAAAGGAGAGGGTCTTTTTTCTTTTCATCATCAGAAATCTTTATTCGAATTAACAAGAATCCATTAAAGAATGAAACACAAAGATACAATACATTTGTTACAATACCTTGTCGCACAATATGTAAATTCAACATCACATCATAAACCAGTTTTTAAAAAAACAATTATCTTATCAATCTGAAGTGTTCACTAACCACACATGACCAACGCTTCATGTAATAAGGGAGGCACGTTTCATCAGTTTCAGTATTTTTTCAGTAATGGGGATTTTTTTAATTTTTATTGAGAGTTCATTGCACAGCAAAACATACAAATGTGCTTATGATATCCAGTTTTTTAGTTGACACATATCATCCAACATACAAGATTAATCAATACAGTATACTCCAAATATAAAAAGAGGGTATTACTTAAAACGAGATATTAAAAACACACATTGCACATTTCCCCATAAGAACTACAGATAACAAAAATAAATAATGACCACTTTGCATTTGATTTAGATTATCTACTGGCTAACCTCCTATAGACTTCCAGCAGGTCTAAAACTTTCCATACGAGCCTGATCGTAAGGCATATAGTTTCTCCAATTCTCAAACTTTATGCAATTTGGACTGCCAGCAGTAAAATATAGGTATGTTCTCGCTACCCCAATTCTGAAGTATTAGCGATCTCGCTACTAGGGCCCTCATATATAGACCTTCCGCTTGTGGAGTACTAACAATTGTGTTTGGGGAACACCCAAGGGTAGCAATGTATTAATCGATAGCTATCCTAGGACCTAGCTTTTATCTACAATATTTCTCAATTTCTTTCCAGAATTGTTTAATCTTTGGACAGCCCCAGACAATGTGAGTCCATGTAGCCCCCTCTTCTGCTGAACGCCGAAAGCATTTATCCTCTATCTGGGGATATATACTATGCAGAAAGGTTGGTGTCCTGTATAGTAACCATTTGGTATAAAATTGCATTTTCCTAAAATTGGCGCCTCTTAGTAATGTTGTGTTAAATTTATTAATTCTGTTCCAGACCGCCCTTGAGATCTGTAGGCCTTCTTTTGATTGCCATTTATCTCAAGCTTTTTCGTACACCTTCTTAACCTTATGCTCGTTGAGAATTTGTAGCCAGCTACTTAATGATCTGCATCTAGATATTTCTAAAATGGCCCCACTTAGTTCTAATTTTGCCCAGAGTGTGAGTGGGTCTATATTTTCTAAAAAGTGCTCGATTTGAATGAAAGACCATTTAACTGTATCTTTAAAATGGCTCAAGCCACACTCTATCTCTGCCCATTTTTTCCAAGTATCAATGATGACAAAGTCTCCCACATATTTATACCCATTCTCCTCCCATTTCCCTAAAATATTAGATTGTATCAGGCGCTGTTCCCCGACATAGAAGTCGGCCAGACGTGTGGATCCATTTATCAGAGGTATATCGTAACACTTAAACAGTTGGGCTTTTTGTTTTAAAACCACTGGAAGACCTTATAACATACTTTTTTTGAATTTTTCACAAGCCTCATAGGGTCTAAAATGTTACATTCCTTCAAGATTATTATTTTAAAAACTTTTTCTGTGCAAAGTGGTTTGAGGTGGGTAGAAAATTTGTATGTCTTATGTGCAAAATTCTCATAGTAATATTCCCTCAAATTGGGAAGGGCAATCCCTGCTTCCTTAGTTAGATTACTTAAAGTGGCTAGTGCTAATCTCGGTGTCTTGTTGGCCCATATGAAAGATGAAAAAAGCCCATCTACTTCTTTGAAAAAAGACATTTGTAATGCGTGAGGGATTGCTGAGAATAAAATGTTAAATAATGGTAAAATCAACATTCGTATCAGTGCTACCCGTCCAATTATTGAAATTGGGTGTTGATTCCATTTTGCTAATAGACGCTTGACTTTTTGTATTAGGGGAACGTAATTCAATCTGTCTCTGATCACGAATGAAGACGATGATGTTCTTGGTTTTATAATGTTCACTTTTAATGTAGTGTTCCCGAACAAGCCAGCCAACACGTGTTTCGTCAATGGGTTGTGATACCAAAGACTTCTTCAGGACTGGAAAGAACATGGAGAATAGCTAGTGTCATATATACGTTATTATTGACAAATTTTAAACAATGGATTTGCACACACCTGTATACAAAGTTACAATATAAGGTGTGCCAGCGGTGTTCTAGGTTTTGGAGAGAAGCACCCAAAAACATACTGTGAGTTTGAACAGTTTAAGTTAAGTAGTTCTTTTGTTACTTGAAAAGAAAAACAAGAAAGGAAGAAAAGAGGAGGCCAAACGTGAACGTAAACCAACCGTTGTGATTATATAGTGAGAAAGTCGTACAAGTGAACGAAATGTGACCTGGCAAGAGGTGGGTGATGCGCTTTTAAAAGATCAACACCGGGTGGATAGTGAAATTGAGATTAAAATGTGTTGAAAGTAACAATGTGGGGCATGTTCCGGTGTACTGCACTGGTGCGCGAGCAGACACATACGTTCATATGCGCAAAAGAACAAAAGCCTACCTGCTGCAGGCGGTGTGGATGCTTAGACCTATAGTAAATGACAGGATTGGTGTTCTCATCAGAACCAGTATTCAAACAATGAAGACTTATGAAAGTTTCAGCTGTAAAATTCAAATAGCACGATAGAAAAAACCAGCTCACCTTTGAACCGGTGATACTTCCGACCCAGTAGGTCATAACTATTTGGTTGTGCCAGTACGTCTGTGTATCCTTATTTTTCAGTGCTGTGAGTCTGTAAAATAACAGCTCACGTCAATGTTTCTGGTGTGGTATATCCTGCCCTAATTATATACAGAGGATAGCGAAACTGTGTCTATTCCTTAGATAATCCAAGAGCCCCCATTAATATAATACATGATAACACTGTTCCCCCCCCAAAAAAAGGACGAAATTAAACCACTTCTCTTTGCTCCCAAACATAATCTTACCTCAGATCCAATTATCAAATGATGATCTGAGTCAAAAAAGCTAATGAGATTGCCGTGTTTGGCACCTTAGTCCTCAAATCCAAAGTAATGGATGCGGCAACGTGAGCCGTGCAGATGTCTACCGAAAAATGGAAAACAAGGAAAAGGAAAACCCAGGTTACTGGAAGTTCCGACGACAAAGGCTAATCGCATTAGCAACAAAGGAATCGTGTATATAAGGATAATCCCCTCAATTCATACCTGTGGCGAGTACGCCGGACAGACTTGCGTCTTCGCGGGATCTCCTGTCAACCGGATGCGGTTGTGGGGATGACCCGGAAGTGTATTTAAGCCGGCATTGAGATTATGAGACTATACCGTAAACCTACCCCGGCGTGATGGAGTGGCCCTACATGTTGTGTGAGAAAAACGTTATGAATCTCACAGTGTGATAATGATTCTTGTATATGTGGCGCTGTTCTTGAAGTCAAAACAAGAATACCAGTATGGGATAGATAACGGAAAACAGAGAACAAATGTGTAGCTCGACACATCGGGTGTGAATAATAAAACCAAATGAGTCCCGCAATGTGTATGTTGTATCGTGATGTCAGAACCAAAGACACCCCTATAGGATAGATAGCGGAAAAATAAAGGTGAAGGGAGTACAATAGGAAATATATGATGAAAATACCACTATTCAAGAACTGCTCCATTCTAATACATTGTTATGTGTATATACAGTAAGACAGTATCATTCTTTGGCAGTATATATGCCGCTCATGTACAATAGTATCATTGGGTTACCGTATAACGAAGGAGCATATCTATTATTGCATTGAGTACGTTAATCACAAATCGGTGTGCGCACACACACAGATGTAATTCATTCAGCGTAGCAAATAGTATGTAAACATAAAATATCACATCAGTATAACCCATGTGTCGAATCTGTTTGGGGAAATTTTATAGGATGTCATAAAAGACAAAACAGAAAAGGAGAGGGGATTAACAGTGATAGCGCACTGATGAGATTCCTGACAGGACAAGATAAGCAACAAATTTTCAAAGCAAAAGACTTCCTGCTGTTCAACATGGAACAATAATCACAAAAAAGAAGAAAGAAAAGACCACAGGAGGCGGCGGGTTGGCAGAAACCAGTTGCTGTCAGTCAGGGATGATCAAGGATTCTTGCGGGCCACGGGAGCAGCCCTAGAGTGCAGCTGCCATCTTGGCTGCTGAAGCCATGACTCTTCTTTTTTATGTTTTAACTACCTCATGATGCCCAATATCTTCACCTCAACATGTGTTATGATTCTATATGTGTTGCTCAAACCCCCGCTGTGAATGGCCAAAGGCCTTCCACACCGGAGGTTAGGTACTTGCAGGGGTTTGGGTGCAGGGTCTGCCGAGAGGCTGATGACATCTCAAACTACATCATTGATGACGTCAATGGTGACATCTCAAATGAAAAAACCCTTGATACTGCTGTTCACACAACTCCATAAGTCCTTTTTTTTATTTATTTTTTAAATTTCTTTATTGATTTTAAACATAGGTGACAGTATCCAAATACAACCGATACCACTTATCATATTGACATCACAATTAGACCAGACAAACAGTATACAAATGATCCGAGCAGTGTACCTTAGTGGAGACGGGTTTTTCAGACGTGTCCATTTTTGTTGACAACCTGCATTACCATGTTAAGACGTTTATGTTACATTACACTTGTCCTCCCTGAACCCCATCATCTACCCGATTGGGCTCTGTGGCTGAGTCAGGGGTATTAGCCTGTTCAAGGAGATATGACTGGAGGGGGGCCCAAATGTCTCGAGGACGGGAAGAAGGTGGTAGAAAATCAGCGTAGGTGGTTAGTTGTTCCTGGCAGTATATAAGGTCATTCAGCCAGATTTTGAATTTGGGTGCCCTGCCCCTACCCCATCTGCAGACTACTCGTCTTTTCACTAGTAAGAGTGCCAGGGAAATGTATTTCCGCTGCGGGGCGGCCAGTGCTTCGGTGTAACCTAATAGTGCAACAAGAGGGTCTTCCGGGACATGCAGTCCAGTCATTTTATCAAGCGCCCCTATCACCTCCGTCCAGTACCTATGGATGGGGGGACAGTCCCAGGCTAAGGGGCCGATTCCGATCTGGGTGGGAAAACTCTCCGACCGAGCCGGACCCGGAGAGATTTCCGACCGAGCCGGACTCCTGCAGTCCGACCGAGCGAGTACGATGCGGCTGCATGCTGCCAGACTCGATTCGGTCGGACTCCCATTGAAGTCAATGGGAGCCGGTCGTATGACGCGTACATGGGCTCCCATTGACTGAATGGGTACGTCGCGAACAGGTGCGCCCCCTACAGTGAGTAAGCGTCGGTGCAACGCGCACCATACATGCATGTGTAGGGGGGACCCTTGGGTCCCCCCTGTGTTCGACTCGTACGGCTACGGGTGCAGGGGGGTCCGGCACGGACCCCCCAAGTCCGGCTCCAGGAGCTTTTTCAAGCCGGACGCTCTGACTCGATCCGGCTGTCCGACGCGTTCATCGTACTCGCTCGGTCGGATAACGTCTCCATTGCGTGGTGCGATTCGTTTCCGTACGAGTCGGTCGGAGCGGTTCGGACCCGGGAACGAGTCGGTCGGCGATTTCGCGTTCACTCGCATCGTACTTGCTCGCTCGGACGACTGTACGAATCGGTCGGAAACAAGGCCTCCGACTCGGATCCGTTAAAGCCGAATTCGATTCGGAGCCCTACCGACCGAGATCGGAATCGACCCCTAAGTGTCTGAAATCTGCGCCTTCGCTTCCACATCGGTCACAGCGGTCAGTGTTATGGAGATGAAGGCGCATCAAGCGCGCAGGGGTATAGTAGAGGCGGTGTAAGTATCTATAGTGGATGATGCGCAACCGACTGCTAGCCAAGATTTTCCCGGTTTGTTGACAGCAGAATGACCACTGATCATCAGCGATAGGGGATTCTAGCTCGTCCTCCCAGCGGGTCCTGGCCGGAAGGGGGTCGTGTATGCAGTCTTTTTGAGTGGTGCGATAGAGCATTGAAATAGCATGTGCCAGGGTGTCTTTCTGTAGGAGATTATGCAGTGGAGATAGTATAGGAGGTTCCCATGGGAAGCACGGGGTGAGGGCTTTGACATCCTGTTTCAGGCGGATGTAGTAGAAGCGCTCTAGGGGGGTGGGTGTAGTAGTGCCGAAGAAGTCTTCGCTGGTACGAAATGTGCCATTTGTATACAGCTGACCCCATGTCTGAATGGCAAGCCTGCGAAGAAGATGGCAGCAACCACCTTCTCGTGTGACCAGAAGATCTAGCCGGCCTTGGAGAGGCAGTAAGGGGGAATATAACGAGGTGATGTGGAGGCGGCGGGCAAGGTCGTGCCAAGCGCTGGTGGTGCAGTCTACAGTGGAGGAGGCGAGATGTTGCGGGACGGCAGGTGTGCTTAAATATGCGGAGCTAGGGGTCGGGGACATGTATCCGTCTTCGATTGCTAAGTGGGGCATGTATGGGGGGGTCCATCCAATACACCGCAAAGTGGGCCTGGGCACAGTTGAAATATAGCTCTAAATCCGGTATCTCAAACCCTCCTGCGCTGAAGGGCCGTGTGAGAGTGTCCCAGCGCAATCTAGCTTGTTTCCCTCCCCAGATAAGGAGGATGAGTTGGGTTTTCATTGCTTGAAAGAAGTGTCTGCTGGGGGCATAGGGGATGTTGATGAAGAGGTATAGCAATTTAGGCAGAATCACCATCTTTACAAGTGAGGCTCTCCCGGCCATTGATATTGGCATAGCGATCCACCCGGTGATTTTGTCGGTAAGAAGGTCCAAGACGCGCCCATAGTTTGCCGCCATCAAGGCAGGACGACTATGGGCGACGGTTATCCCCAAGTATTTGATTGTGTCTTCACACCAAGTGAGTGGGTATTCCGGGGTGAACTGTGGAGGGGCCTCAGTGAGTGGAAAGATTTAGGATTTCCCCCAATTAATGTTAACGCCTGAGAGGTGTCCAAAGAGGATGAGCAGACGTAATATGGGATTAAGGCTGTCTTCTGGGTTGCGTAGATAGGGGTGAGGTCCTCGGCGTACAGAGAGATCAGTATCTGCCATTCTGGGTAAATGAGAGCATGGTCACGAAAATGTTGGCGGACTTTAGCAGCCAGGGGTTCAATTGCGAGGGCGAAAAGGATGGGGGACAGCGGACACCCCTGCCTGGTGCCTCTGGCTACGGTGAAGGGAGAGGATCTGGTCCCATTGATCAGGACTCTGGCATGTAGGCCTATGTAGAGTAGGTTTATCCATGCCAGAAAGGAAGGGGGGAAGCCCATGCGCTGCAGGACAAACGCCAAGTAGTCCCATTCCAGGGAGTCAAGCGCCTTGGTGGCGTCGAGGAAGACAGCCACCGCGTTCATATCAGGATCAATGTCCAGGAGGACAGCAAATAGGGTCTGAAGGTTATGGGAGGTGCCTCTGCTAGGTACAAACCCCGACTGGTCAGGGAGGACCAGGGCAGTCATGAGGGGGCTAATGCGATTTGCAATTAATTTAGCTAAAATTTTAGTGTATACATTGATAAGGGAGATGGGCCTGTAGGAGTCGCATTGCGTGGGCGGTTTTCCCGGTTTAGGTAAGGATATTATAAGCGCCTCGCGCATAGATTGGAAGAGTATGCCCGTCTCTCTAGCCTCCTCGAATACATGCCGCAGGACAGGGATAAGTGTGTGACGGAAGGTTTTATAGAATTCAGCAGGGAGGCCGTCTGGGCCGGGGGCCTTGCCGGATTGCAGTTGCATTATGGCGGCAATAATCTTGTCGTCCTCGTGATGTGCAAGGAGGAATTCCCTCTGGTTGTCCCCAAGCCAGGCAATTGCGGTATCTTCGAAGAAAGGGGCGAAGTCGGCAGGATGCGTTCTGTGTGAGGGGTACAGGGTACTGTAAAATCTTTTAAAAGTAGTGGCTATTTCTGCGGTGTCTCTGTGCGTGTGCCCTTCCTCATCAGAAATCTCAAGGACAGTGTTGGAGAATCTGGGGGGACGAACCAGTGCTGCCAGGACTTTGCCTGGTCTCTCGCCTTCACCATAACGATGAGCTTGAAAATATTTCCCTCTGAATTTACATTCCCTTTCAGCTGTCTCTTGGTAATCTCTGAGAAGTTCGCGGAGGTGTTTTTGTGACTCCGGGGTAGGCGAAGCTTGCAGCAGGGCCTCAGTGTGTTTAATTTCAGTCTCTAATTTTTGGAGTGTAGAGCGGATGTCCCTCAAAATCCCCCCACCTTTGGCGATGCATTTGCCGCGCACGGTAACTTTAAAAGCTTCCCAGACTGTGGAATATTGTGCGACTGAGTTATCATTGCGGGGGAAGAAATCCTCGATTTCTTGTTCGAGTTCGGCTTTAAAGACAGGGTCTAGCAGGGTCTGCGCGGGCAGGCGCCAAGACAGGTACGGGGACTCTTCGTGAGGGGGCGCTAGCGTGAGGAGAACAGGAGAATGATCAGAGTAGGTGCGCGGTAAGTGCGAGGCGTGGAACAGCCATGGGATTAGGCCTCTAGTAATGAGCCACTTGTCTATCCGGGACCAGGATGAATGTACAGTAGAAAATCAGGTACCCTCTTCGTTCAGCGGGTGAAGGTTGCGCCATGCATCTACAAGGCCATGGTCTGTAACGATGTGATTAAGGGTATGGTGTGCATTGGAGTAGTGATGGGGTTGTGGGTGGGAGCGGTCTAGTGATGGATCTAGAGTAACGTTGAAGTCCCCTCCCCATGCCACAAGTGTTGACCCAATATCTAGTATCTTGCCCCAGAGGACTCGGAAGAATTCGGGGTCATCTGAGTTCGGGCCGTAGCAGGAGACGAGCGTGATGGATTGTGCTGCTAACCTGCCCCATAGAATGCTGTATCTGCCTTGCGGGTCAGCCAGAGTCCCAATGAGGGTAAAGGGGAGTGTGCGCTTGAGCAAAACAACTGTGCCGCGCGCGTAGGTAGAGTAGGAAGAGAAGCATCGGTTGCTTGCCTAGCGGGAAGCAAAAGAGGATGGGGACGTGGGGGTGAGGTGTGTTTCCTGAAGTAGAGTGCAATGTATGTTGTGTCGGTCCAGGTATGCAAGTATATGGCGATGTTTGCGGGGGTCTCCCAGGCCTCTCACATTCCAGGTCAAGAAGTTGTATCTAGGAGGACTAGATCGGGTCTCCATGGCGACAGATTATGATTCTCCTAGTGTGCGTCAGGTGGTGGTCGAGTCGGTCAGTGATGTCAGTCATATTCACGTTCATCAGGTTGTCGATAAGTGGCAACGAACAAATTCTCCCCAATCCCCCCACCCACATCAGCAGCCCAATCCTGCTGTGGCGTGATTCCCTCCCTCTCTTCCCCAACGCCGCATGCTCCATGCTCCCAACAGGGGAGGATGTATGCAGGGCCTCAAACTTAAGTAACCAAAGCAACATAGGAGTTCCCTCAGTGGGTAGCATCCAGAGGGCGAACCAAAAAACACCTCGCCTCGGCGAGGGTGCTCGGGGAAGGATAACTAGAAGTCTAATCTTGTCCTGAGCTTATGAGGTGTAGTCTTCAGGTGGGGTAGCAGGTGTCTCACCCGCAGGCGAGGCACAGCATGGAGTCAATGTTGTAATCTTGATGAAGGGTGTTGCATAGCAACGGGTGGATGGTTCAAATTGGTGGCAATTAGAGATGGTGGACCAAGCCTGTAGAATAAGCGCCGTAACGAGGTGAGCTTATTACTCGACATCTGAGGTGCCTCCAGTGTCGGGAGAGCGGGCAGAGGGGGAGGCGCGATCAGTAACCTTATTGGGCAGAGTTTTTATGAAGTCCTGGACGTGTTGGGGGTTTGTAAAGATGTGTTGCTTCCCCTGATATGTGACTTTGAGGCGTGCTGGGAAGAGCATGGCATAGACAATGTTCAGCTGTTGAAGTTTTTTCTTCATCGATAGGAATTTTCTGCACTCTTCCTGAACCGCCATGGTAAAGTCAGGGTATAGTGACACCGCCACGCCTTCGAAGTGGACCTGGCCATGCTCCCTGGCGAGTCGCAGTGTGGCATCTCGATCCCTGTAGTTTAGGAGCCTCGCGATGATGGGGCGAGAGGGGGCTCCAGGTACAGGGCGGGGGGCGAGGGATCTATGCGCTCTCTCGACGATAAATACCGACGAGAAAGCCTTCCTGCCGAAGGCCGCAATGAGCATGCGCTCCACATAGTCCTCCATTTTCCCGGTAGCTGCTGATTCCGGTACGCCCAGGATGCGCAGGTTGTTGTGTCTCGAGCGTGATTCTAGATATTCGTTCTTCGCAGCTATGACCCTCAAGACCTTTTCCATGTCAAGAGTCTTGTCAACGGTCGTGGTGGAGGTGTCCTCTAGGTCCGAGATGCGGCTTTCTGTTTCATTTATCCATTCTTCGTGGCGTTTATTTTTGTGCGTGAGGGTGTCAATGCGGGTGTTCATCCGTGGAGGTAGGTGGGTCAGGAACGGTGATCCCTGGCTGCTCGCCCTCCGACTCTGCCTGCGTTCGCGCTGACTTGCGGGCCTCAAAGGTGAGCTTAGGCTGCTTACCGTCTGCCTTGCCCATGGCGGACACTACTGATCAGGTGGAGGCAGTCTATGAGATGTCCGCTAGTTGAGGTGTTACAGTTCTTGGGGGTGCAGCCGCGGACAGGATCCCGCAGACCGCCACAGGCAGGAGTCAGCGCCAGCCGGTATATCGACTTTGGTGGCGGGCCTCAGGGTCCGGAGGTGGCGTTATGGCAGATGGCGAACAGAATGGGCCCCGCTGGCGGCGGAGGGAGGGTAGGAGCGGCGATCCGCGGCAGCCGGAATGGGTTGGTGTCAGGGTCTTCTCGCACCAGCCACAAACACAGACAAGCGGGTGGCGAAGGTAGATCGGAGGGCACGGCGGCCGATGGTCCTTCAGATGTTGTCAGTGTGGGAAAGCGTCAGCAAACGTGGTCCTCCGCCAGGAGATGGCCAGTGGGCCTTGCTAAGCGGCAGGGTAGACGTGGAGGCTGTGAAGACGGTCCGCCCTGGTGGCAAGAGCAGCGCAGGTCTCAGCGGGGGGGAGTCCCCGATAGCATGTGAACGCTAGGCCTGCGGGTGCAAGGCGGTCACACAGGATTTAGCAATATGAAGATGGTGACAATGAGGTGTCTTGTCAGGGAGAGGAGGTTTCCTCTCCCTGCCGGGCAAAGAGGCCAGATCGTCTTGGCGCGTCCGCGCCCTCAAGGGTGAATTTGCCGGTGACCGGCGGACGTGGACTGTCACTCCATGGGTCCAGGGGGGCGCAGCAGAGAGGAGAACGTTTATGGGGCAGTTGGGTATAGCAGGTCGCCGTGCCGCGGGTGTTGGGCGAGTGCTGGGCAGCAGAAAGATGTGGCAGCAGCCAACGCAGGCAGACTCACCAGACCAGGAGGCACAGGATGCCAGTTTCTTCGGCGTAGAGAGGCCGGCCGGTCCCCCGGTGTGGCAGGGGGAGGCGCAGGCCCTCCATGCCTCAGTAGCTACGGCGGAGTTCCCGTCGGTTTAGGGCCCGGGCGCACACCGCCAGGCCCGCCAGGTCAACGGCGAGAGAAATCGCTCCGATCCGCCTCACCGCCTCTCCAGCATCCGTCGCACCCCCCGATGGCAGTATTCAAAGCAGGTCTGTCAGGGCGGACAGGCGCCGGGTCGGAGCAGGGCCCGAGCGCTCCCGCCTGGCCGAAGTGGCACCGGAGCTCCCAGCCTCCGGGAGGAAGATCGTCAGGATCACCGGCACTATGGAAGACCCCGGGGCGTCTGGCAGCGGGCAGGGCAGCCCCCGCACCCCGGGCCAAGGGTCAGCAGTCGTCTCCAGCGGCGATGCAAATTCGGGATTGACCTCTCTCAGGGCATCGGTGGCGAGTTCAGAGGGCCGCGACCATGGAGGCAGCCATTTTGGGGCAGCGAGGTGGAGGAGAAAAGAGAGGCAGCCTCTGCGGTCTGCGACGTGGTGTCTGGCAATATCGTCACATCAGCGGCTGGCATTCGGTGTGCGCTACCCCAGCATCGGTTTGTCCAGTGTGTAGGGCAAGAAATGAGGAGGATGGCTGGTGGATTGTGTTCCGAGCTGCAGGAGCCTCACGTAAGTGCGGCCATCTTGCTTGGCGCCCTCTAGCGCCCCCCACAACTCCATAAGTCCTTGCATCATTTTAAAAAAGAAAGTTGTTAGTAAAGGCCCTATAGTCATATTGAGCATAGAGTTACTTTGTGTACATATGTGGATACATTGGCCCTGATTCACAAAGGTAATTTATACTTTTGAGCAAGTTCATTACTTTTCGGATTTCACAAACTGCATTTCTGTAGTAACTTACACTTTTGCAGTAGCGTACATGTGTAACTTACACTTTTTTAGTAACTAACACTTTTGTAGTAATTTTTACTTTTGTAGTATGTTCAGCATTACAAATGGCCAACCACTGGTACTGTAACACCTTCTCATAGAGAATAATGAAGTTAGAGAATTAAAATAAATCCCCATAGGAAATAATGTTGAAAGAAATTAGATTATTTAAAATAGGTACAAATATAAATTCATGTCAATTATTGTTTAAAATATAAAAATAGTACATATTTATTAATTAAATAAACAATATTTACTAACCTATTTTTAATTCAAAACATAATGTAACATTATATTTTATCAAAAATAAGTGCATTATTTTTAATTAATTCTATACATCACTTTTAATAATTATTAATGCACATTATAAAATATTTGTTTTTCATCAGGTGGGAATTTATTTTTTGAAATAAACTTCAGAATAATTTTAATGTAATATATTTCCATTATTTACATGTTTAATCCAAAATTAATTTAAAAGTGATGTAGAATGTTTTCTATTTGC
Organism: Calotriton arnoldi; assembly: GCA_963921515.1. Taxonomy (NCBI): domain Eukaryota; kingdom Metazoa; phylum Chordata; class Amphibia; order Caudata; family Salamandridae; genus Calotriton; species Calotriton arnoldi. The sequence goes on along the minus strand of CAWUFW010008901.1, from coordinate 607,404 downwards.
TCTAAATTTAAAGTAAGTACGTAAAATGGATTTACATTAATTTTTAACATAACGTTTTTTTAATATTCATTTTTGAGATAAATAGAATTTTTATAAATTTTCCTACACTTTACCAAATGGAGACTCCACAATCAGAGTGAAGCTCTCCACATGGTGAAGTATATGCAACATTTTGAAAAAAAATATTTTACTCGAAAATAGATATTACAAATATTTTTATATGAAGGTAAATTAATTTTACTTTAAATGTAGAACAACATTAGAAAAAATGCTGCATTACAAATTAGTTTTGAATTAAAACTTCAATTAAAACAAATAAATTAACTTAATTTTTAATTAAAAAATAAATTCCCACCTGAAGAATAAAACATTTTTAAGGTGAATTAACAAATATTAAAAGTCATGTACAGAATTATTTAATTCCCTCCCACCATTACTTTCTATCTGAGGGGTTGCATTATCTGTGGTTGGCCAAGTGTAGCGCTGGACTGCAAAAGTGTAAGTTTTGACAAAAGTGTAAGCTACCACAAAAGTGAATAAATTGAAGTTTATTGATTGATTAATAAAAACCATTACAATAAAAATACTTAGATGTACAACACATAAAATACAACTCCCAAGTTCATTTTTCACTGACTAAAACAATAATTAAAAACATTAAAATTCATTTATTGCAGTCATTTGAACAGAACCTAAAAAGTGACTTGTGCTTGAGCAACTTAGCAAGGTTGTTTGATTATGCAGTCTTTACAAAAAAAGCTTAAAGTGTCTGAGGTGGACTGGCAGCTGACACCCAGTCCCAACAATCAGATATAAGTCAATAAGGACACACAATGAGGAGCAATACACCAATAGTGTGCACAAATTAGCTTTAATGAAACAGTAAGTAAGTATATGTATTAGCACAAAAGCAAGGTAATTACACACATCATGTTATAATAAATGAAAATAACAATCAAAAGATCAGATTCACCAAATATACTATGATTGTATACAAAAGTATGAAGCTCACTAAAATAGCATTTAAGGAGTTCGGCTGCTCAGTATCTAATACCTAATTGGCAACTATACAACAATTGAATTAACATTCCCTTGTTCTCAATTTGCAAAACAACATTAATTGTCTGGCTATGAAATGCACAATAGCTACTGCATTACATTGGAATATCCAAAGCAATCCCGTAAATATAAGAGTCAGAATAGAGCATAATACATTTAATCACAGACACGACACTGGCACTTTAATCAATAGAATAAAGCAGTGAAATAAAGGCCCTTCATCCCTAGGTGGAACTTAACTCATCCACAGTGCTGGGAAGCCCTCTCCTTTCTCTCGAGTCCCTCTCACTCTCGAGCGTCACAGCCACGGAACAGCACGGCCAGGGAGGCAGCTATAAGGGCGATGGCAGTTTGCACAACTCCATCTGCGAGCTTCAGTCCCCCACATGTGCCTCTGTCTTTAAATATCCTGAAGCTTGGCTTGTTTCATATTCTGTCCCTTTGTCGCAGTTTCTAGCTTTGTTATCAGAATGTATCCTTTGGCTGCCCTGACGCTTTTGGCTTTTTCCTGAACTCTTTCTCAGGGTCAACATAACCTTCGCCTGCCTCTCTCCCACACTTCCCGCTTCCTGTAGTTTCTTAGTGTCCTGTAAATAGCATACCAGCTGCAGATAGTCACGTCTGCGGAATGCTGGAAAAAAACAAGCTTAGATGTGACAGCGTGAACCTTCTGTACTGTTCGGGTTTTCTGCATGTATTACCGCTCATCTACACTGTTCAAACTAATTAACCCTTCGCGTTACAATGTCTTCCGCAAACTATCCCTATACTACACACTGTCTAAGGGGTAAGCAGAGGTAATGATAAAGTGACTTGCACCCTGAGGAACTCAATAGCCTTCCTTGCTAATATATTGTCAGGCTGAAACAGTGCATAAAATGTCTTGTGCTAAAACATGTCAGTAGGTAATACACGGATAAATTCCGGAAACAAAATTGAAGGTGATGCCTTTGTTTGAACCCTTCAAAGAATTTCCTAACTGGGTTTAAGCAATTATATGTTCTTGTATACTGAATTTTCTTGATATGAGGCTTTATACTGCTAAACCAATCCATTTTCGCCCTGTCCTCTTGCGATAGGAGCAGCATAATTTTGATCCCATCCTAAGATATTGTAGGAGTGTATTATAATCATGCTTAGTCAGCACTCAAATATTTCTGTGTGATTAATGTTACTAAGAAAAGATGGGACATTGTATATTTAAAGTACTCCACTTGAAAACTAATGAGACATAAATTGTGTGCATAGAGATGTGATTAATAAAGGTCTTTGCAACATTTACATATTAATATCTTAGGAGAAATTAATGTTTAGATGTGTCTCATTGTGAAGCTGGTGAAATAAAGTGTATGTGTAGACTAATTTTTAAGCATTTTTATGTGTAACAAGAAATTATATTCATATTGGTGTATTTGAAATGACATTTTCGTAATCCTTTTGCAATTTATTCATGCATTAAGAAGCTGCATTTGCTAAGTTCGTAGAAATATGCACGTATTTGTAACCCGTGCACTATTAAGTTGACATGATTTTTTGGGCCTCAAGAACTGTTTCAGTAGAAGCTCACGTTTAAAGTCTAACATGTAATTGGTATTTAACCTTCAATGTAGAAGGTATTTGTTTGCATTTTTGTTTCTACTGCAGGTGTGGACAAAGCCTTATTAGTTAGAAAAGAAGGGTTTTTGTTTTAGTTAAGATTGCAAGGTATGAGAAGATGGATGTTGGCAGGCAGAAATGCGGTAACAAGCAAGGAGGCGAGTTCCCATGGAGGAGGAGACGAATGGACAAGGAAGAATTAAGTAACAGCTTATTGATGTAGGAAAGGTAGTGCTAGTAACCAATTTGTGCTGGAATCGTGGAAAATTACAGGAGACGAGCATGTGACTTACCTTGAATGCAATGAATGGCTTATGCTGTACAGTAGTAAGGGTCAGAGAGACATCATAGGACTTCATGAGGTACAGACCTCTGCTTCTACTTTGTGTGGCTTCATGCTACTTGGCCCTTAGTTGGAGTTTCTTCTACTGAGGACTCTAACAGCTGACACCTTTCAATTACTCATTATTACTCAATGCTTCTTAGCTTAGGGTTGTCCCTTTTAAGGCAGTGTGAGGAGAGATAGTGTGCTCATGCTTATCTTATTGAATTAATTGATTCAATTCAATGTTCAATTCTTTTTCCTGATTATTTGAATTGTCATAACTCAAGTAGTCGTATTCTTTTTGTTATATAGGGTAAATCTCTTCAGGAGATTTGAATTCATTCTGTTTGTTCTGTACTTCTAAACAGTGATGTTAAAATTTATTTATATCAAGCTATTTTTGAATTTACTTTTAATGTTTTAATTTATTATATTTATTTTTATTAAGTATACTGATGCATAGCAGTACATCGCAGACATTGTTCTCCATCATCTCATATACATTCTTAACAGTATGTTGAACTCTTATTCCCCAATAGGTTTAGCTTAAGCCTCTACTCATTTGGGTAGTAATTCCACTGTCAGTTGACTTATACATTTCAATATCTATTCCCCTCGTCACACAACAGATATCTCATTATATCCATTCAAATCCCTCGGTATTCCACCCATTTATTCCACACTTTGTCCCATTTCCCGGGGCATCCTTGGCTTTGATAGATCACTTTCTCCGCTGCATAGCTCTAGTCCATGTCCTTCTCCCAGTCCTTGACTGTAGGGGGCTGTACTGTCCCCCAGGCCCTGGCTATGTTCCTTTTGGCTATTATAGCTCCCAACATTAGCCACAATTTACTGTATTTTGACCTTGTGGTCTCCCCTGTAATACATAATATATGCTATCGGGCTTTTAACTGGATCACTTGCCCCAGAACTGTGGTCATCACATTTGTGATCTCACTTCAGTATCTCTGTAGATTTGGACAGCTCCAGAGTGTATGAAAAAAGTTACCCACCTCCCCACACCCGCTCATACAATTATTCAAATCACATCTGCCCATTCTGTGAAGTCTCGATCTGGTTGTGTAGGATCTATGTAAAATTCAGAGCTGTATTAGTTGGAACCGTGCTCTTATAGCTACTTCTCTAGGGCTCTGTATGGCTTTGGACAAGTCATCCTCCTCAAGGATCCCTACATCTCCCTCCCATGCCTCCCTCAAGGCTATCAGTGGGTCTGGGGTGTTGTTCATAATCTTTTTATATATAAGGGAGGTAGCTTTCTCCAGTATCCGATCTGCTAGAGCTCTGTCTTCCAATGGTGTGTATTCAGGTATTTGTTCGCCTGATTTAATGTGTATTTTTAGAGCATGTTTCAGTTGTAAGAATCGGAATTGCTCAGTGTCAGGCATTTGGTAGTCCAATTGCATGCTCTGGAAGTCCACCATCCCCTGGCTCCTCCATACACCCCCCGGGAACTCAATACCCAGAAGTGCCCATGGGTGGATGCCCCATAGTTTGCGCACTTCTCTCAGGAGATCACTATCCCAGAGGGGAGTAAGTTCCATTAGTTTGCCTTCAGAACCAAGAAATTTGGTTGCCTCCCTCCGGGTTGTTATGGTTGTTTGTGTATGATTTGGTAGTCTGTCTATTATTCTCTTATTATATAGTGCTTCCAGGTATCCTCTTTGTCCCATCGGCCAGTGGTCAACACGATATGCTGGCTCCTCTCTTCCCGCAAAAGCCCAGTCATTTAGTGCGACCAGTTGTGTAGCCCAATAGTATTTTCGAGTATCTGGGACAGCTAGCCCTCCCTCATACACTCCCCATTGCAGCTTATGTAGTGCGATCCTGGGGCTCCCCCGTCCCACAGTAGTAGTCTCACTTCTGAGTCTATTTTATCGAAGAACTCTGTGGGTATATTATATGGAGTATTATGGAGGACGTATATTAGGTGTGGCAGCACAATCATTTTAAAGATGGGCCCTCTTCCCATTAGTGAAAGTAGTAGCTTTCTCCAGTGTGCCATGTCTACCTGTAATCTATATTGTTGGGGAGACAAGTTCTCATCCAGAAATTTGCTCTCAGTTTTAGGGATCACTATACCCAGATAGGCACTCCCACCGGTTGGAATGAATGGCGGGCCTCCCGTCAATACAAATATGAGAGATTTATTCCAGTTTATCTGATAACCGGAGTAGCTACCAAACAACTGGAATATGCGGACTATACGATTGATCGTAAAGCGGGGTCTCGCGGCGTATAGAATTATGTCATCGGCATATAGTGAGATCTTTTCCTCCCATTCTCCCCCTATTGGTATACCCCTTACCATTGGGTCTCTCCTGATCCATGCCGCCAATGGCTCTAGCGCAACAGCAATGTGCATGGGCGAGAGCGGGCAGCCCAGCCTCGTACTCTTGTGCAGAGTCACTTGTCTGGACACTATACCATTTACCTTTACTCTAGCTAGGGGGTTTGTGTATAGTAACTGTATCCAGGCACAGAGTTTGGAGCCAAAGCCAAAACGTTCCAGGGCCGCGAATAGGTATTGCCAGTCTGTGCTGTTGACTACCATTCGTGCGTCTAGTGACAGCAATACCGTGCTCTCTTCCGGTTGGTGTTTAGTCACATGCATGACTCCATATAGGCGCCGTAGATTTAGTCTGGTGTTTCCGTTTGGCATAAACCCAGATTGATCCGGGTGACTCAGGGCAGTTATTACTCGAGTGAGTCTGGTTGCTATGACCTTGGCCAAGACCTTGGCTTCAGTGTTTAACAGTGATATTGGTCTATATGAGGAACAGTCCTCTGGGGGTTTGCCCTGCTTTGGGACAACCACTATCGTGGCCAACCGCTGGTCTTCCGGCAGAGTGCCTCATTTCAACGACTCTTCAAACATGTCTAACATATGGGGGCCACTAGTGTTGTGGCTCCTTTTCAATGGGTATTCCATTGGGTCCGGCTGCTTTGCCTGATTGTAGGGCCCTTATTGCACCGCATATCTCTTATGCAGGTTACATCTCTATCTAGTTCTTCACAGTCTTTCTGTGAGATTGTGGGGAGATTCATATCCCTTAGGAGTTCTACGCAGTTTGTTTTGGTTCGGGCTGAGGAGGGTTCATACAGCTGCTTGTAATAGTTCATGAATGCGGCCGCTATACTCTCGCCCATCGTGCAAGATTCTCCCTCTGGGGTTTTAATCTTTAGTACCCAATTACTATCCCTATCTCTGCCTTCCAGCCACGCCATTAATTTAGTGACTTTGTCACCTATTTCGTATAGTCTTCTCTGGTTAACCCTGGCATATTCCCTGGCTTTTCCTTCTGCAAGGTCTCTCATCTCTTGCTGTTTTCGGCGGATTAAGTGACCAGCCTTTGGGTCAAGTTCTTTAGACTCTGTAATTGTCTCCTGTAATTTAAGTAACTCCTTCTCAAGTGCTTCATACTGAAGTTTCTGTTCTTTCTTTTTCCCACCTGCCAGGGCCTGTACATAGCCTCTTATTACTGTTTTGTATGCTTCCTAGATCACACAAGGTGAGTGTACTGACCCTAGGTTGTCCTGGAAGTAGTGCTCCCCCTTCTATCATGAATCTTGTTCTGTATCTGTTTGTCCTTTAGGAGCCAGGGGTCTATGCGGGGTGGTAATATATTCGATCTAGTGGGTCCTACCATTCGTACCTCAACCGGTGAGTGGTCGGATATGCCCCTTGCCTTATGTGTTGCCTCTCAGAAGTTACCTATAGTGACAGAGTGCGTTAATATGCAATCTAGTCGGTAGTAACCTCTGTGTGGTGCCGAGAAGTGTGTGTATTGTTTAGACAGAGGGTTGTACGTACGCCAGAGATCCACCAGTCCTAGGGCTTCTACAGACGCCTTCAGGGCGAATGCACCCACTTACCTGACTGCGCTCAATACCCTTTCTCTACTGGGATCCATTAATGCATTTAGATCTCCGCCCAGTATCAACACTTCGCAAGGGAGTTCCAGGAGCAGTGAGCTTACCTCAGGCAGAGTATCTGAGTGCATCTTGGGTGGTACATACACAGAGCAGAGATTGAGGTCTTGGCCCTCCCATACCCCAGTAAGGGCTACATATCTGCCCAGTCGATCCTGCCATGTCTTACGTGGCATAAAAGGCAGTGTTGTTTTGATTAGTATTCCCACGACCCTGGACCCAGAGGTGAACCCAGCGTGTGCTACTAGTTTGCATCCAAATCTATCTAGCGCTTTACAGGTGTTGCCCTTCAGGTGTGTTTCTTGTAATAGGACTACGTCTGATGCGTGCCGTCTGATATATTGCATCACCATTGTACGTTTGATTTTATTCCCTAGGCCATTAACGTTCCAGATCATAATTGTTAGATCTCATCCAGAGGGGGTGGTTGTAGTGGGTTGTGAATGGCTATGTGTGCCAAAGGTCTGCGTAGC
>CAWUFW010008900.1:600000-837736 GCA_963921515.1 Calotriton arnoldi | reverse complement strand
GGACTGTGAGCCTGTGACTGCAGAATGGCTGCCGTCAGTGTGGAGGTCAAAGAACTGGACAGTCCTGTGCAGGCCACCGCACGTCAGAATGGATGCCCTCCATGAATGGAACAACAACCTGTGACAACTTGTTGCCATGATCCTGGAGGGCATTCAGGAGCAAACTCTGCCCCACAGACACCTGACGCAAGATGTCTATGGCCTCCACACTGAGTGCAGCAGGGGACACAGGGGCTGGGGCAGCGGTGCCTGGGGGAAAAGATACCCTACCCTTCTTAGGGCAGCTGGCACGGATAACATTTGGGGGAGCATCAGGGAGGGTGGACACAGGACGGGGTGTGGCGGACGATGAAGCAGAGGTCGATCCTCCTTTGCCCGACAACACCGAGGAGTCACTGCTGGAGTGTGATGAAGTGGAGGTAGGTGTTTCTGGAGCAGACTCCTCCAGGGCACTCCTGTCCCCCTCTGATGTGCTGGTCCCCTCAGTGCCGCTGTACTCCCGGGCAGCAGTGATGCCAGTAGCTTCACCGACGGTTTTATGCCCCTCTCCTTCTCTGACCTCGGTAGATTCTGTAGGAGACAGAGACACTGTTCAGTGAAGTGGCCGGACCACAAACATGTTAGGCAATACCAACTGAAAAGCTTGAACTCAAGGCGACACATTTGACTCTCCATGTACTGTCTGCATAAGTCTAAATATTGCTATGATCTGCTGATGCATGTTAACATGCTTATTGGACAGTCCTGCTCCATGTTGCCTTCATACTGCCAATTGCTAGGCATGTGTAGGCATTTCAACATCACATCCTATTGTCTGAAGGCACATCGACATGCCTTCAGCTAAGAGAGCTACACATCTGAATGAACTGTGTGTGTGTCACACTGGAATTTTGATGTGATAGAACCACACTCATAGTAAGTTAAAGGAAACTATTGTTAAGTGACATGACATCCTTACATCCACTAATGTAGGTACTGCAACACAACTACTGTTGAACATTGGTAAGCAATCTGTAGATGTATCAATTACATGGAAATGCACAACATTAATCTCGAAAATAACCCTGACATGATGCTCACTGATGTTCAGTTCCAGTTGATGCCACAGACACTTACACTTATGCTGATGTTACCTGGCTACATGACAATGCAGACATTGTAGAGGCGCAGAATATCTGCACTCACCACTGAGTCAACTCAGAGGCTATTACACCACACTAGAGACAACTCATAGGTTTCTGCCTTGCTCTGGGCTGGGATTTGTGCAGTCTTTCATGCGCAACATCACACTTTGTACAATACTCACCGCCAACTTGCAGCTGCTGGGCCCTCAGGCGCCCATCCAGCTCTGGCTGTGTCACTGCCAGGATGCGGGTCAATAGAGGAGTCATGCTCCGGCACGCCAAACGACCAGTCCGAGGAACCAGGCCCAGCGTCATTTCGGCGACGTTTTTGCTAAGGCGGCAGATGTCATCTCACCTCTTGTGGCAGTGGTTGTGTCGACGGTTAGAGATCCCTAGGGCCCGCACCTTCCGGGCGATGGCCCTCCATATTGCCTTCCGCTGATGGACCTTGAGCTGTAGGTATGGGAGACAAGAGGAGACATTTGTAACACTTTGTAGTGGTGCATTGTGTGTCAGTACACAGTGCATACAACATGAGCGAGTCTACACATAATGACACCAAAGAAGGATGGCATGTCCACTGTACATGTATCAGATGCGAGAGGTTATTTCACACTAATCTAGACAGTAACAGGCCCTGTACTCTCGTGCATACTGGGCTCACCTCCATAGTATCCCTGTAGAATGAGCACACCTCCATAATCACTAACCCCTGCCCAATCGAAACTTACCATCTCACTAATGTACATATGTACACGTAATGAACTCATAGGGGACATGGCACAGGGAATGTGTGTCCTAAAAGAGATTCCATGGACTCATCATTGTAACTGTACTACAGATAAACCAGGTTCTGGCTAAATCGTCATTGCATGCACTCAGGGCTCAGGGGGAGCAAGGCTCAACACCATGCACATGAACTCGTTTGACTACACAGACTCCAACACCTATACAACATCATTTCTGAGATTCACATGTGTGATGTTTCCCAACTATGGAGCTGCAACATTGACGAGTGTGCCATCCTCCCCATAAACTGAAGTGCATCAAGTAGTACGTCATGTATGTGAAATGCAGATGACTAAATCAGAAAACACAAATATAGGCTTGCAGTCTGAGGCACAGAGCACTGTACAGTGACATGTTGTGAGCCTTCGGACCACCCTAAGTAAGTTTGGCATTCACTTACCAGTACCTCGGGAGCCCCATAGAGCCGGCCGTACTGTCCAAGGACCTCATCCACCAGGACCTCCAGCTCGCCTGTGGTGAAGGGACGGGCCCTCAGGTTCTCAGTACGAGCCATGACTGGTCCAGAGATGAGGTACAGCAGCAGTTCGTGGTGAGGAATGGCAGGCAGCAGTGTCTCTTGGCAAGTGATAGGTGTGGACATTTCACAGGCATATATATAGTGCCCTAGGCTCGTTCCAATGTGGCTCTGCTGATACCATTGGCCAGCCTGGTTCGCATCATTCAATTGGGGCCAATGCCGGGCTCCGCAGTGGCGGAGCACGCCTACATCGAGTTTCAAAAAATCAAGCCGCTAGCGGTTCCCATTGGCTGATGGCTATTCCTCATAGGCGGTGACGCACCGCGCAGGTCAGGAAGCAGAGCACGCAATCCTGCATCATACAATTGGGGCCAATGCCGGGCCCCGCAGTGGCGGAGCACGCCTACCGCGAGTTTCAAAAAATCAAGCCGCTGGCGGTTCCCACTGGCTGATGGCTATTCCTCATAGGCGGCGACGCACCGCGGAGGTCAGGAAGCGGAGCACGCAATCTTGCATCATTCAATTGGGGCCAATGCGTGTTACTGCCGTGGATGCCAGCTACCGCGCCTGCAAACACATTTTGCATTTCCGTTCTCGCTTTGCTAATTGCATCACTCATCCCAACACATTAGCATAAAGTGACATGTGCACCCTGTTAAGGTATCATAGAGTGTGACCTTTGAGTTAAGTCTTCACACACATGGTAGGTCCAAGAAAAGGAGAGCGAAATGACAATCTTCGTTATGTCTTGTGGCCAGCATGGTATGAAATGAGTTAAGGAGTCGAAAAGGACAAAGGCCTCTCGCACGGTACTAATGTTGTGTATTGAAACATTGAACCTGTGAACACTGTTTGAATATCACTTGCTAATTGACTGTCTAATTTTTGGCCATGGGTTGTCTCATGAAGGGCCAGTGATGTTGACTGAAATTTTGTGTTGTCCATTGGACGGAAATCAGATATACTTGTAAGCTCTACACTTTCTACACATGTACTGCTGTGGCATGCTGTGTGCCTACCTGCCATTACCTGCATATGTTTTCACACATGTCAGAGGAGAGCACATGTGTTACAAACAAACATCGCTTTGTCCAACCTAATTGCTCATTTTCAGCCATGTGTGCATGTATACACAATCCATGTGTATTTGTTTACCATTTTGGTGAACATGGCAATGTCTGTCACGCAAAATTCTCACACAGTCACGATATACTGATCACATAATGTTCATATTTGTGTGTCCACTGTGCTGCTTATTCAAGTACTGTTGCTCCAGGTGACAATCAGTGGTCTCATTTCGTAAAGTTGATGTGTATTGTGGGACTGAAGCTTGAGGTCGTGCAATGACAGCAGATAATGCGACTCAGCATTGATGCTGTTAACCACATGTGCTGTGCCATACTCCCACAGGGCTTCTCACACTTTGATGTAGCAGTGTACCACATGTCATACACATTGACTTATTTTGATGTTGTAGTAGTTAGTATGTCGAGTGAGTGGAGGAAATGAAGGTCTGTATGCAGGTCACTTGTGCATTTAACGTCTTCAAGAGTCATGTCAATGTTGTGTTTGTGTGTGTCTTTGGTTAAGCTGTTTCACACATATCATCTTTTTCTCATCTTTTGCATGTGTCCCCTGCCAGAGTACGTAGGAGGAGACCACCTATCTATCGCCCTGTACCATTCCTGGCAATGATGGAGGACATTGAAATCATTAGGAAATTCCGTCTGGATCGCCTCACACTGCGAGAGCTATGTGCTCAGTTGGAGCCCCATTTGAAGCCCAACAGAACATATCCTGCTGCATTGTCTGCTACAGTCAAAGTGATGGCTGCACTGAATTAATTTGCCACTGGGTCTTTCCAGTACACCATGTCCAGCGCCGGTGGGATGTCACAGCCTATGTTCAGCATGGTGTTGCGTGATGTCCTGTCTGCATTGATGACATACAAGAACAACTACATACACTTCCCAAGGCGCAATGAATTGGCATCTGTGAAGGGGGATTTTTATGAACTTGGACGCATCCCACATGTTGTGGGAGCCATTGACGGAACCCATATTGGCCTAGTTCCACCACAGGCACGTGAACACATATATCGAAATTGCAAGCATTATCACTCCATTAATGTGCAAGTGGTATGCCAAGTGGATCAGATGATTTCACACGTGTGTGCAAAGTATCCCAGTTCGGCACATGACTCTTACATTCTGCAGAACAGCAGCATACCACAATTGATGTCAAATCTTCACCCAGAGCGTGCCTGGCTTGTTGGTGAGTGGGCTGTGTCAATGAGTGTGATGTATGTGTGACATGCTGCTCTCCTCACATATTACTGTTACATTGTTTATCTGTGTTTCTCACAACTAGGTGACTCGGGGTATCCCAATCGTCCGTGGTTGCTGACCCCACTGCAGAATCCAACTACGCCCGGGGAAGTCCACTTCAATCATGCCCATGGGAGGACATGTCGTGTGGTGGAGCGCACTTTTGGACTTCTAAAGTCCAGACTTAGGTGTCTGGACAAGAGTGGTGGTGCACTTCTATACTCACCCCAGAAGGTGTGTCAGATAGTAGTCGCCTGCTGCATGCTCCACAACCTGGCCTAGCGCAAAAAGATCCCCCTGATTCAGGATGATGATGAGCAGCAGCAGCCCCCACTGCAAACCCACACATGCCCAGTGATGATGATAGTGGTGAGGAAGAAGGTCTTGACCTTCGTGAACAGCTCATCGCCAACTACTTCCATTGAGTGTAAGTTAGCATTGATCAACTGTGACTGTTTCTGTGCACTTTGCTATTGTCTCCCAAACTTTGTGGGTTGTTGCAGGGATTCTGCCCACATACAGAACTATGCACAGGATTATAGGACTTGGGCAGGCAGGGACTAAGTCATCTGACCACCTGTGTACCCATTAGCACAGGACCAAATAGCTATCATGCCTCAGTAACTCTCCTACTCACTGACAGTGAAACAAGCGCTTATACAACACATAACACAACACTGTCACATCCCTCTGGAATCGTGGTAACAAGACACACCCTGTCGCCCTCACTCTTATACAATAATATCAGTTGAATTCAAGAAACGTCTCTAAATGTTTATTTCAAATAACGTGTCCTAACATGCAGTATACGTGCCACAACAAGCAGATTAATGCATCATACAAAAACAGTCAGCATAGAAACAAGTCCAGATGTCATGAAGGGAGAAGTCATATTAATAAGCCCTCATGAGGAAGACCTACGAGCCTATCCCCCCCCCCCTTGCTAGAAGAAGTCATGTAATGTATCCCAAAAGCCCTCTGGGCTTTGTCAGCAGAGCCCATTCCTCAGCCCATAGATGGTGAAATGTACTGTACTCCAGGACAGAGCAGAGAACAAGCTCGGCGGACAGTTCTCATGTGAAAGACATAAACGAAGCAACTTGCAAAACAACAAAGCCATGTATTACCGTGCGCTACAGCTGCATAATGGAAGCCGGGCTCGTACTAGGCAACAATGTCCACAACGGGCATATAACAGACTCCCCTTGCTCAGGTCTGTGGTACCAAGCGAAACAGACCGTAAAGGTAAGCAGAGTCAAAGCGAATGCAGACAGGGCCAAAGTTTGTGATAAATCTGATTGAATTTCAGAAGGAGGCGAGAAAAGGTCAAACAATACTGATTTATTTCCAAACATTTGCGGATGCTGGTAAGTGGTTACTAATCCAAGAAAGCACTTGCAGCTTCGTAGGCAATCAGTTCCAATAGACGATCAGAATCAGCTTCAGCAAACAGGACCGCCATCCAATCCAGTAGTATGACGGAACAGATGTGCTCCTCGAACCCCGTGGACGAAAGGAGCATTTCAGGGCAAGCGGGAAGAGGTTCCATGTAGGCATGGCACAGGAGATGTTGCGCAAACGCAAATGCGCAGCTGGCAGCCTGTCTGCCACGTTGTAAGGCAACCCATAAGCGGCTATCCCCGGAACAGTCCTGGTCGTGGGCCAACAAAGGACCCACCCACAGGTCATAATCCAGATCAGCAAGAGATGTGTTGGAAAGGCAGGCATCCATGGCCCATTGAAAGGGGCATCTGCGACAGTAGAACACAGGTTGCACGCAGGTGAAATAGGCATAGCGGAAGGCTAGCTTATAACTGATGCGAAGCACAGCTAATGGCAAAGATCTGAAAATATGCAGCATTCATTCCCGGTACAGTTGCAACTGACCGGGGTTGGGCTGGACCACAGGATGGGCAGCCATTGCGTAAGAGCTGTAGGAGAACCAGCACTCTGCAGAACAGCCAAGAGAATGATGCTAAACCGCCAAATGCACTAGAAATATTGTATGAATGACCCTTGGCATTACTCCTAAAATAGTCTGAAACGAATTAACAAGGCCATAGCCCACAAGTTAAAAATTATATGTGCAAGGCCTTCAGTATCAGAAGTTTTTGATATTTGGTGTATCAGTTCCCCAAAATGGAGTGGGAGAGTCTTGTTTAGCAGTGACTGGATCTCGCAGGACGTTCGAGCCACCTGCAATTTGATGGTCTCGCGGGCTGATGTGAGAGCGCCTTCTTGTAGAAACAAAAGCGCTTTCAGCCTGCTTAACTCTTTGAAGTATGCTTTCATAGTGGGAATGTAAGGCCACAACTAACTATCAACATTCACATATGGGGGAGTGAACAGTACATTGCTACAGCAAGTGACACGTTGTGAAACTGTTACTGTATACGGGAGGCCTGCTCGTAAACCGCAGCTGTTTGTGTTATTAAGGATTAGATGACTTCCGTAAAAAAAGGAGATTTAGCTTGGAACTGTTGGCTGGGACTGGTGTCCATCTATGAAAACAGGCAAAAAACAACAATGATACCTTACAAGCCCCATGTGACTGTACTTGACTTACTGACCACAACAATGTCCCCAAATGACATTTAACAGGATGTGTTTGGATGCTGTCTCTTGTTGGCACACTGCTAAGGGTTACATTGTGCAGCGCTGTGTGAGTTTTTACCAGTTACGTCATGTCCATGTTGATGGTAGTTGGGGGATGGTAGGACACTGCTTCACCTCCCAGCATAGTTCACTCCTTGGCATCCGGGTAAATGCACTGAAGTTAAAATTGCTTACTTGAAATGTAGCTGAAGTGTTTCACCAAAGTTGGACAGGGAGAGGTACAGAGACCTGAGAGGATTGTGGCAGCTTTCTCAGCTGACAACGATTTTCAGTTCCTTATCTCAACTGATGAAGTATAATATCCAGGAACACATGTGACTAGAGATTCACAGCACTAATCTGCAACAACCTTGGTGAAACACTTCGCCGGAAAGTCAAGTAAGCATTTCAAATGAAGTGCATTTACCATGCTGCTAAGTGTTGAACTGTGTTGGGAGGTGAAGTACTGTGCTCCCATCCCCCTTCTGACCATGGTGATGGTGTTGTCCAGTGTGATCTGGAATGCTTCTTGTACAGTGTTGCCTAGTGCTGTGCCTTAGCTGTCATGTCATCATATGTCAACTCAATGTTATTTTCTTGTGTCGGTCTAGGTTCCTCCGCTCTCTCAATGGATTGTCGCATTCAAATCTTGTGATACATTGCAATGTGAGTTAACATGAAAATTACTATTACAAACATGGTACTGACACAAAGGCATAGTGGTGTGAATTGTGTTTATTTAGACATGAGTGACAGGTGAGGGATGAAGTTGAAAGTGCTGGTACATGGATACTCAGGGTAGAACACACAATGGTGGAATGCCACAGTCAAACAGAACACTCCCATCATTGTGGCAATGTGGGATCAGATGTACAACAAAGTCAATGCTCTGTGCAACACTGGTGACATCAACGGTGGCTCATAGAACTTGTTTTGGAAGGTGCTTTACCTCGTGATCCTCCGGTGGTATTTCTCGGATGTCCCCTCTGCCGTTTGGCAGGGGGGGAACCTGCTACATGCTCAGAGGTGTCTGAGGAGTCTGTGCCTTCTGCCTCACCCCTCCCTGTGGCCTCTGTTGAGGTTTTGTGAGTATTATCAGGCTGGCTACTGGGAGGGGGTGTCACTATTTGAGCAGCATGGATGTCCCTCAGATCACCCACAAGCTGGCCCATGTACTCCACAAGTTGTCCCAAGCGTGTGTCCATGGACCTTTGCAGCAGGCGGAGTTCCCGTAGTTCTTCCACGTGGCCCATCTGTCCCTGGTTTTGTTGGTATGCACTAAGGACTGTGTTGACGGTGGCCAGGGCCTCAGTCTCAGTGTCCTCCTGTGACTGTCCCCCAGTTGCCCTCCCATCTGCCCTGCAGACATGGACCTGTGGCGTTGCCTGTCGATGCCCCCGCACACTGTCCCCAGCGTTTCCAGGCTGGCTGGTGGTATTGTTGGCAACTGCCACAGGGACAGTGTTGGAGGCAGTGGTAGTGATGTTGGAGGTGGCTGCTGCACAGGTCGTTGTTGCAGGGGTCAGCATTGTTGCTGCTGTTGTGGGAGTCGTGGTGGTGGTTGGGACAGTGAGGCCCTGAAACTGATCTTGCACGGCCACGCCTGAGGGGCCAGGTTGGTCCTCCTCATCCGAGAAACGGAGAGAATCAGCATCCAAGAGGTCACCTTCCTGGGGGGAGACTGGCTCGGCTCGTTGGTCACAGTTTCGCCTGGTGTTGATAGTGAATCGACTGTTGAACCGAGGTTATATTGTCAACATATTCAGTACACAGCACAACTTTGATGTTCATGTTTTGCACATTTCATTTGAGATGACATGACTTTTGACATTGACATTACTTGACATTCATAACAGTTTGTCAGCAGTCGAACATGATGTAGAGGTACATACATTGTTCGTTAGCAATGTGACATGGCGTAAGCAACAATTTCATATGTAGAGATATTGTATTTACAAGGACAAGTCCTCTGGTAGCAACTTGTTGCTCACCCACTTCAGTTTATGCAAGGATATTTGTGACTTTTCTATGAGTATCTGTCTACTATGCCGCCACTTCATGATTTCTGTTGTTCGGTTTTTTACTGACTCTCGCGGTAGGCGTGCTCCACCACTGCGGGGACCGGCATTGGCCCCAATTGAATGATGCAGGATTGTGTTCGCCGCTTCCTGACCTCTGCGGTGCGTCACCGCCTATGAGGAATAGCCATCAGCCAATGGAAACACCAGCGGCTTACATTTTTTAAACTCGCGGTAGGCATGCTCTGCCACTGCGGGGCCCGGCATTGGCCCCAATTGAATGATGCAGGAAAGCGGTGGACGCTTTCTGACCTCCGCAGTGCGTCACCGCCTATGAGGAATAGCCATCAGCCAATGGGAACCGCCAGCGGCTTACATGTTTGAAACTCGCGGTAGGCGTGCTCCGCCACTGCGTGCCCGGCATTGGCCCCAATTGAATGATGCAGGATAGCGGTGGACGCTTCCTGACCTCCGCGGGACATCACCGCCTATGAGGAATAGCCATCAGCCAATGGAAACCGCCAGCGGCTTACATTTTTTAAACTTGCGGTAGGTGTGCTCCGCCACTGCGGGGACCGGCATTGGCCCCAATTGAATGATCATGTTTTGCACTTTTCATTTGAAATGACCTGACTTATGAAATTGACATTACTTGGCATTCGTAACAGTTTGTCAGCAGTCGGACATGATGTAGAGGTACATACATTGCTCGTTTGCGATGTGACATGGCGTAAGCAACAATTTCAATTGTAAAGATATTGTGGTTCCAAGGACATGTCCTCTGGTAGCAACTTGTTGCTCATCCACTTCAGTTTATGCTAGGATATTTGTGACTTTTCTATGAGTATCTATCTAGTATGACGCAAATCCTAGATTTCTGTTGTGCTTTTTGTACTGACCTCCTGTGTTTAGTGATGTGTGACTGAGTCTCCATGCATGTGTTGTTTTGATGTGAGCCTTTATGCTTTGAGACAATGTGACTTTTACATTGGATTTTGGCCATTGCGATTCAGGGATTTGCTTTGCAGTTACATGTGACTTCATCAATGACACTGTGATTCATGTGACCTCTCAATGGCATTATCTGTGTGTGCACTGGCTACAACTTATGGAGCTTTACAGGGTTGGCTGACAAGTGCAGGATGTGGTGGTCATGTAGCTCCATGCTGTTTGGGAGGGAGTACAGGGTGCATGAGCTGACTACCTACATGTTAAGTGAAGCAGAGGAGGGTGATGGCTGCCACATGGCTGCGGGGTGGGGAGGGTGCTCCATGCTGTTTGGGAGGGAGTACAGAGGGCCTTGTGGGAGTTGTGGTCTTGCAGTCAGGTCTCAACAATCCCCTCCCCAGTGAGATGGCTACCTACCTGTTAGGAGGCACTGTCGACGGTGATGGCTGACACATGGCTGTGGGGTGGGGAGGGTGATCCATGCTGTTTGGGAGGGAGGCCAGGGTGCATGAGCTGACTACCTACCTGTTAGGTGAGTCAGTGTGAGGAAATGCTAGCCTTGTGAGACATTCATATTGAAAGCGTGCATTCTACATGAGTTTGTTTTGGTCTGGCAATTGAGACTCACTTGTTGTGTACAACAGTACAGTACAGTGGGATGTGATCATTTTGTTTGTACTTACCAGCCTCCACTCCCCCCTCGATTCCGGTGAGACTCTCGGGATGCAGTATGGCACGCACCTTCTCCTCCCATTCGGTGAATGTTAGTGGTGGAATGGGAGGGCCGCCACCAGTTCTTTGGGCTGCCTCGTGGTTCCTCTGTGCCCGAGCCTTGATCCGGGCCTTGAGGTCGGTCCACCGCCTTTTGATGTCACACAGTGTGCGTAGGGTGGTCCCTACTGCATTGACTTTGTTGTAGATCCTAGCCCACATCTGATTTTTGCACACAATGGGTGTCTGTTGGACCAGGTTCCCATACAAATGTGGTTCTACCCTGATTATCTCATGTACCAGCACTTTCAACTCTGTGTCTGAGAATTTTGACATTTTGGGATTGGCCATGGTGCAAATGAATGAAAGGTGCAGGGTGCAAGGTGGTGATGAGGATGTGTGAGGTGTGTTAGGTGTGGATGTGAAGTGGTGGTGTGTGGAGTTGTGTGGGTGTGATGGTGTGCTGTGTGCCAAAATGGTGCCCTGTCTCTCTCTGTGTCTCTGCCTCTCTGTGTCTATTTTGCAAAGGATGTTGGTCCAGGAAGGGGTTGGTTTAAAAACTGTGGTATGTGGGTGTGTCCACATGACTGATGACCATCAGGTGTATCTGCCATGCTGACCATGGCTTTCATTTCAGGAATGCATTTGTGGTGTGTCATTGGTGCGTGTCTGATGTTATTGAGGGCTGCAGATAATACAGGCACACTTTGAGCATTGTAGTGAAGTTTGTACCATCTGCCATTCATTTGGCCTGAGCGCGACCGCGCTGGTCAGAACAGCCATGATTGTTACACCAGCTCCGCTTTCTCATCGTAATTAGCTGTGCAGTGATTCCGCAGGAGGTGCAGCCTTTTTGGTCCATTGATCAGCTTTCCCCGACCACAGCGGTCGGATTTGCAGCTTTTCCGACCGTGGCGGACGGACTTTTGTGGATTCCGTCCACCGCGGACGGACTTTTGTGGATTCCGTCCGCCGTGGACGGACTTTTGTGAATTCCGTCCGCCGCGGACGGACTTTACGTGCTTTCCATCGTAATATGACTGTCAGAAATGCCGCAGTACAATCGGACGTTTTTTTCCCGCAGGCACGGCAGTCGGAGGGATTTTCCGTCCGTCATCGTAATGAGCCCCTAAGTCTTTTGTATTTGTGGCAGGAGCAAGACCGCAGAAAAAAACCCAGAATGTTTATTGAAGGGCAAAATTTAGAGGTTGTGTATTCATTTAACTACTTAGGGATCATGTTTGATAGGAATACACCTGGCAAAATATGGTGACTAACAGAGAAATTATAATGGAAAAAAGTATTGGAGGGCTTTTTAGATTTGTAAAAAAAAACTCGGATCAAAGCCAATTGAAGCAATAAAAAAGATATATGAGGCAAAAACACCATCTGTTGCCTCATATGGGGCAGCTGTCTGGGGTTTATCTGACATATCGAACTTGCAACGTATAGAGGACGGTTTTCTTTAACTTAAATGAGGATCCGTAGTTATGCATGTCAATATCTTAAAGAGAACTCAAGGTCCGTTTACTAGACTATTTTGGTAAAAAGAGATATGAGCCCAACTGTAATTTGAGCACAGTGAGACAATACTGTATAGCCCCTACTATAAATAATACACTAACCTCCTATCTGACATTTGTTACGAACCACCAACACAGATATGTATTAGTGAGATTCTGATTACAATATGTTCTTCTCATGCTCTCCTACCCGTCTAATTCCATTGATGCCCTCCCATTTTGTCCATGCGATATGCAATCTACTCAGAATGATTTGCATTTTGCATTCTTTTGTAAATTGTGTAATTAAACTTTAGACAATGCCGCCCAGCCCTCTATTACCTCCAGTCACTACCGGATCCCTTGGTATGTTTTTGTTTGGCTTCGTTTTACCTATCTGCTATAAAGAGAAGGAAACTAACTCCCTAGTCTGACCCCCATAACGCAAAATAAGGGCCAATCCGACAAAATCCTGTTTACATATGTATGAATTATTGATTTTTAGACAGTCATTGTTTTTTTATCTCATATTTTTTATTGTTTTTTATAAAATTTTGTATGCTAATAGATGTCTTTTATTAATCTATAATGCTTTTTAATATTTCCGAATGTATGTTTGTAGAATACTTTTTATGCTGTTATTCTAGCGGCAAAATAAAGTTTATTTGACTGACTGACTGAATGTTCCAACCATCATCCATGTTTGACATTGGCCTAGTCTTAATAAACTGTGTGCTGTAGTAAATATATAATATTAATTGAGATTTTCCTAGCCTTGGTGTCAGAAAGGCTAGATTTTATTAAAGACACGGAGGCGAGTATTTTCTTGCTTTATTAAACAGCAGCCAAGCAAGAACTACATTACCAAAATATGAAGAAAAGAAAACTACAGAATGACATCATAAAGGGGGAACCAAGGAGATGTCGAGTGAACCCATAATTATGTTGACTGCGAACAACAAGTCCTCTTTTCTTGGTGTGAAAAGTTAAACAGAAAGAACAGAGAAGGAAAAAATAGTCAACAAAACAAATAACATAATGTTAATGTCCAAAAAACAGTCCATGAAATATGGAGAAGTTAGTGGGTCGCACATAGAGAAATATCCAGGATGTTGAGATGGAAAAAAGGGATAGAGAATAGAAGATAAATTAGTTTTAGTACGTCTGAATACCTGAAAGGAGACACCCAGAGTGGAAAAACAGAAAGAAGACACATCCAGGGCTTTCACGTCAGAAACACACTTCACTGAGATTAAACAAAGAAGCATAGTAAATTTGGCAGAAAGTTGTTTAAGAGAGAGCAACACATTATCCGGCCAAGAAATCAAGAATTGAAGAACCAAGTTGACATCCCACATGAAATTGTATCTGGGAGCAGGAGGTTTAGTATGCCTTACCCCTTTCGGCAGATGACAAACCAAAGGATGTTCACCAATAGGTCTCCCACCGACATGTAGATGTTCTGCAGAAATAGCGGGTCTATATATATTGATGGTATGGTAAGCCTTGACTTGAGATGCTAGGTTAACTAAAAAATTGACTAATGGGACATCAGCTGAAACAAGATTTGAATTCCTGTCCAAACACCAGCTACACTAGGCGCACCAGGCTGATTTATAAACCTTGGAGGTACCAGGAGCCCAATATTTATGAATCGGATAGCGTCTTCCAAAATTCCTGGGGTTCACCAGGATGACCCGAAATCCTCCAAATGATCAGAGACAGGGATCCATCTAAGATCATGTTGCATGAATGTGAGCTAGAACTCGTGCCATGAGAAGAAAGGGAGGAAAAGCATACAGAAGAGACTGATGCCAAGATTGTAGAAGAGCATCTGTAGCTAGGGCCAAAGGGTCCGGTCTCCAACTGAAGAAGGAAGGGAGATGTGACTTAAGACGGGAAGCAAACAGATCTATTGACATTGTTCTGAATATGGAAGAAAGATGACTGAACAATGAAGGATGCAACCTCCAATCGCTGGCATCTTGAAGATGACGGGCGTACCAGTCTGTTGCAACATTTAATTTTCCTGGGAGATAAACTGTGCGTAGCAATAGTTTGTGTTGAAGACAAAACTCCCAAAGGTGTCTGGAAAGATCTGCAAGAATCTTTGATCTTGTACCTCCAAGATGATTGATATACCTGACTGCAGTCAGATTGTCCATGCA
Organism: Calotriton arnoldi; assembly: GCA_963921515.1. Taxonomy (NCBI): domain Eukaryota; kingdom Metazoa; phylum Chordata; class Amphibia; order Caudata; family Salamandridae; genus Calotriton; species Calotriton arnoldi. The sequence continues at coordinate 823,076 of CAWUFW010008900.1, read as the reverse complement.
AAGAAGAATGGGGCAACTTACTCTGTTTTTGGTAAAGGACTGGATGGCAAAGGAACATGCAAGCATCTCTAAACTGCTGATATGCAAGAAGGACTCCTTCTAAGACCATACGCCTCCAGTCGAGAACTGGCCACATCTTGCGCCCCAACCTGTCCGACTTGCATCGGATTCTAATACAAGATCTGGGGCGGCAGAGAAAATTGTTCTCCGTTCCAGGCATCTAAATGTTGGAGCCACCAAAGGAGCTCTTCTTTGGATTCTTGATCGAGGGAAATGGAATCTGAGTAAGTTAGACCTCTGCAAAGGTGATGAAGTTTTAAACATACAAGGGCCCGATAGTGAAGAGGGCCTGGAAAAATGGCTTGAATGGATGAGGCCAAAAGGCCTACTAACCAGGCAAGAGCTCTTAGGGAGAACGTCGGAAGAGAGAGGGAATGACGGATCTCCTTCTTGATCAGAGCTACTTTGTGAGAAGGAAGTTGGAGAATTGAACGTGAAGTATCGATGAGAAAACTGAGAAATTCTAGTTGCTGAGCAGGCAACAGAATGGACTTTTGAAGATTTACCAGAAAACCTAAACGAAAGAGAAGATTCTGACAAAGCTGAAGATGGGCTAACAGGAGATTTTTGTCCTGAGCCATGATGAGAATATCGTCGAGATATATGATAAGGCAAACACCTTGAGCTCTGAGAAAGGCCACTATTGGACGTAGGAGCTTGGTGAAGCACCACAGAGCCGAGGAAAGGCCGAAAGGAAGCACTTTGTAGTGATAAAAAGAATCTTTCCATTGAAATTGGAGATACTTTCTGTGAGAAGGATGGATGGGAACTGTAAAATAAGCGTCTTGAAGGTCTAGCCTGACCAGCCAATCGTTTTGGATGAGAATGTCTCTCAGGGTGTAAAATCGTTTCCATTTTGAAATGGCGATAAATTACAAAGTTGTCGAATTCCTTTAAATTTAGGACCAGACGAAACGTTTTGTTGTTTTTCTGGACAAGGAAAACATTGCTGAGAAATCCCGAAGGATCGAAGGGGCTTTGCTGGATCGCTTGTTTGGAAAGAAGAGAAAGGATCTTGTTGTGCATGAGATTGTCCTGAGCCTGAGAAAAGTGCAATGGAAGAGGAAGAGAATGTTGAACTGGGGAATCGTAGAACTCTATTAAATACCCCTGAACTGACTGAAGAACCCAGGAATCTGTGGAAAGAAAAATCCATGAATCTAGAAATAAAGCCAGTCTGCCTCCGAAGGGACAAAGGTCAGAATTGGAAACACTTACCGGAGAATTGTTCTCCTTTGTTCCTGTAGCCTCTGCACCGGAATCCTCTGGTGCGACGTGGGTAGAACTGAGGTTTATATCCTGAGTAGGAGTCAGACTGGCCTTGTTGGTTAAAAGAGACTTTGTTGGAGGAGTGGCCGGCAAAGCGACTCCGACCTTTGCAGGCCCTTGCAAAAACCTGAGGGGAAAAAATCTTTTTAATAGATGTTTGAGCTTTGTCTATGGTAGTGAAAGTGGCAACATGTTTGCTTAACTCTTTAATAAAAGAGTTGCCAAACAAGAGACCTTTAGCAGAAGGACCCTCTTGTTTAGTAGCTAAAGAGGCTAATTTGGGGTCGATCTTGAGAAAAAGGTTCTTCCTTCTTTCCAAGGATATGTGGGCATTAGTATTGCCTAAAACACAAATCGGCCATTGGGCCCAATTGGAAAGGGTATCAGGGTCAATAATAGTGCCCTCAATCTTGGCTTCCTCGGCCAAATCCAAGATTCTGGTGAGAGGACCTACCAAATCCAACAATCTATCTTGACAATTAGACCAAGCTCTATCCACCCCTTTTTTAGGATCCTTGCTGAAGAACATAAGCATATTAGGATCAATAATGGGAGTATTTTTAATAATATTAGGAAGGGAGGGTGGGGACATTCTGATTTTGATTTATTCCTAGTGGATTTGTCAAGGGCATTTCGCAAATAAAAAGAAACATATTCCGCCACATGCTCAGCCGGGAACCATTCGGTTGAATTGGGATGGTGGATAAGAGAAGGATTAAACATGGGTTCACCAAGATGGACAACCAGCTCTTGAGACTCAGGGTGAAACGCACCACCGTCAACAGGAGAAATGTTGCACCTTTTCTCCAGAGGCTCATATGTATATTGGTCATTAGACCCATCCAAATTATCTGAGTCATCCATCACACCATGATCCTCATCATCATCGGTGTCCCTCAAATGAGAAATAATGATTTGGAAACCTCTAGGGAGGAGGACCAATCTTTATCGAAATTCCTTTAGAGGAAGTGGAAGGAGCAGGGCGGTTTTTATTTTACTGGGAAGAAGCGAACATTTGTGTTAAAAAAGCTTCTAAATTATTGGAAACATGTAATATAGAAATAGAAACTGCTTGCTGAATGGAGTCTTTAATAAAAGATTTTAACTTGTCTTTAAATTGTAGTGACTCCTCCTCTTCAGAAATAAGGTGAAAACTGCAGTGTCTGTAAAAAAACAGAACAATTCCTTCAGCAAATAAAGGGTTAAATACTGCCAGAGGGAAGAAAGGGGCGTGTAAAGGGAAGGACAGGAACAACCGAAGTACTTCTCACAGAGAACAGGCGGAGATGAATAATAAACCCCAACCGGAGGGCAGAGTTAAAGATAATTGCGAACTAGGAATAAAAAAGGTCCAGACGAAAGCAGGAAACCGTCAGGCGAGCGAGTCAAAGAACACCCTGAAAGGAATTTCCCAGTGCGTCAGAGCAGTACGGGAGCGGCTGGGAATCTCTGACGGGAGTCAGAACAAGGACGCAAGTCACAGGGGAGAAACAGCTGATGACAAACAGCACAAGTGGTAAGACCGCTAACCAATAAAAACAAAAGACCGCATTAGGAAAAACATTGGCGCGCGACGCGCGTAGAAAGCACAAATATCAAAATTAAATTAAAATGGCTATCGTAAACAGTAAAAGCTATTTACATAGAAAAATGAAACTAACAAGATAAAGTCAGCAAACAGGCGCGTGAAACGCGCATATCAGGAATCAATTACCAAATCCACACAAGTAAATAGACAATCATGCGTAAAAGGAAAAAACAACAATAGAATTTAGGTACTTATCTTGACTGCGAGCAGCAAGAAAAGAGGACTTGTTGTTCGCAGTCAACATAATTATGGGTTCACTCGACAGCTCATTGGTTACCCCTTTATGATGTCATTCTGTAGTTTTCTTTACTTCATATTTGGATAATGTAGTTCTTGCTTGGCTGCTGTTTAATAAAGCAAGAAAAGACTGCATAATAGGAGTCTCTGTGTCTTGTAATAAAATGTGTTCATCATTATTAAAGGTTGTCATGTAGGAGAAGGATTAACCATTATGTGTGGTGCTTAAGAGTTCAGGAATTTGGCTGTCTTGGTATCTTTTAGGGGCAGCAGGTGTATCACTGGTGGTTTTCTTAGTTCATGCTTAAGCATTTTATAATGGGTAAAGCTTGAAGCTGTCCTATGATGTGTTCAGGTACTTCAGGGGATATATATTTTAGAATTGTAGTAGTGGGCTTCTGGGAACTAGTGCTTGCCTCTTTTAAATCTTGAAGTACACAACTTACTTTGATTTCGGTGACATTTGAGGGGAGGTTGTGTTCTCTCATGTTAATAACAACATCATAGTAGCCCTCCCATAACAAGCATTAGAATAGTATTTTGTATATTTCTAATTAACATTCTAATTTTTTGGAAGATTTTTTTATTAGTTTTGCAATCTTCAAACAAACACTGAACTCAAAATTAAATTAAAATGGCTATCGTAAACAGTAAAAGCTATTTACATAGAAAAATGAAAATAACAAGATAAAGTCAACGAACAGGCGTGTGAGACGCGCATATCAGGAATCAATTACCAAATCCACACAAGTAAATAGACAATCATAAGCAAAAAGAATAAACAGCAAAAGAGTTTAGGTACTTATCTTGACTGCGAGCAGCAAGAAAAGAGGACTTGTTGTTCGCAGTCAACATAATTATGGGTTCACTCGACAGCTCATTGGTTCCCCCTTTATGATGTCATTCTGTAGTTTTCTTTACTTCATATTTGGATAATGTAGTTCTTGCTTGGCTGCTGTTTAATAAAGCAAGAAAAGACTGCATAATAGGAGTCTCTGTGTCTTGTAATAAAATGTGTTCATCATTATTAAAGGTTGTCATGTAGGAGGAAGGATTAACCATTATGTGTGGTGCTTAAGAGTTCAGGAATTTGGCTGTCTTGGTATCTTTTAGGGGCAGCAGGTGTATCACTGGTGGCTTTCTTAGTTCATGCTTAAGCATTTTATAATGGGTAAAGCTTGAAGCTGTCCTATGATGTGTTCAGGTACTTCAGGGGATATTTATTTTAGAATTGTAGTAGTGGGCTTCTGGGAACTAGTGCTTGCCTCTTTTAAATCTTGAAGTACACAACTTACTTTGATTTCGGTGACATTTGAGGGGAGGTTGTGTTCTCTCATGTTAATAACAACATCATAGTAGCCCTCCCATAACAAGCATTAGAATAGTATTTTGTATATTTCCAATTAACATTCTAATTTTTTTTGGAAGATTTTTTTATCAGTTTTGCAATCTTCAAACAAACACTGAACTCAAGAATGAAGTCTTCATGAAACCGCCCCCCCACCCTACACCCGGTCCGCAGTATAGTTCCAATTCTCAGCACATAATGCAAAATATAAAGACACCAATGGTCTTGCTTCTTGTCAAATGTACCTTTAGGCAACACCCCACACCTCTCCCACATTCGGCTTGAGTACTCATGGCCAATATAGTCAGCATAGCCCTGTAGCCAGCTATTGTCCGAGGATCTGACTCCTACCCTTTCGCTTCATCTGTGAGTTGCTTCCATGAGCCTAACACCTTCTCTAATATCTAAGGGGCGCTGCAAGAGTGATATACCAATTTTTCCAGCTGCATTCACCAGTCTAAGTTCGATCTCCACTCATTTACCTCCGGAGGCGCTCCCTTTCCCCGATTTTGGATTATGTCGCACTTGGCCACTGCCAGCGCCACATTACAAAACAGGTGTGCATTTTGTCTGACGACATTACTAGAGTTGGAGAAAAGTTCAGGGTAAGTCCCAGCCCTCTTGACAATGTCTTGCTGAACATATCCCAATATCCCCTTATACATGGGCACTCCCACAACGTGTGTACCAATTTGCCTCACTGCCTACAACTTCTGAGGCGTCTATCACAGTCTATCCTGCCCATTCCCAACATTTGTATTCTACTATAATATACTCCATGAAATATCTTTAGCTGAAGCCCGCCCGGATGGCCAATTTCTTTGGGTATACATACTTCTCCCCAGGTGTCATCCTCAAGTCTCCCTATATCCCATTCCAATTTATCACTGAGTGCTGTGAGGGGAAGTAGGCTGTTGTTGAGCAGTGGGGCATAAATCTGCGACAGCGCATGCTTGTGTAGAGGGCCCATAGAACTTTCATCTCTAACGGTGTTTCTTCCTCTATCTTTCCCAGGTTGCCTATGCAGCCCTCGGTATATGCATCATCTGCATTACGCAGAAGACTTGCTTCCCTACCATGGTGTATTGTTTCTTAAGTTCCTGAACGGGTATCAGTTCCCCATCCTTCCAAACATCCCCTATCATAGAGATGCCCAGCTGCTCCCACTTCCTGTATCCTTCTATTTTCTATAAGTCCTTCAATACCTCAGTTTCCCATAGGGATGTCTCCAGTGTTAACTTCCATCCCCAAACCATGTTCACTATCGCTTTTTTACACAATTGCACCACTGTCACCATCGGGTGTGGCAGTGTGCTTGCTTGGTCCCTCCCATGCAGGTATTGCAGGTATCCACTTGGGTCTATGGCCCACCTGTCTTCCATCAAGGCAGGATCCTGCTGGCTTCTGTACACACAGTCATTGACCATCAGTAGCTGGGATGCACAGTAGTATAATTTTAGATTTGGAAGACCCAATCCCCCATCGTGGGGTTTTCTCGTCAGGGCCAATAGTGCAATCCTAGTGCCACCCCACCCCATAACAGTTCCCTCATTGTCACTTCCACTTCCCTAAAGTACTGGTCAGGGACCTCAAATGAGGTGGTCTGCAGGACGTATAGGAATTTTGGTAAATTGATCATCTGATACAGGGTGGCCCTGAAAGACATCGCTGGGGGAGCTGTTGCCAATGCTTGACATCATTTTTATAATTCTCCACGACACTTCCAAGATTATCTCCGTCCGTTGTCACAAAAATCCCTAAATACTAAAATCTTATAGGCTCACATTTTAGTCGGAAATCTCATTTATCTCCCAGTTCCCAATTTGTCAGGGGGAAAACCACTGATTTGTACCAGTTTATGCTGATTCACGCATTGGTACAGAACATCTCCATGATCTGTAAGACCCGCCTTATGGGGCTTTCAGGGTCCACCAAATAGAGAAGTATGTCTTCTGCATAAAGCAAGATCACATCCTCCCAATCTGGATCCCATCTCAGCCCTGGAAGTAGAGCCTCTGTCAGGGTCCACATAGCCAGTGGCTCGATTGCCACAGCAAAAGCAAGGGGTACAGTGGGTAACCCTGTTGGGTTCCTCTGCCCAGATGGAATTCATGCGAAGTCGCTCCACTGACCCGAGCCCGTACCAATGGCTCTCTTTACATTAACTTTATACATGCCATGAAGGACGGGCCAAAGCCTGTTTTGAGCAGGACTGTCCACTGGTATGTCCATGCAACAGAATCAAAGGCTTTCTCTGCATTTAGGGTTAGAAATATGGCTTGCTACCACACACAATTTACAGGCAACAGGCATCCAAAGAGTCCCCTCAGACTGTGCCTTGCCACTCTGTACGGCATGAAGCTGAATTGATCGGGTGCAATCAGCGTGTCCACCACCCGTATCAGGCAGTTAGCCAGTACTTGGAGAAGGCCCACATTAACAGTCTTGGTGCTTGTGCTTTTTTGGCTGTAAGTGTAGCCCGGAGATATTTTTTGCCTTTCTGTGATGTGATATATATTGCTCTTTCTGCCATTATGTATGAAAATAGTTTAATAATACAGTTAAATAAATTGTAACATTTTTACTTTTTCTTTGCTAATGTACATCAAATATTACGACAATTGATTTGCATTTTATACTTACATATGTGTTGTTGATTATAACTGCAGTTCTTTTTTTCAGTATTCTGTTGAAGATGCTCCAATGTGGATTAGGTGGTTTGTTTTTGTTGGGGTAAACAAAGTTGCATTAGTTATATTTTTGACATTTACTTGTGGGTAGTTTGTAGGGGCTGAGGGCTTTTAATTTTATTTTTTACATTTAAGGTTTGGATGACGTTCAGAAATGCTTTGATTTTACATACTTATCACATACCTTTCTATAGGTGTTCGATTGTTGAGTTTTATTGGTGATTCTGTAGGTTGTAGATTGTGTTTTACTTTTCTTGTAGTACCTATTGTTTAGTAGATACAGCAAAATAGAGGGTTTTGTTAGTTATTTTTCCATTAACATTTTTAAAATAAGTTATTTTCAACTATGTGAATACAAATGTTATACTTTCTTGTGAAGGGAGTTGCATATTTTCTTTCAGTTGGCAATCCAGAAGAGTGTCATTGTCTTGCAGCTTTAGTGCTTCAGGTGTGATAAGTTTTAAAATAGTCTGCTCCCTTTATATTATATTTTTATTGGTTTGTTTGCTTTACACTTGTTGTTTTGGCTAATGTTTGTTTAGTTTGATTTTTTTAACAATTATTATTTTTTATGGTGGATGCTAATTAGTGTTTTTGTTCTAATGTTGAATATATATTTCTGTTTTTGTGTTATTTTGGATATATTTTTATATTTAATTTTACTTACTAATGTTCATGTTTTTCTATTACATTAATTGTATTAAGTATTTATTATTAGTTAGTTATTTGATGTATGTGTTTCTATTTTATTTTATGTGTTCAAAGTTTATATTAATGTTAAAATATTTAAATAATGGGGGGGGGCGTGGCTTGGACGCCGAAGCAAGATGGCAGACTTCATGTGAGCTCCGCTCGGACGCGGAGATTCTTTCGGCTATCCTGCCTCAAGTTGTGGAGTTTTTTGGTCGTGAGTGGTGGCCCTGAACTCTGGGAATGGCGGTGAGTCGAGCGACCGCTCTTGTTTCAATGCGGCAGCTGAACGAAGCCTGGAAGCTGCGGCGGTGATTTTTCCCTCATCAAATCACGAGCGCCCGCCATTTTAAATTACGGCGCTCGCGCTCGCGTTCCGTTTTTTCTGTCAGGAAATGCCGCCTGTGTTAAACTCCTTAATGCTGCCGGTACGGAGATAGAAAGGAAGAGAAGAATACCTCGCCATTCTCTAAGGTATCTATGCATGTGAGTTGCAGGGGAAGGAGGAAGCTTCTCAATAATAACCTGCAGTTCCTTCCTACTTTATGGCAGTCATGTGGATTATACACGAGGGAGAACACCTTGATGTTCTTGGTATGCACTGTATGTGTACTTTCTACGTTTTAACAAAAATTTAAAGATGAATTTTCTCACGTCCTCACATAGAATTTGATATTCTTTTATTTGAGGTTGCTGTTGGGAATTTTTCTTCACTGTCTACAGTAACTCTATCCAAAACCAGCACTTCTTAATTACCTCTGGTTGATCACTGTTCCTTCTGCCTTCTCCTTTGGTGTATGGGTCTAACTCGCCCGTTTTTAGTCACTACTCGTCGATCTCCTCCACAATTCAAGATGGCGAGTGACCTTCACACCTCCTCTAGATCATCCTCCTCAGGTGCTAAACCAAAGAGACATAAGAATGATCCCCCGTCACCTATTCATACCTCACAAAATCCTGTTCTGGACTCTATTCTGGAGGAAGTACGTGGTCTTCAGCCCTTTATGTCTACTACCAACGAAAAGCTAAAACAAATCGAAGACTGCTGGATAATTATGGAGGGCAAGGTAACGGAACTTGAACAACGTGTTGGGGATCTGCAAGATATATCTACTAAAATTCCACTGTTAGAACAAGAGATCCACAAACTCAAACTTCACACTGAAGACTTGGAAAATCGTAATCGACGGAATAATCTTCGCCTTTACGGCCTGCCGGAAAATATTGAAGGGCCTGATATGGTATCCTTTCTGAAGAAGTTTCTGACGGACCTCTTAGAGCTTCAATCCTCTCCAACTCTCAACATACAACGGGCACACCGTCTGGGACGTCTTCAACCTAACTCAAACAAACCACGTGGTATCATAATGCTTTTTTTGGAGTTTACTGAACTAATGCATGTCTTGAGAGCGGTTAAGACCAAACGTCACCTCACTTGGTCAGGTCGTATTATTTTTATTTCACAAGATGTTTCTAATGCAACGAATGCTCGTCGTAAGGAATTTTTGGCTCTTCGTCCCCAGATGAGACACTTGAACATTCAATATGGCATTCTTCACCCTTGCCTTTGCAAAGTTACTCATGAAGGAAGATCACGTTCCTTCGACGATCCTGCTAAACTGAAACTCTTTCTCAACAATATTCCTCCACATAATATGGAAAACTAATGTTTTAACACTGTCTCAGTTTTACTGGTTAATTGGTTAATTGATTATTGTTGAACTTACAACTGTACCTCTACCTTCCTTCGTTGATTTGTTCTTCCCTTACAATATTTTTGTTCCTTTCAAATCTCTTCTTTTCGTCCTTTATTTCCTACTAATTATTACTCTTTTATTTATTAATGAGGCTTATCAATATCTATTTACTCGTACCGCTGTCCTTGCTTTATCGTCACCTTGCCCCCTCTCCCTTTTTGCTTGTTTATCTTCAGACCGGGATTAATTTCCTTGATCTGTTTACTCTCCCTATTTCTCTGTATTTCTCTCTTCACTATCTTCTCTTTCTCTCCTATCCTTCTATTCACCTTCTTTTTTTTCATGGTGTGTTTTGTCTATCTATTTTTTGTATATCTGAGTGTTTTTCACTATATTTACTTAAGGGTTTTATCTTTCTTTTTTTTTTGGTGAAAATTATTGTTTTCTTTTTCTCTCTCATTGGTCTTGCAATTTATTGTTCCTGTTTCTTTATTTATTCCTTGCACCACTTTCATTATCCGCTCCTTTACTCGATGTTTTTCTCTCATCATTCTTTTATATACATGAGTGTTTTTTCCTATTTCTACTCTTTCTGTAAATCCACCATCCCATGTTTTGTGTTTATATCTAATTCTTGTTACTTTTTACTATGTTCAACTTTTGCAGCTTGTTATACCTGTGTCCAAATGTCTCTCCTCACCCCTCATCATGGTTAACGTTGTCTCGTGGAATGTACGTGGTCTAGGTCATCCTGTCAAGCATCAGAAGGTATTGTCTCATCTTTCTAAACTTAGGGGCTGATTCCGATCTCGGCCGGTAGGGCTCCGAATCGGATTCGGCTTAACCGGATCCGATTCGGAGCCCTATTTCCCGACCGACCCGTACGCGCGTCCGGACGAGCGAGTACGATGCGAAATCGCCGACCGACTCGTTCGGGCGTCCCAACCGCTCCGACCGACTCGTTCCCAGGTCGAACCGCACCGACCGACTCGCTCGGACACGACTCGCACCGCGCAATGGAGACGTTCCCCGGCCGGGTAAGTACGATGCGCGCCGCAAGCAGTCCGACCGACACGCGCCGTCCGGCTCGAAAGAGCAGTCGGAGCCGTACTTCGGGGGTCCGTGTCGGACCCCCCTGTACGCATAGTTGCGTGAGTCGCATACAGGGGGGACCCATGGGTCCCCCCTACCTGTGCGTGTACGGCACGAGTCGCTTCACCGCGTACCCGCTGTAGGGGGTGCCCTTGTTCACCTCGCACCCATTGAGGCAATGGGAGCCCGCGTACGCGTTGTACGACCGGCTCCCATTGACTTCAATGGGAGTCCGACCGACTCGAGTACGATAGCATACGGACGCATCATACTCGTTCGGTCGGGCTGCACGGGTCCAATTCGGTCGGAAATCTCTCCAGGTCCGGCTCGGTCGGAGAGATTTCCGGCCCGAATCGGAATCGGCCCCTTAATGTTCATGTTGCTTTCTTACAAGAAACTCACTGTAATGATGCAGAATCGCTTAAACTAAAACGACAATGGGTTAGTCAAATTGTTTTCTCACCTGCAGTTGATCGACATGGTGGGGTTGCTATTTTATTTCATAAATCTATTAATGCACAGATACTATCAACTGAATGTGATTCTGGTGGGCGATGGATTATGGTAGATGCCACTATTCATAAAAAACAAATTACTTTTTTAAATATCTATGGTCCTGTAAAACCTGATCGACAATTTTGGGATTGTATTAAATTGAAATTATCCTCAATTTCTAACCCCAATATAATTGTTGGTGGAGATTTCAATAATTGGTTAGACCCTTTCTCTGACAGAAAATCCAAATGTAAATTTAAACCTGACTAAACCCACAAATCTTTTCAATCTGCTATTGCCTCCCGCCCATTTTATGATGTATGGAGGACTTGTAACCCAGATTTTAATGAATATACATTTTTCTCCAATGTACATCATACTATGTCCCGCATTGATTATATTTTGGCCTCTAAGTCTTTGCTCCCATGTATTCATTCCTCTGAAATTGGGTCTATTTTTATTTCTGATCATGCCCCCATGTCCGCCTCTTTTGATTTCTCATTTAACACTTGCAAACAAGGTCGTTGGCGTTTTAACAATTCCCTGCTCTCAGACCAAACATTTATTGCAGAAACTACTTCCTTTATTAAGGAATTTTTTCAAATAAACCAACCTTCGGATACCTCAATTACTAACAATTGGGATGCCTTTAAAGCTTCATTTAGAGCCTTTACAATTGCTTACTTTGCAAGAAAAAAGAAACTACTCAATGCTGAATATCATGATACCCTTCAGAAAATAAAAATTTTGGAGCATAATTATTTTTCGTCTAAATCCCCCTCTGCTTTGCAAGAATTGATTAAGGCCAAATCTAATTTAAATAAAATTGCCACTGTGGACGCATGTAATATTCTGCTTAAGATAAAATCCAAATTCCACGGAGGCCAAAATAAGGCAGGGAAAATGTTAGCCAATTATTTAAAGATAAAATCAGAACGGAAAACTATTGGTCTTATCCATTCAGAAACAACCAATAAACTCTTATCCTCTGATTCAGATATTATAAGTACCTTCCAATCCTATTATGAACTCTTGTATACTGATGATTCATCTCCCTCTGAACAAGATTTCGATGCTTTTGTCCAAGGTATCCCTAAACCTTCCTCTCTACCCGATATTTTTTCCCCCCTTGAAAAAGATATATCTCTCCAAGAAATTATTGATGCCCTCAAATCTCTAAAAAAAGGCCAAAGCTCCGGGTCCAGACGGTTTCTCAGTTGAATTACTTTCAGCCTTTTCCACAATTTTTGCCCCAAAATTATTGGAACTTTTAAATCATTTTTATCCAACTCCAGAGCAGATGGGTCTTTTTAGAAGCCCTTATTGTTGTCATTCCCAAACCGGACAAAGACTCCTCTTTTTGTAAAAACTTTCGACCTATTTCTTTGATTAATTACGATTGTAAAATTTTCGCAAAAATGTTAGCATCTCGCTTAGACAAGCTTATCCCATCCCTTATTAAACCTGAACAAGTTGGCTTTATTAAAGGCCGCCTTGCCTCTGATAATGCTAGAATGTTTTCTAATATTCTTGCCCTTGGAAAAAAGTATTCGTCTCCTTTAGCTGCCCTTTCACTTGATGCTGAAAAAGCCTTTGACCGCATAAACTGGCAATACATGTTCCATACTCTTAAGTGGTTTGGCTTTGGTCAAAGGTTTATTTCTCATATCAAATTATTATATACTGCCCCACATGCATGTGTTTTTGTGAATGGCCTCTATTCCTCGTATTTTCGATTACAAAGAGGTACTCGCCAAGGTTGCCCCCTATCCCCATTACTTTTTCTCCTTTGTTTAGAACCATTTCTTGAACGTATTAGGCATAATCCTGACATTACTGGTTTTCAATTTAAATCTCATGAAATTAAACTTTCTGCTTATGCAGATGATGTCCTTATTTATATGTCTAACCCATCCAAATCCCTTCCAAATGTTTTACAAGAGATTGACTTATTCTCAACTGTTTCTGGATACAAACTTAACTTCTCCAAAACTGAAGTCCTACCTATGAATGAGTTATGTTATCGCTACATGTTTAATACAACTAATTTTAACTGGTGCCCCCAAAAGATTAAATATCTGGGAACATGGTTTTCCTCTACTATTCCTGAAACTCTATCCTATAATTTCTCTGCTCTAAAACTAAAACTCACTAACTTATTATCTTCCTGGTCCCCATTATTTTTATCTTGGTGGGGTAGACTAGACACAATTAAGATGATGATTGTTACCCAAGTTCTTTTAATACTCTCAATGTTACCCTTCAAAATACCTAATTATTACTTTTCCCAAATCAACTCAATATGTACCAAATTTTTATGGAACAACAAACGTACTCGGATTGCTTTATCTAAACTAATACGTCCAAAGTCTGAAGGTGGTGTCCGATTTCCGGACTTTAAATTGTATCACACTGCATTTTTGATTCGTCAGTTCTATGCGTTGTCCAAAGATTATCAAGACTCCTTAATGCCAACATGGATTACAACTGAAAGATCGTTGTTAAATGACTTTCCATTTCAAGATGTTGTATTTATGACTAATTGTACTTTTATTTCTAAGTTTCCTATCCTAAAATACTCCCACCATATAATTCACACCCTTTTTTCCCAAGATTTTGACTCCTATCAATCCTTTCTAGCCTCTTCTCTATGGTACAATATACATATCAAGTTTAGACACAAGTCCTTTTACTACAAACATTGGAAGGAGAAGGGCATCTTTTATGTACACCAATTGATTACCAACAATTCGATTTTGCCTTTTTCTCAACTTCAAAGAAAATTCAATCTTCCAGATTCTCACATTCAGCAATACAGTACACTAACAACCAGTCTCCACACACATCTACAAAAACTCCAATCTAACCCTGTATCTACTTCCTTTTCTCCTACTACACCCCTATTCCATGTTCCCCTTGACCCTACTCCTAGTGCCTCTTTTATATATAAAACACTCTCTTCATCTATAACCACTCGGAGTAAATCTCCTATTGAATTACTTTGGGAACTGGACTTATCTCAAACGTTATCAGTTTATCAATGGGACAAAGTGTGGCAGAAGAATTTTAAAACATCTAAAGCGGCCAATATTACACAGTCTCTATACTTTATTTACAACAGGGTCGTTATTACTCCCCTCTTTTTACATAAAATTGACCATTCTAACTCTCCATCATGCTGGTCATGTCTCTCTGCTGAAGGTTCTCTATTGCACTTACTCTTTTACTGCCCAAGGGTACAGGATTTTTGGAAAGCTATCTGGTCGAAGTGTCTACTAATCTTTTCTTGCAATGTACCATTTGCTATCCACAATATCTTTCTAGGTACCCTATCTAAAGACTTCCATTATATCCCTTCCAAAACTATACTACTTGACCTTTTTATCGCCATTGCTTTTAAAGTCATACTAACCTGCTGGAAAGATAACTCTAAATTATCCTTTTTGTTATGTTGGAACCTAATTTGTGACGAACACAGAATTTCCTCTGTTTCTCACTCATCAACTTACCTAAAAATTAAATCAGACCTTCTTTGGTTACCCTTTACTACCTTTCTTTCTTCACACTCATCTCTCTTATAACACCCGCTCTTCTCCCTCCCTCCCTCTCTTCCTTCCTTTCTTCTTCTTTTGTCTATTCCTATCCTTTCCTTTCTCTTACTTCATTCCTAAAACACACAAGCCCTACTATCTTTCCTCATGAGAACACACTTATCTACATTATTGACATAATTGCTTTAATTCAGTACATATCTTTTCCTAATGAATATATTTAATTTATAATACTTACCAATGTTACTATCCCTTTTTGCTTATTCAAATGATTGTTTCACTTGTTGATATTGCTGAGGATGTTTTTATCTATTTCTATTTTGTACTGCTTTTGTTAACTTTGTGTTGATCTTCTCAATAAAAATTATTGAACAAAAAAATAAATAAATAAATAAATAATGTAGTTACACAATTAAATAATTCATGGTGAGTTTAATTTTATTTCTTGTTGTGAAATAGAATTATTATAGTATCTTGTAATATTTGGCTTTATTTTATGCACTATTAGTCTTGTGGATATAGTCGATATTGTGTATTTCAATATTTTTGACATTTTATATAGTTATTTAAATGTAACAATATTTTTGTTTCCAATATTTGTGATTTCGATATTAGTAGAAATAGATATTTTCAACAGTGATATTTTTGTCATTGATATTTGTGTTTGTGTGAATTAAGCATAGGACGACAATATTTTTGTAAACAATATTTACTGCAATGTTTTTGTGAACCTATATTGTCGTCAAAGATATTATATCATTGATCCGTTCACTTACTACATTTCCTGTGCACTCTGGGTCCCCATTTCCTTAAGTAACCCCTATAAGCTGATATGAAGTATAGTTAGGAATTATGACAAAACCTCTTCTTTTGGTATTATCAGGAACAAGATTAATCAATATTTCTTCCAATGCAACGCAGCAAGACATCTTGGCGCATTTCTGCTCTCTATTTGTGCTAGCCCACAATCTGCTGCCTCGCGCTAGAGCAGGCACCATTGCGTCATGCTGCAAGGGTGCCTGCATTTCAGATAGGATTTTTTTGTGCAGAAAGGGACACCTTTCTTCACAAAAACGATTCTTAGAGGCATTTTCCTTTATCTAAGTGGGCTGCAAAATGCAGCACACTTAGAAAGAGGAAACAACAAGTTGAAATAAAGATACCTCTCCTCATTGCACCTCCTTTGGGAAGGCGTACCATTTTGACTCATTCTCAGGTTCACCATTCTTGGTAAATCTAGTAACATGCCAAATTCCATGTGTGGATGTGTGGGAACACCCACACTCCACCCCTGGAACGCCTACCCAGGGCAGCTTATGCTGCATTGCGTTACTCCAGATTTAGCAAGAAATTCAGGGCCACTCAATGTGGCCTTGACTTGCTTGGTAAATCTTACTTAGGTATTGCAGTGTCCTTGCGACAAGAGTAATGCATTGATAAACCTGCCACCAGGAGTGTAGAAGTAGGTTAAGTGCAGTGGAGAAGGGATATGCGGTTCTGGGTCAAGAGTCCTCCCCGTGACACTAGTGCCTCCTTCACATCAAGAACACTGTTGCGGAACCTGCCTTAGAAGCTTCCTAATTACTTCCACTGCCTCTTGCACCATGGGCTAGGTAGTCACTGGGTTTAGGTTCCAGGGGAGAGGAGCTTATGAGCTTCTTCCACTGCCTAAAGGAGTCACAGCAAAGTACTGTCTGGTGCAGCCAAAGTCTCCCTGACCATTGTATCATAAAGCCCCTAAAGTAAGGGAAGGGATCAGGTTTGATTTGAGGAGAGGGTGAGGGTGAGGCTATGGTTGGTCCCTCAGACTGTACTTATTCATGAAGCACATGGTGGCTTTTGAAGTTGTACATCATTACTTTAGAATGAATTTGTTTGCTTGGTTATGTACTTGGGCATTTGAGCCTGCACTTGGTCATATAAGTCTGTACTGGCATATGAGGCTATAGGTGTTACAACACTAAACCTAATTACATTGTGATTCTTATTGAGCATAGTATGATTTGTCTGGGTATTTAAGGTTGTACCTGGGCATAGGAGGTTGCATTAGTCAAATGAGGCTTCTACTGATCATATTGAAATTGTGATTATGCATATTCCTGTAAATGAGGCTCTTCTATGAGCATGGAGGAGATAGCTGGGCATCGAAGATGCACTTGTGACTCTACTGGGCCTGTGAGGCCATACTTGTGGATGTGCCTACAGATACAATGCTTCATTTGGTAGATATTTTATGTTTAGATTGGACTTTATCTTGGTATCTGAGGCTGTCCCTTAGCACAAGAGACTGTCTCTTGACATTTGTGGATGTGTCTATGCATGTAACGCTGCATCATTGCACACGAGGCTGTGCTTGGGCATATAATAATGTTACAGGACTAGTGGTGCTGTGTCTAACAAAATTAGACTGTTCTGTAGTGGAAGATGATATGTCTTAGCACTTGTAGAAATGCCTTGGCATATGAGGTTGTGCCCAAGCATAAGAAGCTTGCATATAGGTTTTTTCATTAGCATAAGACTGTGCCTCAGAATATGATTCTCTGACTCGTTATATAAGGCTTTGTCCTGGCCCATTAGGGTCTACTTGACCAGACAATGCTGGACTTGCTTATTCAAGAGTGTACATGGTGTACTTGTTTATATATAGCTCTTCCTGAGCACATGAAGACGGGATGTCCATACTGAACCTCACATTGCAATTTTGTGGTGGCTTAAGTCATGAACATATGGCTATTATGAGTCCAGTGGTGGACCAAATCAAGCAGTAAAATTTATCAGATGTCCATGGTAAGGCAGTTTGTTACAACCGAGGCAACATGGGTACAGTGATTATTTAGAAAAGCAAGTCAGGCCCTAAAATCCCACAGACCACGCAAACAGGCTTGAATTAAAAGACAATGCTCCACGTGTTGTGTGATCCACCCTTAGTATGCTGCATATATAGTTTACATTGCGAACCAGTTGGGGTGGGAATCCCTTCCAAATCACAACAATTTGCAATGATACTTTAAAAAGTGTATTGCATCACTGCTACTGATATTTGAGTAGCCTTGAAAAAGTGGGTCCCTCCCGTGAAACAGCTGTATTTGTGCATTTGAGAAAAGGAAGTGAATAGTTTGTTTGACTAAATAATGAAGGCTATAAAATAACTACTAATGTGATTAACAAGATGACCATGCAAGCAAATAAATACAGGACTATTAAGAAGAGAACACCTTGGCTTTTCAGTATTTTGTTGTTTTATATCACATTCATTTGACTTAATTGTAGGTGCATTATGAACAAAAGATGCCCCTAAGAATGTTGTTTGTTTTCAAAAGCATAACTAGTGGCACTAAAGGATATCTGGTATCCTAATGGTCCACCAGTTATGCCTGGCCCCTAATTGAACTACCTCACATATTGCACATATCCAGTTTATATTGATGTGAGACAAATTATGCTGCGCATGGCTTTGGGAAGGGAGAGGTGGAGTCCCATGCACATTTTTGTGGACAAGTGGATTAATATGTGTTTCCATATGAATGCATTTAAGTAAATTGAGGTTTTGACCTAGAACTTTGTAATTTGTATCTATTATGGTTCAAATTAAGAAGGCCACATCATCAGAAGGCCTGTGAGTCTATCTGTTACTGAAGACATCAGCATTTTAGAGTTAGGAAGAACTAAAAGTCCCATTTCCTTCACCTGTTACACAGTGTGAGTGTGTATTTTTTCATCTTGCAGGGCCCACTGGCATGGTATGAATCCTCAGGGGTTGTTGCATGGACAGAGTGATGACGCAAGTTCTTGTGCCATCACTCTGCCACCTGATTATTCTCTATAAGAAAAGATTGGTGCACTCTTGGAAGCTGTTAGTTACCATGCTGAAATACTGCACATCCTTATTCAAGATAGCCTTCCCATTAAATATATCTGCCCAGGGATTCAAGCACTCTGGCTTTTATGATCTGAGGCACTCCATTACTAGAAGTGCTTGAGATTTGTGGTAGTACTGTCCAATCTAGGAGACCCTACCCCCGTCCTACACGGACTTCACACATGTCACACTCATCTAGCTACTGAGGGCCATTATCACCCTCGAGCAGCACACAACCTTCCGGTTGTTTAATGATGACAGAGGGATTTTTTCTATTAAACTGTACTACCCTCACTTCCCTCTAGCCATCTTTTAATATCTGCACTTCACATCACCCATACTCAGACCCGCACACACCCATACGGCTAGATCACTAAAAAAGGTCTCCGACAAAGTGACCCTTCGGGGGACCCGTAGGGCATTGCAGCACCGGCCCGATGAGGAGCACCGCCCCATGATGAAGCATGACATCCTTCGGGGTGTGTGAGGGCATCAAATAAAGGACACACGGTCCCCTACCTTTTTTCTAAAAAGAACAGCACTCCCTTCTCTCTTCCTTAGGGGCATATTATCAAGCGGCAGCGATAATTATCGCTGGCCGCTCTTAGCGTGAGGATTTTTATCACCGGCTATCGCTGGAAATTATCGCCATGCTAGCGCTGTATTAACAACGCATAGCGCAATGGCGATAATTATTCCAGCGATAGCGGTGTTTTCCATGGAACATCGCTGGTTTTCCAGCGATGTTCCATGGAAAACGGCGATATCCTTGATGATAGGGCCTGTGGTCTTAGCCACACAATCCACCCCCATGTTAGGTATGCCTTAGTCAGGAATTTAACAGACGTTAAATTCCTGCGTTAAGGCATACTTAACGCGATTTCAAATATCGCTACCCCTCCTTGATAATATCGCGAAGCTGCCTTCGCGATATTATCTCATGTTGTTTTCACAGCCACGCCTCCTTCGCATCTCATTATCTATGCGAGGCGAGGCGTGTGAAAAACGGGCCCTAACTCAAGGAATCACGCGCTAGCGTGTCCTTGATGATAATGCGATAAAATTATCGCCGCTTTTCGCCCGAAAACGGACGCTAAAGCGGCGATAATTTTATCGCGGCCCCTTGATAATATGCCCCTTACTCTTTCGTAGGAACTGTGACTCCCCTCAGTAACAATCTAGGGGAGTAGACAAAACCATATTCCCTCTTGTTGGCAATGAGCATCATGAATGTCTCATTGTTTACCTGCATTTCAGTGAGGCCCTATGCAAATCTGGACCTATGCAAATGAGGGAGGGAGTCCTTCACAATTGCTCCAGTGCCATAATGCAGACACAGATGCAATGGCAAAGCAGCTCTCAGCAGGCACATGGACAATACACCCAACGGAGGCAGCGCACAGTCATTGTGCTTCCTGAAGGTGCGTCTTGTAAGGAGGGAAAGTGGGTCGCAGGAACATTCAAATCATTCCACTGCAGGCGGGTGACTCACTGCACCTTGAGTGGTGAAATGAATCCCTGTCCCTGTTTCACACTAATGTTGGGTTTTTGCTTGCTGGGAAAGGCAGACAGGTGCCTTCAAATATGAGGTCACCCTTATAGTCAGGGACGTAGATTCAACGGGTGGGGGAGGGGTTTGGGGTGTTACACACAGGGCTTTAAGTGGGATGAAAAAACTGGGGGGGTTTCTCGAAGGGGCGTGGTCAATGTAATTAAGGGTGTGGATTAAAACACATAAGCTAAAAATCTGTGCTTAGCATAGTGTGCCTCCGACTTGTATTTTGCTGCTTCTGTCATTGCATCCAGATATATGATACAACAAGTAACATCATACCTACAACAAGTCAGGACTTTTGGCTTTGTCAATGGTTGTTAGTTGCATAAGATACATAAGCAGCAACTATGGCTTGTAATTAATATTTAAAAAGCTTCCACTTAAAGCCCTGGTGACACCACGACAATGTTGCTGCTCCTGAGTTTCAAAAAGAGAAGGGAAATCCAGAGAGAAAATGACTCTCTTTAAAGGATTTCCCTTCCCCTACAACGCTCACCTGGCATGACGTCATGCCGTAACTAACCCTGGGCGTAGTTCAAGGAGTTTTGCTACGCGTATCTCCACGAAGTTACAAAAAAACTCTGCGAAGTTCCGCAAGTAGCGGAGTGCAGTGTGAACTGCAGTTTGTGCTGGTATTCTTGCCGCTCGGGTAAAAATTCTAGCCGAGCGGTAGCTTGCGCTCGCAAACTTACCGTTCGTGAGCGCGAACTTACCTTTCGCAATCGCGAGCAGGGAAAAAACCCTGCTGCACATCGCAAAGCGGAGTTTTCTGCACTCCGCGAGCTCCGCGGAGTGTGGAGTGCAGAAAACTCTGCAAACTCCGCGAACGGAGCGAAGTTCACTGCCCAGGCCTAGCCGTAACTTCTCCACCAGTGAGAAGTGAGCAGTGTGAGCACGCGCAAATCGATGTGCCTGCTGTCACTGCAGTCCGGAAAAAAACAAACAGCATGTGCCAGGGCTCAAAACAGAGCCTGATAGAGACCCGTTTCGAGCCCCCCTTTAAAGAACTGCCGGTGCTCAGAACCGGTGAGACCCGGCCCACTTAAAGCCCTGGTTACACCCCCCTTAATAAATGTATTATTTAGTAAATAGTTGGGTACAGGAGCATTCAGTTAGGTATGGTGAGGTGTCTGTCGGATTTCACATGGGATTTTTAAATAATCACTCAGACAAAGACACACACACACTCTTCTGTTTTGAAGGTCTTAAAACAGGGGTATTAACTCCCTTCCCTTTCTTTTTTTAAATTTAAAGAGCTTGATTGAAGCAAGTAAAAACAAGGGTACAACATCACAATAGCGATTATAAAGACATACAAGAGATAGCACTTAGTATATATAAACATGGTAAAATGAAAACCTAATAAGGCTACTATTGTCTAAAGTAAAAACCAAAAACTAGGAGCAATAGTGAAGAATTATGTACCATAGCAAAATAGCATTTTTTTAAAATAAAGATAGAAAAGATAGAGGGAGAGAAAAAGGAAGAAACAGTAGTCAACAAAAAGTCAACATCCTTACCAAATAGTATAGGTAGGTACATCCGGTAACAAGCACTTCAAGCTTTTAAATAACAAGATGATAGTAATATATTATCTCTATATGAACAATATAAAAAGAGTACAACATAATGCTCATGGCGGCTGAAAAACAAAAGTTATGTGCCATCTGGGAAGATAAATAGTTAGTAAGTGGAGACCAAAAAGCTTCTTTTTGAAGGAGTTGCTGAGATGTAGTAGCAGAAGCTCTGTCCAGCCTATGATGGTAGCAGACAAGGTTCCACCAGCCAGAAAAAGAAACCTTAGTGGCGTCCTTCCAATTAGAGGTAATAACCTGAAAGGCAATGGCAAGCAGCAAGTGCACAAACAAGCCCAGCTTGTGGGTACCAAACCATTTTGCAGAGTTACTGCCTAAAAATATGGAGTAAATATCAAAAGTAAAATTGATGGAGCAAATATAGGAGATTGATTTGCATACAATTGTCCAAAAAGAGGAAATACTAGTACAAAGAAAGAAAGAATGTAAATATGTACCAGGAGTGTTTGTACAGGACCCACAGTTAGGGGATAGCTCAGAGCTGTACTTGGAAATAGATACTGGGGTTAAATACAACCTCTGATAAAAGTAATAAAGTGTTTGGGTAGTGCTAGCATTGCATGAGGTGTGTTGCATTCGTGTCCAGATGAAATTCCATGTGTGTACCGAAAGAATATGCTGCAAATCTGATTCCCATAGAAGTTCATTTCTAGTCTTGGGACGAGTGGGAAGAGAAAAATGAAGATATTTGTAGATATGAGAAGCCCGAACGGAAAGGGAAGTAGATAATGGTTCTAATGGGGGGCCTAATGAAGAAGAAGGAGAACTAGAGATAAGAGAGAACTGTTGGGTTAAGAGCATTCTTAAAGAATGGTACCGAAGAAGGGAGGAGGCGGGCAGACTAAATTTAGATTGTACTTCCTGAAGGGATAGAAAGTGTGAACCATGAATTAGATGTTTAACCTGAATTATCCCTTTGTCCATCCAATCTATCCAAAAAATAGTACGATTGGAAAGTTTAATGGACCTATTATGCCATAAAAGGGAATCGGGGAACATTTGCGATGGGGAAAGAGATTTTTAAGGACCGGATTAAATATTGATATAAACTGTGAGATGGTTGGGGACTTGAATACGCGAGGAGAATGAGAGAAATTGGCAAGCGAGGAAAAGGGAAAGGGATGAATCAAAGATTCCTCCAATCTATGCCAGACTGATAAAAAGGGTGTTTCAGAAGGAGATAAATAAGGTTAAACTTGACAGATTCGAAAAGAGGAGTGATACTGTTGAAAATTTGGAAAGTTGACACCTCCTGGATCTTTAGGTGCGGACAAAGAAGACAGAGAGATGCGAGCCTTCCGATTGTTCCAGAGAAATTTACTTAAAATACTATTAAGAGTTTTAAAGAAAGTTAAAGGAAGCCTCACTGGTAACATGGACAAATAAAAATTAATAACAGGGAGCATCATCATTTTAATTGTGTCCAATCTACCCCACCACGATAAAAATAAGGGAGACCATTTCTCAGCCATGTGAGTCACTTTTAATAAAACTTCCTCCAAATTAAGTTGGACTGTTTTAACAACTGAGGAAGAATATTTGATCCCTAAGCAAGTAATACAATTGGTAGTCCATTTGAAACCCATTCCTTCAAACATATTTTTTAGGCAATATTTGTTAAGTGGAAGTACCTCGGATTTAGAAAAGTTTAACTTGCAGCCCGACAGGGCGGCGTATGAAGATAGGATGTCAGTAAAAACGGGTAAAGAGGTGATGGGATCAGAGATATATAACAAAATATCATCAGCATAAGCAGTGAACTTGATTTCAATGGTTTTACCCCGAAGTAGAGAGGAATGTCGCAAAGAACGAAGAAAAGGTTCAAGAGATAATATAAAAAGTAAAGGTGAAAGAGGGCAGCCTTGTCGAGTGCCCCTTTGGAGGGTAAAGTAAGAAGATTGAGAACCATTGACAAAAACCGAAGTGGTAGGGGAAGAATATAGCAAACTAATAGGAGACAGAATAACAGGACCAAAACCATCTCATTTTAGTGCCCGCATCATAAAAAAGCCAGTGAATGCGATCAAAGGCTTTCTCGGCATCTAGGGTGATGGCTGCAACAGGTAAGGAACTCTTAGACGCAAGATGTATAATATTTTAAAAAGTTCTTGAATTATCTGCCAGTGTTCTTCCTTTGACAAACCCCGTCTGATCAGAACCAATCAAATCCAGAATTACCTGATTAATGCGAAGGGCCAGCGTCTTAGCAAAAATTTTGCAATCTAAATTTATTAAAGAGATAGGGCGATAGTTGGCACAAGATGGAAGATCTTTATCCTTCTTTGGGATTAAACATATCATGGCTTCTAGAAAAGAGCCACTGGCCTCATTATGGAAGATGAAGTACTGAAAAAGAGATAAAAGATGGGGAGAAGAATCTGTGAGAAACAAGAATAGAATTCGGCAGTAAAGCCATCGGGGCCAGGGGCCTTATTTTTGGGTAACTGAGTTAAAGCTAACTTGATCTCAGAGAGAGACTAGGGGCATATTAACAAGGCGGCGATAAACAATTATCGCCGCTTTTGCGGCCGTTTTCGGCCGAAAAGCGGCGATAATTATATCGCCTTATCAGCAAAGACACGCTATCGCGTGTTTTGCTGATTTTGCTCCCATTTCCAGCACGCCTGACTTCGCATCGATAATGAGATGCAAAGTAGGCGTGTCTGTGGAAACAACATGGGTAAATATCGCGAAGGCAGCTTCGCGATATTTACAATGCGGGAAGCGATTATTTTAATCGCGTTAAGTATGCTTAACGCAGGAATTTAACGTCTGTTAAATTCCTGACTAAGGCATACTTAACATGGGGGTGGATTCTGTGGCTAAGACCACAGGCCCTATCATCTAGGATATCGCCGTTTTCCACATGGAAAATAGCGATATCCACGCTATCTCTGAAATTTTTATCGCCTCGGCGATGCGCGTTGTTAATAACGCGCTAACCGGGCGATAAATTACAGAGATAGCCGGCGATAAATATGCAAGCGCTAAGCGCGCTTTGCGATATTTATCGCTGGCCCTTGATAATATGCCCCCAGGTCTTTATCTAAAAAAGAGCAATCATGAGAAGGAGGTGAGCGAGGAGGTAACGAATCAAAAAAAGAATCCAAAGCAGTGTCAGAGGGAGAAGATTCAGGGGTATATAGGTTCTTGTAGAAATCTGTAAAACATTTTAATATTTCCTCATCTTTAAAATGGTTGACACCATTAACGTGAATGATATTCACTATTTTAGATTTTTGAGATTTGACCTTCAAATAGCTCGCTAGCAATTTACCAGCTCTATTACGCCCACCATAGAATTTAGAATTAATTTTTAGTAACATCCCGGAGGCTTCTTCCGTTGATGTCCTATTGAAATTTAATTTGGCGTGTATTAATTTTTTGAGAGTAACAACATCATTGGAGGAAAAATAGGTATGTTCAAGTTGTTTAATAGAAGATAGTAAAGAAGATGATTCCTTGAGAAGTTATTTCTTCTTAGTAGCCACATATTTAATAATAAATCTTCTGGCTGTCGCTTTAAAAGCAACCCAAGTTGTGTGGAAAGGAATGTCAGGATTGGTGTTAAAGAGAAGAAATTCTGATAGAAAATCCGCGAAGAGCTCAATGAAGATGGGGTCTTTGAGTAAATAATTATTAAAGCGCCATCTATGGGGTTTGGAGGGTTCAAAGGGGAGATCTAAATTAATAAAAAACGGGGCATGATCAGAACTAAGTATGGATCCAATTTCGGCATGAGTTAAATTAGAGAGAAGGTGAGGACTTAGAAAAATGTAATCAATTCTAGATTTAGAGTTATGTGTGGGAGAATAGAAGGAGAATTCCAAACTATCCGGATTGTATATCCTCCAAGCATCTACCAAACCTCTTGAACGAATAGCACCCGTAAATGTTTTTTTGCAATTTATTGGGGATATATCTAAAAATTGATTTCCTGTCAATGAAGGGGTCCATGACCTGATTACAATCCCTGCCCACAAGGAGGTTGGAATTAGAACAGGATTGGAGAACAGAGGACATAGACTGCCAAAACTGTGAATCAATACCAGTGGGACCATAGATGTTAAGGAGAGAGAAAGGGGAACCATTTATAACTAGGTGTAGAAGAAGCCATCTGCCGTCAGCATCCCTCTCCTCCCTCTCTACAATAAGGGAAAGAGACTTATGAAATAAAGTCACCACTCCGTTTTTTCTGTCTCTAGCTGGGGAACAGTACACATGACCTACCCATTGCTTCTTGAGAGAACTGATATCATTTTCGTTTAAATGGGTTTCTTGTAGCATGGCAATTTTACAATGTAATCTAGATAAATGCGTAAGGACCCTTTGTTTCTTGATGGGGTTACGCAGACCTTTCACATTCCAGGACACAATACGAACATTATCAGTCATAGTGAGAAAGGAGAAGCAATAAATGCAGCCATGAGCATTCTAAATATTGTAAAACTAAGAATTCAGCATGTAAATTTTAAAACCAACTATAAAAAAAGTGTGCAATAAGAATAAATGGAAGAAAAGGATGTCAAAAGAAGGAAAAACAAGGTAGGAGAAGTAGAAGGAAATGATCTGAGATAATAATTTAGAGAAAGAAGAAAAGGAGGAAGAACCGAAAATCAAGGAAAAAAGAATGAGAGAAAAAACAGGATAAGATTAGAGAAAGAAAGAAAAAGGAGAAGAAGGTAAAAATGATATAGAAAGAGAAGTTGACAAGAAGCCGAAAGACTTCAGTCAAGAAGAGCAGAGTAAAAATCCAGACTGAAAAGAACAGTATGAGGAAGTGGGGAACCGCAAAAAAGACAGAAGACAGAGCCAATGAAGTCAAAGAGAAACGACGAAGACCGCTAAATAGAAGAATAAAAAAAAAGGAGTATAGTAAGGAGCAGCAGCAAGGGAGATAAGGAGGACAGGATTAACTTAACGAGATAAAAACTGTAACGAACAAATTTAAGATACGGACATACTAAATGAAGGGGGTAACACTTACCACCACGTGAGGAAGAACTATAAACACTAGGAGCGGGAAGGGAGGAACAGGAAGGAAAAAACATCGTGGAGAGGTGTCCGTGCAAGACAAGAGACATCTGTGGAAAGAAACCACATAGTTAATAAGAAATATTACCATGAAAGGACAGACAAACAACAACCACGAATTCAGCAAATGGATAAATGCAAAAAAGGCGAAAACCAACAGAGCCTGTAAATTAAGAGAAGTTAAGTAAAAAAGGGGTTAAGACATGGTATAAAAGTCAGTATTCATGTTTTCCCAAGTTCCATTTCTTCTCCTGTTTGGTGAAGAATAAACCGTCGTAAGTCCTCCGGGCAATCAAATGAATGAGTCCTTTCCTTATAGGTGACTTTAAAAAAACAAGGATGTACAAGACCATATCTTGCGTTCATGGAACGAAGTGCAGGGCGAAATGAACGGAACTCCTTGCGACGAGCGGCAGTGGCATGAGCCACGTCCTGAGAGAGAAAAACTCTTTGGCCTGACCACAACATCTGCTTTCTCTGCTTGGCTGCAGACAGAACCATTAACAGTTCAGTATATTCCAAAAACAGGGCAATTATCCCTCTGGGGCGACTGACTGATGATGTAGAGGGAGACCCACCAAACCTGGGTCCAATACGATGAGCACGTTGCAGGTTAAGAGTGGTACCGGCCTTGAGGCCAACTATTTTAGGGATATGGATTTTAAGAAAGGCAAGCATGTCAGGCCCCTCCTCCCCTTCAGGAATACCATAAATGCTAAGGTTGTTGCACCTATTGCGGTTTTCCAAGTCCTCCGTCTGTTGTTTGAGAAGAGCTATTTCTTTAGACATAGCTTCAACTTTAGGGAGCACATCCTGAGCATCACTGATCTTCTGCTCCACCACCGATTCCCTTGACTCTAGATTAGACCATTTCTCCTCTAGTCTCTGGAGAGTAGCATTGGTCTCAATAACAAAGGGCTTCATAAGCTTTATTTCCTCCATGAGGTCTTCTAACGTGATGGGTAGTGGAGATTTTGTAGGAGAACTGGGCTCCTTCTTTTGACGTCTTGAAGGAGCAGTAGTGGATTCTTTGTGGAGGGAAGACATGGTTGCAGAGGCACCCTTCTGGCTGAGGAGGGAGGGAGGGAGGCTCCATAAATACGCAAAGAGGATATACCACTGGTGTACCCCACCTCTGAAATCATTTGGTTAGCAGGAGCAAAAACAAAAACCATGTGAAGTTCAACAAGGAGCCAGAAGTGTATAACAACCACTTCCTGTTATTCTCATTTCCACACTTCTCCCCTCTTTTAAGAAAAAAAAAATAGAACAAATAAGAGGCAGAAGGGAACTAATAGAGGCTAGGAGAAAATGACACTGACAGTCTAGTGTGGCTGAGAGGCATTGAAATTAGATTAAATATGGCCAATATATATCCAATAGATAAAAAGGACCATATTTCAACAAAGATTGAGTCATTGCCAAAAGCCAGGCATTTTATAAATTACTGCCGTTCACTGCTGCATCCCGCTGCAAACAAAATGGCGGCCGGAACCAACACACCTGAGGCGGACGTGACCCGGGGGAAAACAGGACGAAAAACTGCTTGTGGGGTAAAAAAAATAATAGCTACCTGTGCCCTCGCGTCAGCGCTCCAATAACCCTCACTCCATGGTGACAATAAGCGAAGACTGCCGCTACGGGAAGGAAGTGGTCCCAGTCAAAGCGCGGAGCTTCACAGAGTCGCGGCCATCTTGCGGCGGCTCAAGCCACGCCCCTGTCCTCCCTTCCCTTTCTACTGGCCTTTAAGCCCCCCTCATGGCTGCTTCTCATATGATAGTTAACATGATATGCCAGCGTGATTGTCGGAAAATCTGAAGCACCGCCCCTG
The DNA here is from genome assembly GCA_963921515.1 of Calotriton arnoldi. Taxonomy (NCBI): domain Eukaryota; kingdom Metazoa; phylum Chordata; class Amphibia; order Caudata; family Salamandridae; genus Calotriton; species Calotriton arnoldi. The sequence goes on along the minus strand of CAWUFW010008900.1, from coordinate 794,485 downwards.
CTTTTAGTAATGCACTGTTCAGAGTGCAAGTGCGAATTCAGGCTGCACTCTGAACAGCGCATTGACTATGATGTGGTCCACACTGTCCCAGTCTGTGCCTGGCGGACTCAGTTAAGTGTAAGCCAAGCTGAAGAGAGGGCAGGTGGGACATATCCGTTATTCGGTCACGTGTCAACATTTAGAGGTAGGGATGGTAAACAGCGTGTATTTAAGGCTGACAGTTTCCGCAGTCTTAGTTGAGATGACTGTAACGCTCTCTTTTCAATAATTAGTCCACAGCTGTTACAGGATTACTCGCATAAGCAATCAATTAATATTAATCACTGATTAACCTCTTATATGCAAGACTCTAATTCAAGCTATGCAAATAATAAAATGGTCGGGGCCTTTAAGCCAAAACTATGTGTGGAGTCGCATTTTTTGTGAAAACATAAGCAATAAAGAGTAAAATGTAAATGAGTCTTGCTTCACCTCCTGGGGGTTGATCAAGCCAGCGGCTCTTCCGGTAGAGAGGTTTGCCCCCTCTCATCACAATGGGTAAGAGGCAGAAATGTTAATTAATGCTGCGGATAAACAATTAGTCTGTATCTTCCAAGAGACATTTTTATTTTGAACATGGTAAAATGCAATAGAAGGAAATGTAAAAAACTGGAAACCTTGGTTTAATAGGGCTTATTGCATTTTGTAGCCAGACAATGGGCAAAAAAAATGCATCATTAGAAACATCGTTTCTGGGTTTGGAAATCGGTGCGTAAAACATATTTTTTTAAACATAAAAAAGAATCCATCTTTATTCAGAAGGCAAGCGTGTTTTCCTTATTTTAATTAATTAATTAATAAATGATGCCACTGCTGCTATAGAAAGCAGATGCTTGAACAGGCAGGCATGTACATATATAGTCTCTCCCCATAGCAAAGCATTCCGGAATTCCAACTCACCGATCGTTTAATGTAATACTGGAGTCCAAACTCGGCATTCTCTCAGGGTTATGCACAGTTTGATTGATTGCTGGTTACGTGCTTCTTTCTTGAAAGGCTACTATCACGTCTTCCGCGTCCCTTGAGACGCGCGCGCCCTCTCAGCGTAATTGATTGGTAGGACACGGGTTGTTTCAGATAGTTCTGTGCCCTATAATCACTTCCAGAGACAATAGTTCAGCAGTTCAGGAGTTCGGAGTGGTCTCTCCCTCGTGATTCTTTCTCAGGGATATTGTTACTTCTGTGTTAACAAAACCCCTCTTCACCCTTTCACAGTTAAAGATAGATGCTGATGCAAGCAGCCTGGGCGCAGAAATCAGGCTACTTTGTTAGGAAGTCACCTATCTTTGCTTATCTGGCTACAGTCGAGTTTTAGTTTGAAATACATAATCGCGACTAAAATCAATCTTGCCTTATTAGTTACTAGGGCTGGTCAAGCATTTTATCAACGTGTCCTTTTAAAGGTCACATGTTTTCACTTTAGGTTCTGTTTGCTTTTCGAGTTAAAGATTTTGCATTTTAAATTTGTTAAACCTTTGACATCTACTAATGGGAATAATAACATGTTCTGGGTCTGGCATTTCCCGTTCATTAATGACCAGCTGGAATGTAGTCCTTGGGCAGTTTCTTGAGCTTCTAACTCGCCCTAGTTGTGCGCACTTGCAGCTGCAGGCACGCCACTGAGCCTTTTTAGTCAATAACAAAAAATGTGTCTTAAGTGCTAAAAAAACATAATGCATATCTTATACCGCGTTATTTTACGCTCTGTTATGTTGTGCAATTCTATACTATGCAATGTGGAGGCTATTTATGTCACAGTGAACAATCACCCCCTTTCAGTGACTTTTCTGAGTTAAGACCTCTCGTCTCAAAAATAAGTCTGCAAGAGGAACAGTATCACAAAATATATCGCTCAATGGTTGTTTCTGCAGGCAAAAAGCAATTGGATCACAGGCAGAGAAATGTGAAATGAAAAACAATAACAGATAAAATTAATTTAAAGCGAGATAAACCAGCAAAACTTTACAGTAAAGATAAAACATCAGTTACAAAAGCAGGAACACAGATGCGAATAACCGAGTAGTAGTTTTGTTAAGAAAGGCAGCACTTGTTTTCCAAACCGTTTAAAAACATCTGTGCACTCAGCCTTCTCTGTGGTGAAAGGAGTGCAGATGTTGCGTTAGGACACTGCATGACAGGATCGAAAATGGGCTAATGGGGAGAGGGAAATTTTATTAAAGTGTCCTCACCCACACCAGATGACTCGTGAGTAACCGGAAGAACAGAGAAATACACAAGGATTCAGCTGGTTGCAGCGCTGGGGTACTTCTGCCTCCCAGATGTCACATGCTCCTAAAACTAGGCCATACGAATCCTTGTAGCTGAAGGGCCTCATTTTTCACCGCACACAAGGCGCCTTACCACCAGTGAGAACTTTGCAAGGCTGCTCTGGACTGCATGTACAGAGAAGGCGTTGTGCAAATGTTTCCATTCTGGTCGATGCCACTTTTTAAAAAATCAATGGGCTTGTACTGTATGTTGCATACTAGTACTGTGAGGGGAAATCTTCTCTGTATAATATATTTATGCCATGACAGTGAAAATAGGTGCAACCCTTTTAAAAACGTTATTTTGGCTAAGTGTATTGATGAACCTAACATTCACGCATTTGTTGCTACAATAAAAATGTCAACTTCCTTGTAATTTTAATACTACAGTTTAAATAATTAAAGAAACACTGCTTAAATCCTAATACATTCCACGTTACAGTGATTTTACAAAGGAACAATTCGCAGCTAACAGCACAAAAAGTTTTCAGCGAGATTATTCAGTGAGATTTGATCTCACTGTATTCATGTAGCCTCTTGTGTCTTAGCTCTGATTAAATGCCTTTGTTTATACCTTGTGGGAAGGTTCCTGTGAAACAGGATGGTGCAGCTACATGGTGCCCTAAGGGTACCAAGCGTGTTGGGAATGGTGGTGGGTCACCAGAAGTGAATGAGGAAAGCGTTGCTCCATGACAAATGTGATGGTCAATCTTGAGCTTTGTGTTTTTTCCAGGCTAGCTGCACCTCAGGGATCTTGTGGCTCTTGAGTGGAGTGATCCATTGGGGCCTGCTTCATGCTGATTCATCAGTCAGCTTTGACTTGTGTGGGTCTTCCAGGTTGTCAAAGATGAACTTCTCTCCTCATAGAGCAAGCTGATCCGCTACTTTAGCTTTACTCACAGCAATAGGCGCAGCCCGTGCAGGTAAGAGCGGTGGGGCGGAGTGAGGAAGGATTCGACATACGACGAAGAGGGAAACTTAAATTAAAAAAAAGAAAACCATGGTTTTCTTTTTTTTAAATTAAGTTTCCCTCGTCGTCGTATGTCGAATCCCTCTTGCCCAGTCCCCCTGCCCCACCTCACTTACCTGCACGAGCCACGCCTGCAAAGCAACGAAGTGATCAAAGTGGTATAGTTATCTAGGTTCGGCTACAGTGTGAGGCAGGATAGCCACCAACAAAGGTGGTGATCCTGATAAAGTTAAGAAGATGTCTATGATACTGCCTCGAGGCAGTAAGTGTTTATTCAACTCCAGGGGCACAGATGGAAAGCCTGGACAAAATAAAGTTCTGCTTTATTCAAAAGCCAATGTCTCCCTCCTTCTAGGATTAGGTGTATCTTGAACTTTTGCCCACGTTTTTGCAGACACTGTGTTTTCTTTATGATTCTTGACTTTGTTGATTGCTGGATTATCAACTTCTTCAGATCTTGGCCCTGTCATTCAACTCTTCATTAGAAGGGTTTTCCCAACCAGACGGGGTCCTTTTATATTTTTCCTGATAGTAAGTAAGTTGTGCAATATGTTGGACATGTACTTAGTCTCCCTTGTGTTTTGGTTGGAATTGACTTTGTTAAAAATAACTAAAATTTACCTTTATTTTTTTATGAAGCAACCCAGAACTGAATTTCATTTCCTTGAGAAGTTACCTGCACAGATCAACTTCTGCGTGGAGTCAACACTGCTCTACTGCATTCCATGCAACCCCTACAAAAAGTTGGGCACCTATACACTTGCTTGAACTTCTTTATTTGTCTTTAGGTATCCTACAGACTTGAGTAGGCTTCTTAACCTGTGTTTCCAGCTAATTACAAATGCTGATGAGAAACATGCATTGAGCTGTTTCTATTGTAGGTTCTTTCATGTACTGTGATGTTTCAATCAGCTTTCCCAGCCTTGGTAACAACAATTAAGGGAGCCCTGCTCTATCCCTCAGTTGGCAGTATGTGAGCATTTTAACAGGAGGCAATTTACATTACATTTGGGTTGTGTTGCTGCTGTTGTTTGTGTCTGTGTCAAAATTTGATACAATTACTTCCATCATCCCAAAATGTTGTCTATGTCCCCAGGGGCATACCTGATTATAAAAAAGTTAGAAATGTGCTCTTCAATGGAGTGCATTTGCAATCTTTGGGAACTCACAGAAGGTTCCATGTGTAACAATGGGAATCTGTGACAGTCACAGTCTACCAGGATTAGTTCTGGAATTCTTTTGTGAATTTAAATTTTCTAATATATCCAAGCAGCGCAGCAAACCTAACAGGTCTAAACATAATTCATCAGATGCATGTTGTTGTAAGAAATTGGATTATTATTTGGGGTGGGTGAATAACCACTTCAGGAAAAATCAAAATGCTTGTCAGAGTAAACTCTCAATGTCACTAATTTAATCTGAGCTCAACCCCCTGGTAGCTATGGCATAGAGCATATAGGCTTAATTTAGGGCAACGTGTAAAGTGTTTATGCAGTACCAAAACAGAAATACAGTTAAAATGCAAAACAATACAAATGCCAAACTGAATTTGAAATATAGAGTAAAATAAAAATGTCAAAAATCCAATAAGGGGACCAGAAATATACATTTTCAAAGTTTTAAGTAGGCATACCGCTAAAAAGCACAACGCGCCAATGAAATGCAGAGGTCACAGTAAACCGGAACCTAGGTGTAATGTGAGGTTCAATGCATGGAGCCAAGGTCAGATGCACCAATCAGGTTTGTCCTGGTCAAAGTTTTTATCTTTCAACAGTCCTTTAAGTCTCAAGCTACCACTGGAGTACACTTCTAAAGCTCCTCATGACCTCAGGGGTAGCCCTTAGAGACTCACAGGGTGTCAGGCAGAGGCCAACCGCAGGGTCCAATCCAGGTCCAGTTGCCACTGGTCAGGTGGGTCCAGGAAAAGACCTATTGTAGCTTGTTGTATCCCTGTAGCTTGGACCAAAGGTCAGCCAAAGGTAAGCCTAATGACCTTTGGAGTCCACTTCTTTGTCCTGGGGACAAGAGAGAACAGGTATAGTCCTTCTGGGCTCCTCTCAGGTCACAGACAGACAGCATCTCCAGTCCTCTTTAGATCTTTCGAGGATCCAGAAAGTGTTCTGAAGTGGGTGCCTGGAAATGCCACAATTATGCCTGAAACTAGCCAGTTGTGGAAATGACTCCTGACCATGCGCTAACCAATCTGGTAAATGTTCCCTGGTCCAACCCTATCCATTTTGGGCATTTAAGATGGCAAAAGTCTTTGGCCACGGTAAACTTGGGCTCAGAGGGCTGGGTGTGTGGATGCAGAGTGTACTATGGTAATCCTAGTGTCCTCCCACATCTAATTCTAAAATCCAGTTTGAGGCAGCCACTGTACCCACAATAAACACAGAGACATAAATTTGGTAGGACAAAAGCAGAGTCCTTCCACATCCAGACAGTGGATCCTCTTCCCTTTCAAGTGTGCCTCAATGGTTACATGTAAACCCACAGACAGAAGTCTAATATTTGCTCTTGGGAGGCATTTCACACCTATTGAATACTAATTACTGTCTGGGAGAAATTACAGAGCCAATGTAAATTAGCCTCTAGGAATTACAGGCGGGGAAAAAGGTACATTTCTATAAGTTACTTTTCCTTAATATTTATTAAAAATATGACTTCCCCATGGAGTTGGATTTTTAATAACTATTAAAAATAATTGTTTCTTTATTTTCTCAATTGGTCCCATTCTTGAGATACAGTATTAATATTTTATTTTGTACTCTGGCTCTCTACTTAGGGCAGCTAGGCTTACCAAGGTGAAAATAGCTTTTGGATGCCTTTGATTGTAAGGACATGATAACATTACGTTTCTGCATGTCCTACTTTTAAATACCACTCACCCTGCCTTGGGGGTTACAAGACCTACATAGGGGTAAATTAATAGTATTTAAAAGGGAGGTTTTTAAATGTCAGTAGTTTTTATTTTGACAGGTTGAATTGCAATTTTCACACTGCTTCAGTCAGACTACAAAGGGTAGGCCTGAATCCATGTTTGCACTGCTACTGTAATGGATGCCACAATAGGTGCTGCAGTCCACACATGGCATTTACCATCCTGGCCATGGGCACACCTTGTACCATATACTAGGGACTTACAGGTAAGTTAAATACATAAATTAGGAATCTGCAAATTAAACCATGTTAAAAGGGGAAGCACAGGAACTTTACCACTGGATCACAGGGGTAAAATGCACAGAGTTCTAAAGCCAGCAAAAACATAGGGTCCAACAAAAAGTAAAATATCCAGGGTGTTCATACAGAAAAGACAGATTAACTACATTTGCTAGATACTTTTTCAAGTTGAGCAAGGAGAGCCTAGAGGAAGCACATCGGTAACAAGACTTACTCATGTATGCATGATTTCATGATGCTTTATGTGTATGTAACCAAAGAGCGTTAGGCTCAGCGATATGTTCCACCCATATGTGGTAAGTACAGCTAGCTTGGTGAACTTCTAATTTACGCATGTCTGTGTATCCACAAAGGATCCAGCTTGTTCCTTTGAATTGTCTTGCTGCAAAACCCAGGCAAGAGGAGATTAGTCCTTATAATTTATAGCCCACCCTTAGTGTGTTGGTCGCATTGTGTTGCCCACATTTACCTTGAAGATCAAACTTTGTGGCTCCTGTGTATGGAAAATTCAGTTCATCAGTGCACTGTGGAAGGATAAGTAGATGTGTAGGTTTATTATCCGAGTGAGGAGCATGAGACAAGGCGTTGCTAACCAGGCAGATTCATGATACTGCAAATCACAACTTGTTGCCATTTGGAATATCAATCCTGAAGTGCTTCTTAAAGTGGCTGCTATGTATGGATTTCTAGGTATGAATTTTCCTCTTGAGGAAGGAGGATCCAATTCCATGTAAGGCAAGGTAGGCGATGCAGAAGGTGATTAATGATGGTGTCCTCTCACATTTGTGGCAGCCACAGCAGTTTGCCTTCTCTATTTGCAGGGTCTTAAGTATATTTTTGCCTTGAACAAAAAGAACTGAGATTTTGTACACTGTTCCAAAATGGTTCTGCTTCCTTGGTTTATCACTTTAGACAGCATTTTGCTAGCCTTACAGTGCATCAATCAACTTCATATTGCATCTGGAATTGATCAAAAAGAACATACATATTTAAGGAATTCTGAAGTAGCACTGATGAGCAACAACACATGAGACTAAAAGTGCTGAAAAGAAAATTACTTTCTTCATCCGAAAGACCAGCACTGTTAATTGAGTAGGACAGCAGCTATCAGCCCATGGATGACTACTTACCATAAAATGCTCCTGTCCCATGGCTTGGGTAGATGCAACGCATTGTCCCTAACTGCAAGTGGCCTGGTATTTTCAGGGGTCGTGGAAAATCTGGCCCATTAGGAACTGGACCCTGAGGGCCACAAAGAAATTACGAATTACTGAGAAAATCAGTAATTCTGGGCCAGATTCCCCCAGTAATTCCTCATGTTAGTTGAAATCTCTATCTGAAAGTAAACAGATTTTCTGTGTTTCCATGAACTTCATAACTCGGATGTGGCTGAAAACTGCTGTTATCAGCCCTATCTGCATTAAGTAGTGAGTATGAGTATGTATGATGAATTTGTTTCACATAAAGTCAGAGTAAATTCGAAATATAATGTAAGGATATATATCATGACCTTGAAAAGAATGGAGGAGCAGACTAATTATAGTGCAGGTTGAGTCTGGCTTCTGGTGTCTACTCTTCATGCGCTGCATAATTAGCTCCAAAACCTGGGGTACCACATGTTTTGGAGCAGAAATAAAAAGTGCAATTTTTCCTCTGACCATATCTAACACAGGGGCACTGTATACTCTCGTTCATCGCTTAGACAAAAGTAGTTCCTATATGGCAGTGGTTCTTAACCTGGGGTCTGAGGACCCGGTGGATCCACAAAGCCTAATCAGGGGCTCCGTGACTGCTTAGAACATTAAATGATAGTAACAGATTAATAAAGTGTATGCAAATACAGAGGCAAAATTTAAATCGAAAATTTTAAAACATTCTGTATATGTGAAGGAAGTTGAAATTGGAGTCTAAAAATTAAGTTTGTATCCTCAGATTGATTTGTGGGAGCAGTGCAAGTCTGTCAAACAGAATATAGTAATGGCCTCAATTGAATTTTGAAAAGCTCCAGCCTTTCTATTAAAATTTTTATTTCTTTTATATTGGTTTGTGAATTAAAAAAAGGTAAATCTTTGTATATTTGTTTAATGAATGTTTGCTTCAGTATTTTTTGTGTATTTTTTTGCACTTCAAAACATTGAAAATTCCCGGCTTCCAGTTATAACTCAATGGTGGTACCCGGAATCCAACAATGGTTCAGTAGGAGGTCCCTGGTTTACAGTAATGATTCAATGGGGGTCCCCAAAAGTCAAACGTTTAGGAACCACTGCTTTATGGGATTTAAATTGGATGTGTTCCACATTTTCTCCTCTTACTCTCAATGTGTCCTGAAAAAACAGCAGATATGTGGCAGAGGAGTGGTGTGGCTACCCTATTTTATAACTATTAAACAGCATTGTTGGAAGATTTTAACGCTTAACTTTTTTGGAATGTTTTTGAATCGTGAAATACAGGAGAGTATTATAGGACCTAATTTAAGGATAATCATTTCAATCCTTCCTCTAATAGGGATTAGACATTGGGTGACTCGATGGCCCCATCTCTACAGTTTAATGCACCTTAAGAAAACACTGTGCCTGCAGTACATCCTGATACAGTACATTCTGATGTTATTTAAACCACCAAGCACCTGTGCAAAATGTTTTCGGTGTTGCTAGAAGAGGATCAAGCGGATGACAGGGGACTTTTACCTTACATGACCTATGCAAACACTGGGCTTGCGTTCAACATCAGTAAAATATGTATAGTCCTGCATCTGTTAGTTCTGCAAACAATCTTCACTTCTCATAGGACTGCATATGGCCCCAATTCATATACGGAATAGGAACAGAGGTACACAATTGTTAATACATGAGACCGCACTCAATCGATTCAGTTAGAGAAAAAAATTTCACTTCTGTTTTTGATACTGAGGCATACAGGGCTGGATCAGAAAATATTTTTGACTGCTGCTATTTCATGTTCATAGTGGTAAATTAGGCAGAGCTTGATGCAAGGAACTTTTACTGCCATATTACAAAAATACGATTCTGGAGGTAGTGTTGTGTGACCAAACATTTTTTGCACGTTTCTTGTGTGGCATTTTCTTGTGGTGTTCTGTTGGTTGTTTTGCTGTTTTTTGTTTCTGCATTATTGCATTGTGGTTGTTTTGTGTTGTACTGCAATTGTTGTACTGTGTTCTGTTTTGACTGTTTTGGTGTGATATGCTCAATTATGTTTTATGTTGTTATTTGTGTCTTATTGCTTTATGTTCAGGTGTTTACTTTAGAGATCTCAACAAACCTTGATACATTACCAGCCAAAAAGTTGCAGTGAGAAGCAACCATTCAACATTGTCTAAGGCGGTAAAATAGCACTGATTCAGCTCTTTTCAACTACTTTACACCAGTCAGCCCAAAACTGTGGCAAAGACTGTGCTCGCTTTGTGTGACGCCCTTCCATATCTTACTTTTCTGTATTTCATTTACTTTTTGTCTTCATTTCCTCATATAATATTTAAGGCAATATTTGCAAATATTTTTTCTGGTCTAAGTCTGAAATTCATCATTAACCCATGTGTGTTTCAGCTTCATTCATAAATAGCGAAATTGGTCTAAATACATATGGTGTCCTAGTATGCACTCTTCAAGTGTGCACTACACTCTCATAATTTGTAACCTAGGTTACACCAATAGGCATTCATAAGAATGTTCCAGAGAAGTGGTCATAAAAAACCTTTGCAAATGTGGTGAAGATCCACTCATTCATTACATAGTGGGTTTTTTAAAAACATTTAAAATGCATTTTAAACATTTTTCAGCACATTCAGGTTAATCCTAAAGCACAGTGCTGCTGAACGTGCGCACATTTAAAAAATATTTTTAATTAAAAATAATTGTATCAAAAGACATATCAGAAAATCCTCTTATTTCCTCATTTTATTTATAGATAGGGAGAGCAAAACAAGCATAAATAAGCATTTATTCTGAATTCTATTCACGTGCACCTAGCAGATTCAGCATGGGCATGCATATAAAGGAAAAGTCAGTGAGTTAGAAAAACAAGTGCAAATCCCAATCTTTAAATGAATGTCAGAATATGTCGTAATATACACCAATTTTTGGGGTCAGACAAGACAATGTGATGCAGACGTTAAGGGAAGTGTGGTACATTTGCGTAAACTAATTATGGTAGTGTTGCCACCAGTGATGAGAAAGACTACAGATGTCTGAGTAATGGCAGAGAACCTCTATGAAAGAGAAAAGGGTTTAACTCATCTCAGCAACGAAAAAGTTGTAAGTGTGCTGACTGAACTTTCTTGACCAAATGGGATTGAATGGTGTGTTTGGAACTGAGCAAAATCCCAAGTGAATGGGCAGAGATAGCATGGTTTTATGTGTACATTGTGCATGGCTAAGGTTCTTTTTTCCAGGTGTGTGACAGACGAAGCCTGTGAAGATCTTGAGCATTTTCTCTTGCTTTTTTGTTATAATATCTCTCTCAGGATCAGTGTCAATCCGTCTTAATGTCAAGAGAAATTATGCTAATATTTGTTATTTTCTGCACACAGCTTCTTAGGTGCTGTATACATCATATAATTAAATATTGAAATTCAGTGTTGCTGATTGGGTTTAATGAAAAGAAACAACTGACCTCATGGACATATAGTTCCTAAAATATTTCCAATGTTGAATAATCTGATTGGAAGCCATTATAGTTATTAAACACTTTCTAGGTAAATATCAGGTTTGATGCAGTTATAATTGCTAAAAGATTACAAACGTGAAAAAACCTGCTATGATGCTATTATAAATTTTAAAAAAACATAGTGGGAAAAAGCACCAGGGAAGATAAGTAATATATCACAACAGTGGCTCCTACTCCTCAATTTATCGCTTGTTTGCATATATATGCATTGTATTGCATAATTGCATAAGTGTCAAAGCATCAATTTAATAGTATATATTAACAGGAAATTGAGCACAAAAAGGATTGTTTGTATTGTATTCAAACCAAAGACATATATAACACAATAAATAAGATTGTCAGTGCAAAATCAACGACAGTGCTCAGTGCAGATCAACAATTGTGCCCAAGACAGTCTTTGGAAATACTATTGTTATCCATCTAGGAATAAGCAAATTGCTACCTAATTTCTGAGAGAAAAGTCAAGATCTCCAGTGATGTTTTTGGTCCAAGTTAACGTGGCTGTGTGTCATTTGCATAAAGTAAACATTTCGACCCTTAGAATTAATTCGGAGGTCATCACCAGGACAGGATATTGTTTGTAAGGTACATGAGAAATAATTTAAAAGTAAAAAATGGAAAAATCAGGAACTGGGCATGAGGTACAGCATGCACATCACACAGTGATCTGTACTACAGTCTGAATCGAGATAAAAAAAATCTAACATCAGCTAGTAGGCAGAACAATTTACTGCAAAAACAGCAAGCACTGGCAAAGCCAAGGCACCTGGCTTTGGCTGTTTACTTTTGGCTTTGCCAGAGCTTATTTTGCCATGTATTTTGTAAAAAGTAATCATTGGATGTACTTCTTAAACCACATCAATATATTAAAAAAGACTGCATAGTTGCCCAACTCTTCACACTAATACCGCCACCTGAACATCATAGGCATGACACTCCGTTGCCTAGCTTGTGGGTGCAAACGTACCCTTCTCTTCTTGGCTCCCAAGCTGTAACAACCCTATTTTACCTCTATCATTTGAGCCAAGATGAGTGCAACAATTAACAGCGATGGGTGTCACTACACTCAGGGATCTACTTACTGACAGTAAGTACTTGACACTAGAAACTTTTAAACACAAGTGGGAACTACTTCAATAGACTTATACTGGTAAATATATAAAATATTACATGCTCAGACCCCACACCGCTTGACTACATGTGATGAGCCTCACCCCTCACCCAAGTTGCCCCAGATGCCATTACCAAGATGCTGACTATTACCCTGTGGCTTGGGACTGTCCATCTATTTTTACATGCTGAGATAAGACTCCATCTTTAACAACATTTCCGAAATTACTCCCACCACCCTTCCCTCTTCTCCTCTTCAGGCACTACTGGGCTACATTAAATATATCCCCCAACAAATTAGATGTTTTGCAGCATTGGCCTTACTCGTGGCAAAGCACAGGGTCGCCATGAGATGGAGTAGGGGTCCTGCCCCAAGGACACAGATTGGATTAATGATCTTGTCTATTGTAATAAAAACATGTACATTTACTCCTCTACGCTCCCCTATACTTCACAACCCAAAAACATCTGGCATCTGTCCCATTCCTATGTCATTTCTAAAGACGTTTCCCTACTCCCTGCCTCCATTTGAGGGGTATCTGACGTCAAGCGTGCATAGTGGTCTCCCCAGTGATATTTATTTTGCTATAAGGTGTATTATAATTTATTTGATGAAGTATATGATCTGTATATTTTTTGTCAAATAAAAATGTCTTGACTAATACCAGACCTAACAAGAACCGCCAGAAGCCAATAGAGCTGGCGTTTGCTGCCTACGTTTGGCTTTACCAATGTTTGTTGTTTGTCAGTGCTTTTTGTAAAATTGCACGAGGGGGCTACTTTCTGCGCTTAAGTGAACATTGTGCAAGAACAGATCCTCACAGCGAGTAAAGCCAACGACTGAAGTAGATTAACGCATAGCCTCATAGTGCAATGCTTTGATGGGTGGAACAAAATTGTGAATGGCACAAAAACAGACCAATGGATCAAGAGAGTTGGCTGAAATCCAATAAAAACAGGTTCTATCTATCTATCTATCTATCTATCTATCTATCTATCTATCTATCTATCTATCTATCTATCTATCTATTTATCTATCTATCTATCTATCTATCTAATTGTATTATGATCCAAAGGTCTTGGTTAACGTGCCAGACCTAAAAATAAATTAAATTGTAGACGTTAGTGATAAGTACATAACAGTAATAAGAGCCTCAATGAAAATTTTACCGGAACAATTAATCACAGTTATTTGTGATACATTTGAGTTTCAAAATTTCTGTGAAAAGGGCAGAGAGAATGTATGGTCTTAAAAATGAAGAGTTGAATCAATAAAATGTGGGAGCTCTTAATATTATGCGATTATGATTGTTAAAACCGTTTCAGTGTGAAAGTCTGGTCTGATGCCATTACAGTTGTTAGCTTTTATATAAAACAAAGGCAAACAACCTAATAATATATATTTTTTTACAGTCCTAACCACGGCTGCTCGGAAGAAATATGTGTTTTCAAAAGAACTCCTCACATTTTGGGGCAGTGCTATTGTTTTATTTCGTTATCCTAGATTTGGACATTACTGTTTAAAAAAAAACACAAAACAGGGTAAATGGAAAATTGAAGCTGCTAGACCTTGTAGGTGTTTTACATTCATTTTTGGCACAATGCCTCTTTTGGTGATCAGAGGTGGCCCACATGTTATGACAGCTGTGTCTTTCCGTTCATCACCTGCCTGACTCTCAGCCTCCGCTGGGTGACTGGGCGGCCTCAGGGCTGAAGGCCTCGGGGTTAAAGGATAAGGATGAAAACAGGCTTGTCTCAGAAAGTCTGCCTTTGCTTTTCAGGCGCATTCCTCTCGCAGGTGTGAATGTTCTTTTTTTCTGTGTAAACAGGGCTCAATAAACATATCAGTTTTCAATGGTTTTCTTAATAATGTGTAGACGTTGTGTGCTGGGATCACAGCACACGTTTGTGTACGTGGTTGGAGATTTGAAGAGGACGATGGCTGATGCCTGCATTCCTCGCATTGTGTCACCTCCCTGCGGCTGTCAGATGTGATGCACACTGTTCACCTGTTGTCCTCAGATAGGAAAACAATCCGTTCACAGCCGGCCTCGCATGTTACCCCAGTGACCTTTGCTCTTTTTCTGTTTGGTTGTTGGCATCAACGTCTCTTCGGAATACGATTGAGTTTGACAGAAATAATCCCCCCTTGAGCTTTATTTGCAGTTTAGCATTTTAACACCTGTGCTGCTGGGTCAGGCCAATCTACGTTCTTTTTTTTTCTTTTTTTTCTAAATGTGAACCGGGGGTTCTTGTTTGTTGCTTTTGACCCTCACTGCGGGCCAAATGCTGAAAGACATTTCAGTTGACACAGTATTGACAGCAAGCCTTTGAGGTTTAATCCTTGCACTGATGTGTCCCTTCCAGCAGGAGCTGCCTTGGGAAGTGGCGAAAAAGACCGGGAACGTGGCATTTATATTACATTCCTTTCATTGTGCACCTGTTTGCACTGGGGGCTAATAACGTAACACTGAGCAAATAAAATAAAAGGGTAAATCATAAAATATTTGGCCGGAAACGAGATTTTTTTTTATTGATTGGTATCAGGAGTTATTGTGTGAGTGAATGAGAGGTTGTGAAATGCACCACCATGTTACAGGAGTGGTACTGATGATAAAAATTACAAAAACGTAGGCCAAAGGATGAAAAGTATGAAAGATGCGGCATTCACATAAGGGGAACTGGGAACTATTTTGGCGACATAAACCATGAAACCAATCTTGTATTCCAAATGAGACAATCAGTGCCAAAGGAGGATCGACAAAAAGAATTGCATACAAGTCCCACCAGAACCAGGGCTTCAAGTGCCTCCTGAAATCCGGATTGGCACTACTTATGGTTGATGTCCTAAGGAAAATGGTTGCTACTTCAGTGGTGAAAATACTTTTTTTTCGGAAGTAGATTCTCAACCAGCTCCATCATTGAAAACCCCCACGCGGCAAGCCAGCACCGAAGGGCTTCAGCTGAACTCTGGTAGAAGTCCCAACCTACTTATGACAGGGATTTCAACAGTGTTTTTATGTGATGCATATGGGGTCACGGAAAGGAAACAAAACACAATATTTCCTATGCGTTGTGAGAAAATGATATGGTGAGTCTGTCAGCGCACACTATTTTTGCCAAAAGTGCTCTTCTGTGTTTGCAGAAATACATTTGATGAAAAAATCCCTGTCACCAGAGCAAGGATCTGTAATTGTGAAGGAGGGTTTCCAGGGGCTGGCGGAGGCTTATTCTCTGCCATTTCAGGGTCGTTGGCAGAGTATCTCCGTTCCATCTCATTCTAATTAATAAAACAGAAACCTCACATACTTTTGGTAAAACAAGTAACTCTATCTTTACATGCTAAAATGCATATAGTCATCTCACAAAAGTGAAAATGAAAATATAGCAAGCAGTGAGAGAGGTGATGATTTTGGGGTCCTCCCTAACCTAGGGAGAGAACCAAGCAGATGCCTTGAACACAAAGAGCACATCATGCTGAACGGTTCGGTGGTGGTCCCATCCTCCTAGGACCACCCCAAGCACAGTTATGGGCAAAAATACAATCCCAACCAAAGGCCCTGCAAAGCATTATGGGACGAGATTCTAGAGCGCAGTGAATATTATAGTATCCAATATCAAAACATTCCTCAAGCGGCAGTGGCTCTCCCGGCTCAGCTGAGAGCTAATACTATAATATTCACCTCTCTCATTGCCTGATATTTTTCAAAGCTCACTTTTGTGAATTGGTTATATGCTTTTTAGCATGTAAAGGTAAAGTTGTTTTATCAAAGGGTTGTGGGTGCAATAGCTAACTCCGCTACGTGGCAGAGTCGGAGTTTTTGCATTCCGTATTTTCAATGTAATGCGGTTATTTAGAAGTCATTTGTGAGAAATAAAAGATGAAGTACACTTTAATCAAAAGTTTTTGTTACTTTTCAGTGAACGCTAAACAAGATTAGGCTTCAGCCCCAACAATTACTGTGACTACCATTACTTGGACATAGCCACCCACTAGGCTCACCATTATTTAGAATAGCACTTGTACCCTAAATAGCTGACTTCGATTGGAAGAGTAGTGTATTATCCACATCTGAGTAAGGGCGAGTCTGCTGATGGCCACGTTTCAAAGCCAAAGAAAGGACAGTTACTAGTAAAGGTGAGTAAAATCTGAAGGTTATGGAAGGGTAAGAAGAGTGACATTTACTTAGGGATCTATTGCTTTTTGAACAGGTTATTCAAACAAAAATATACAGCCAGAGTGCTTTTCTGAGAAATGTTTTCTAATTGTGTCTATTGGTCTACCTACATCCTCAACTAACACTTGTTTCTTTGTAGAAGCGTTTGTGAAGAAGCTGTTCCCTATTTATATATGTATCTGAAAAACAACGGCTGCTGGAATTTCTCCTAATAGGTGCAATATTTTGTAATCATCTTTGGACGTTTTACCTACTGGGCGAGATGCCGCTTTTCTAGGGACTATAGCAAACATATTGTAAAGAAAATACTTTTACATAGATGTATTTTCCTATCAATGATTTGATAGCATTCTGATGAAATGAATAACCAGCAGAATTATAGTTGTCAGCCACAGCGTATCACTAAACTATAAACACACACATCTTTAGGATGGCTCAGTAAATTAAAGGCTTGTCACAGACAAATGTGGAGATCTGCAGCTCACAAGTTTGAATCCCAAGGCCAGCTCACCATTACATCCTTCTGAGGTCAGTAACTTAAAAATAATTTATTGGGTAACACCTAGGACTTAGATGATGTGGATAACGAACGTCCCTAAAAACAGAAAAGTGGTCCACCTACTAAGAAACGTTGGCATTGGAGTGGGGTTTTACATGTTGAAGGGGTTTTGGAGATTGTTATGATGATGGTAGCAGTCAGTGGCAGAAAGAATTCAGAATTCTCAATTTCAGATTCACACGTGAACCCTATTCAGTCAGGCTGCCAATCAGCGCCCCCACATTGTCAATTCGTGCTGACTTCAGGAGCAGCTCAAGAACCAAAAACTGTCTTTTTTTTAATAAAGTTTAAAAAAGATTAAAACATACTAATAGAAGCAAATAACGAACTTCAGAACGGACAGCGAAACACAAAAGGGATACATGCCCAACTAGAAGGACAGGAGACTGAGGACACATTCAGGTCCTGATGAAAACCACAAAGAATCTGTTTTCTTCATAATTACACCAAGGTTGAAACACGTCAACAGTATCTCAGAGAGTGCCCACAAATCTTTGTGACAAACAGTTGCTCTCCAAGCACCAGAATCCTAAAGATTTATACATAGTACACATAAGGTTGCTATAAGTAGTGACTCTCAGAATGACTTGTATAACATATGACAATGGCCTTGTAGTTGAAGGACTTAAACTTTTAAACTATTCTTTTGCCCTTGATAGTTTAGGCAAAAGAGGTGTGTCCAGTACCTTTTTATACACACATTGACAAGATCATTATATGTATCAAAATGCACTCAGTTTTGGACTAATGGGCCTTTTCTTTCTATTCTTTGCACTTAGTAATTACTGAATGAAGATGCACAGAAAAATATTCATGGTGTTTGACTTATTTTGTCTAATTTGTTACTATGTATATCTTTTGACTTAGTGAATGAATACTATTATTGTACAAATGTCATTATAGGTGCAATTGTCTGATGGTTCTTCCTATTTGATGCAAAAGCATGGCTGAGGAAGGAAAAACATTTTTTTGTATGATAACGAACTCCCCATCACCCATCTACCCTTATTCCAAAAGGTATTAAGAAAGCTGTCTCCTCTCAACTGCAGGATTAGGTCAACACACATAACTTTCAATAAGGCTACAAAGCTGACTTCAGACCATGCTGCAGCATAAATGATTCTACCCTTCAAGCAATCCGTGACACCCTCCTCACCAATGAACAACCCTTGTCTCCTGCTCCATCTCTTCTCAGCGTTTGACAGTAAACCACTGAACACTGATCCCAACCCTGAAAGCACACAAGCTTCTTGTTTATTGGACACCGTCCTACAATGTCCCACCATTTGTCTCACTATCCTCCATAAGTTCATCTAGATAGACACATCATGGTCACTGAAACTGCCCATGTCCTGCTGAGTTCCCTGGGGTTCTGTCCTGTATCTCCTAATGTTCATTCTACACATGGAACATGGAGCCATTCTCACTGACAACATCAATTATTCTGCAAATATTGCCTCCTCTGCGTATATTCAGAACTGCTTAAAACTCTTATAATCAAATTGTGATTCTCTTTAAGTTCAGAAAGAGACTGAAGCAATACTTATATTTAAAGAAAACAGTCATCTGAGCTATCATCCGTATGGAAAACAAAACCAAATACTTGAAACCAAAAGTGTCAAAAGCGCAGACTAAAGCTCTTTCCTAATTTAGAGAGATTCACAATTTGATTAACAAATGTACTGACAAGGGAGAGCTATAGTCCTACTGAACAAAGATGACTACATTAAAGAAGGACTCAGCCAAGTCTCGGACCCGTGCCACTACAAGAAACTGGAGAAGGACCTCTCAAGATAACTGATGGAGGAGATCGCCCAATGAGAGAAATATGGTCGTGCTGAAGGGTGGATTGGACAAAAATAATTTTACTTTATCCACAATAAATCACAAAGAACACCAGTATTGTACCTCCTTTCTCAAATACTCAAGAAACTGACCAATCCACTGGGCAGACCAATTGTGTTTGTATGTGACTCCATTTTAGAACCTGTATCCAACTACTTTGACATCTTCCCCAACCCTTTTCAGTACTATAGAATCCTACATTGAGGACACCACTGATTTCATAAATCATATTGATAGATTACCGTTTAACAAACAACAACAAAATTTGGTCACTTTTGACATTGTATCAGTAGTAGTTCACCGATTTTGATTTACCAATCTGCAGGAGTGCCACAAAGCTAGTGCTATTCAATCCCACAGTGAGACAATGGCTTCTAATTGTTGCAGAAATCACTGCACCCCATACTGAGAAGAAAAGGGGAAGAGAGATAAAACAGTGGAGAAAGGCTCATCACACTTCCTCCTAGACTGCTCTGGAAATCTGCAAGAAGCGATACCAGATTAGTAAAGAACTTTGTATCATCAGTAGAATATGTAAGCCTTCTATCCACTTACCCTAAGTAACAAGTACTTTAACTCAGTCATCTCTTATCTTAGATGCAGTTCTCTCACTGGAAATATAGAAAAACAGCTATTACTATTGTTTTTTAAAATCCATGCAGTGTGAATTTAGGTTTAAATCTATTTTATTGGTTTCAGAAAAAGGTACAAAACAGCAACCTCAAGAGGAGAGAGAGGGGGGATTTAGGAGAAGTAGAACGCTTTGAGTCCAATTATCCAAGGGTGGGAGGGAAGGGGGGTGGTGGGAGCAGTAAAGTCCAGGGAGGAGGGGAGTTAGTAGTGCTCGGCGTTTCCTGCATCTGTGGACAAGCGGTAGCATTGAAAAGGTATCTGGGTGGGCGTTGAAGGCCAAGGTTCCTTTCACTAGGTTAATCAGCACTGCTCTCTGTGTTCATGAGGTGAAGCCGGGCAGGAAAATTCCCAGAAGTTTTGCACAAGGAATTGTTTGCAGTGGCCCCAAGTCTTGTCAAAATGTGGGGATTTGTGTTCTACAATGCTGTCAATGTTTCCAGGCCTAGTAAGTCCCAAAGCTTATGTAGTCAGTCAATATGAGTCAGCGTCATCTCTGTGCCCCACTTAGACAGAATTACTTGCTTGGCTGCACAAAGGGCTAGGGTGAATGCCCTCGCTGTTGCTGAATGCAGTGACAAGCTTAATGCATTGAGGAGTCCTAGCAATGTGTAGCTGGGGAATATGGGTGCGTCTGTCTCATGCATTTTGTTAATGTCTGCCGGTATGTCAGCCTTGTATAGTTGTAGATTAGGGCACTGCCAAAGGAGGTGAGTCAGAATACCTGGTTGGCTGCATTTGTGCCAGCAACTATTGTCTCTTTCATGTTTACATTTAGCCATCCTGGTCAGGGTATAGTATCAAGAGTGCAATATTTTAAGCAGGGTCTCCTTCCCAGATGCACCATGGGCCAAGGTGCGGGATCTGTGAAGGATATCTGACCATTCCTTGAGTGTGAAAGAGAGTTCGCATACTAGTTCCCACCTCTTCTGGGTCGGGGATTTATTAGGAGTTGTGGGTGTATTTAGGAAGGTGTAAATATCAGAGAGGAGGCCCATCTCATTGTGGGAGGTGAGAAGCTACTTTTCAAAGTGTGTGAGGGGTCTGCTGGCATGTGGGCGTGCTTGGGGGTGTGTCACCCAGTGTCTGATAGTGACGTAGCACCAGTGCTCAGTGTCCAGCACTTCATAGCTGGACCGGATTGTGGAAAGTCCAGAAAGCTGTAGTGATCAAAGAAATCCCCTATCCTCTTACAGTTGGCATCTTGTTATGGAAGGAACGCCATGCCTTGCATAGCAGGGGGAAATCCGGATTCCCTATAATGGGTGTTTGTGGTGAAATGTCTGTGGAGAGCTTGTTGGCCAGCTTAACCCTATCCCATGCCCCAAATGTTGCCCTTACGACTAGTGAGATATACAGCCCTGACGGGCGGTGTTTTTTTGGCAGCCATGGGATTTTCCATATGTGTATCTTGGTGATCACTTGATCTATAAAGCACCAATGATTTTCTGTGCGCTACCTATTCCATTCCACTGTAAACCTGGGCCACCAGGTAATAGCGCAGTGGGGAATACCTAGGCCTCCCTCTGCTATGGATAAGTAAGCTTGTTTCCTTGCCATCCCATATATAATTGTCAATCAGATGTTGCAGTTTCCCAAGTGTGTCTGGCCGTAGGAGAAGGGTTTGCATTATGTAGA
Source organism: Calotriton arnoldi (assembly GCA_963921515.1). Lineage (NCBI taxonomy): Eukaryota > Metazoa > Chordata > Amphibia > Caudata > Salamandridae > Calotriton > Calotriton arnoldi. The sequence continues at coordinate 773,386 of CAWUFW010008900.1, read as the reverse complement.
GAATCTTTGGAAGAAGGGTCATTTTGATCTTTGCTATCCTACCCAGCCAAAAAATGGGACTGTTCCTCCAGGACTGTATGTCAGAGTGGGTGGACACCAGTAAGGCAGCATAATTACGCTCTGCTGTTTTCTCTATTGTGGAGTGTAATTGGAGGCCCAAGTACTTTACCCGTTGAGTTGCCCACAGGAACGGGAAGAGGTGCTCCAATTCTATCACTCTAGGGGATAGTGAGATTGAGGGGTTGGGATTCCTGTATGTTAATTTTGAATCCAGAGACCCTGCCAAAAGCTTAGAGTCCCTGCAGGAGTGGGGACAGGAGGTGCAGGGCTGTGTAATTGCTATCATGACGTCATCCGCATATAGTGCGATTTTATTTTTCTGGTGGCCCATAGTGATGCCCATGATTAGAGGGTTCATGCAAATCCATTCCACCAGGGGCTCCATATAAAGAGCGAATAAGAGTGGGGACAGGGGGAACCCCTGTCTTGTTGCCCTTGCTATAATAAAGGGTCGGGATGTCAGGCTGTTGACCCTCAGTTTGGCTGTTGGCTTTGTATAGCTGCATCATATCCATTTCTGAAAGCGGATGCCCAGTCCTGTCTTCACAAGTACAAGCTGGAGAGAGGATTAGTGCACATGATCAAACGCCTTCTCCAGGTCGATTGACAGCAGGAGGGTGGGATTCGGGAGTGACTCGCCGTATCTATAAGATGCAGAAGCCGTTTTGTATTATCACTACAGCCTTTTTCGGGGACAAACCGATCTCGGTCTGGATCAACCAGTCCCTGCATGTAAGGGCCCAATCGTGCTGTGAGTATGCTCGTAAAGATTTTAGCATAAACATTAAGGGGCCGATTCCGATCTCGGCCGGTAGGGCTCCGAATTGGAATCGGCTTTACCGGATCCGATTTGGAGGCCTTTTTCCCAACCTATTCGTACAGTCGTCCCAGCGAGCAAGTACGATGCGAGCGCACGCGAAATCGCCGACCGACTCGTTCCCGGGTCCCAACCGCTCCGACCGACTCGTACGGACACGGCTCGCACCACGCAATGGAGACGTTTCCTGACCGAGCAAGTACGATGCGCGCTTCGAACAGCCCGACCGACTCGTAGCGTCCGGCTCCAAAGAGCTGTCGGAGCCAGACTTCGGGGGTCCATGTCGGACCCCCCCTGCACGTGTAGCCGCACAAGTCGCACACAGGGCGGACCCAAGGGTCCCCCCTAAACATGCATGTATGGTGCGAGTCGCACAGACCCGTACCCACTGTAGGGGGCACCCCTGTTTGCGACGTACCCATTCAGTCAATGGGAGCCCGTGTACGCATTGTACGACCGGCTCCCATTGACTTCAATGGGAGTCCGACCGAATCGAGTCGGGCAGCATACGGCCGCATGGTACTCGCTCGGTCGGACTGCGGGAGTCCGGCTCGGTCGGAAATCTCTCCGGATCCGGCTCGGTCTGAGAGATTTCCGGCCCGAATCGGAATCGGCCCCTAAGTAGGGAGATGGGCCTGCCTGTATAACGAACATATATTGAGATCTTTTCTGGGCCAATGAATCACAGTGATCGTAACTGCCCTCATCATGTCAGTGTACCCTGATCACTAAAGGAGTTGTAGAGGCGGGTAAGGATAGGTGCCAACTGCGTAGCAAATGTTTTTGTAGAAAGTTGAAGTGTACCCGTCCTTCCCTGGTGCTTTACCCATTTGAAGCCATGCTATAGTTGCGAGGACTTCATCCTCTCATATGTCTTGTGCCAGCTGAAGAGTGTTTTCAGCTTCTAGACAATCAGTGGCCGCCTCAGCCACATAATAGGTGGCGGCCGTATGAACGGCTCTGCTGAGTATACATCGGCATAGAATCATTAATATTTGCTGTGCTATGGCTACATCATGGTGTTTACGCTGGCCTTGTGGTACCTGAATCTCAGAGATTCTCTACCTGTGTGTTTGCGCTCTCAACAGGTGAGCGAGCAGTAGTCCTGCCTCATTACCCCCTGCATAATACTTCTGTTTAGTCTAAAGGGGAGCACACTCTGCTTTGTCGATGTCAAGCACTTTGATTTGCTTTCTGGCTAACGTTAGTTGTCTCCTTTTTTCACTCCACCTGTTTCTCCAGTCTGGCATGCTATCGTTAGTAAGTCTTGCAGAAGCAGCTATGAAGGTGCCTCTCAAGACGACTTTGAGGGTGTCCCAGAGTAATGACATGGAGTTGTTGGGTGTGTCATTGATGCAGAGAAAAGTGTGCAGGGTTTCCCTGGCTTCTGTAGGGGTGGAATCGTATGTTAATAGTTTGGGGTTAAAGCTCCAAGTGTGGGGAGACAAGCGAGGACCTGAAGTGTGCAGGGTAATCAAGACAGGAGACTGGTCAGAGCGCACTGGTGTCCCAATGTCTGTTTGGGTGGCGGCAGCCGCAAAGTGGGGAGTTGTCAGGAAGTAGTCTATCCTGGCATAGGCTTAGTGTGAGGCTGAGAAATAGGTGCAGTCTATTGTGGTAGGATTTCTAACTCGCCCCACATCCTCCAATCCCATCTTTTTTAGCCATTGGAGGCCTGCCACTCTGTAGGCCCCTGTTTGTCCTGCCCTATGTGCTGATCAGTCCAGAAGTGCGTCATTGACCAGATTGAAGTCTTCTCCTATGAGTGTGCCTGCATCTGGGGTGGTCAGTACATGCCCTATAGCATCCAAGATGAATTTCTTCTTGATGATCATAAGGGGTGTAAATGTTGGGAATGGTAAAAGTGTGTGTGTGCATCGAGAGTCTCAGGGAGAGGAGCCTTCCCATTATTTCCGACGGTGTTTGGAGATCCTGACTTTTGAAATGAGTTGCGAGTAGGATCGAAACTTCTGCCTTTTTCCCTGGTCCTGAGGAGAAGTACTGTTGATCAAACCATCAGGGTCTCACATGCTTCCAATCTCCCATAAGGAGGTGGGTTGCCTGTAGAAGGCAAATGTCGCAATTAGAGTCTTTGAGGATAGCGAGGAACGCTAATCGCTTTGCTAGACCCATGAATGTTCACGTTTAGGATTTTGACCATATACTCAAATGATGGGAGGTTTTGCAATGGAGTAGAGCAAGTGGTTACTGCCATTGGCCTCCCCTCGACAAACCGGACAGTCTATCTCAGTGCAAAGGTAGTGGTTGAGCAGGTTGATCATCGAGCACAGATTGGGAGGGTAATAAATGAAACTGGGGGTGTCAATTGCTCCCATCCCAGAACCAGAAAGTTTTTATAGTCAGGATGCATGTCACTGGCGTGCGAGTGTATCTGGACACAGAGCAGGGTGGTGGAGACAAGCCACCCTGGTGCTTGTGGATCACTAACTTGAATGGCAAATGGGGCCGAGCCCCAGCCTCCCCTCAAGGGGTGTCGCCGACAGCATGGGCACCACCACCAATGTGTCCATGATTGTTACCCTAGTGCTCTAGTTGGAGTTCTGGTCTGAAGAGGGCCCTCAATGGTGAAGTTGTTGAATCAAGGCCAAACGTTCTCTGTGTCTCTTGGCCACAGTAGATTTGCCTGTCTTCTTCTGTAATGGAAGGCAAGTTCTCCCACCCGTGCCCAGCACTGGATTCATGCTCCGTTGCATTGAGAGTCGAGCACCCGCCTACTGTGGGACCTCTAAACCCAGGATCGAACGGGCCTTTTCCATGTTGTGGATCATGTGTGTCTCATTATTCCAAGTGAAGATTAGTCAGAAGGGATACCCCCATTTATATCTGATTCCTTTCTCTCGAAGGAACACAGTGGCCAACTTAAGTCTCGACAACGCTGCAGCGTGATGGCGGATAAATCCTGGTATAGCCACAGCTTCGTCCCCTCGAAAGTGATCAAACTGCTGTTCCGCATTGCTACCATAATGGCTTCCTTTTGGCGATAGTGGTGTACACAGGTTAGTATGTATTGAAGCATCCCTGGGGCTTTAGATGGGCAGCCTTCTCTGTGAGTGCCGTCAAGGGCAATGCCTTTCTCTGCGAGCTCCAGAAGCTTATGACGAAAAAGGCGAATTACATAGTTCTCTAGATTCCCAGAGTCAGACTGGTGGGGGGACTGTTGGGTGGAGGAGGAAAAAAGGTCCAACATAAACTGGCACTCACGGGTTGGGGCGACCGATGGAGTGGTCACTGGTGGGGCTCGGGGTACCAGATTCTTCCACTTCAATTTCTTCAGCTTCAATTCAGTTACTTCAAGGTTGACAGTTTCATTCCAATCAGGTGGCACACGCAGGTTCTTCCTTCTCAAATCGTCGCCAAAATATGTTGTAATAAAAGGTAGACTGGTCCATGTAGTATCTTCAGGTATCTTTATTCAGGTAGGATGTTACAAGATGAGAGCCCCACCAGGAACATCCTCACTGCTGCTCAGCCCATCACCAACTGACTCTCACACACATGAACATTCCATTCACCAACATTCTCTCACACAGACACCCAGGCTGAGCAGCAGTATAACAGGGACCTCTTTATTTCTAATGTTCGATCAGTGGGATCTATTTTCAAGGAGACAGACAAGGTTAGACTGAATACTTCTGCCCCGCTTTTAAAACCGTTTTCCTTTCATGCCTGCATGTTTTATATGTACAACTTTTAGAGAAAGCCTGACTTCGTTCAAACTGAATTTTAATTGTGGGGGAAATTGAACTTTTAATATTGTGAGGATTATTGCTTACCTGATATTGAACCGAATCTGTAGCATTGAATTTAAATCTGTGATACGTGCACCACACACAGAGTCCGCGCTTTTCGGGCGCTCTGTGGATTGACTTGCACTTGCACTTTTCCTCTGATCCCCTTCCGGGAGGAGAATGGCCCCTCTTAGAACCACCTTTTGGGTCAGTTCTGCTCTAGTGGTTGGCAGGCTCTAGTACTTAATGATCCTGCCAACGCGGACGCTCAGCAGACGCGTACAGCAGGCACACTGCAAGCGCGCCCGAAGACGCGCCAAAGGCAAGCCCGTCTGCGCCCGTCCGCGTCCGGAACGCGGCCAGTGCCAGCCATGCTGCCCAAATGCCCCCTGGTATTGTGTTTTCGCCAGGTTTGTTAAAAACTTATGACACCAGCAAAAAACTGTCAATTTCCACCGGATAAGGGCAAAGGTCCCCTATCATGCCGTAAATGCAGAACTGTGCTCAAATTCACAGATGCCTGCCCCAAATCCACAGATATCAAAGCCTTAACACTCAGCAGCTCTCTACTTAAAGGGGGACTGATTAATGCACGTTCACTCTGTAAACATTCTCATGATATTAGAGAGCTGATTACTGATCTACAGCTCGACTTCCTCTTCATCACCGAAACCTGGCTCAAGGAATGGTGTAACCCAGATATTGCTGTAGCACTCCCCCCCAACTATACCATTTGTTGGAAATACAGAGATGAAACTAGAGGAGGGGGGCTGGCCATAATTTTTTCTGACTCCTTACAATGCACAAATTTTGATCTCCACTCCCTAAAGGGAGCAGAAAGCCTAGGCTTCTGCTTCAAACTCAATGCCTCCTTCTCCTTCACAGGAGGCCTAATCTACTGCCCGGTCCCAGTTCTGATTTCTTAGAATCACTGGGAGACACTCTAAGCCATTTTACGCTCAGGTACGCTAATTTCACCCTCCTAGGAGACTTTAATCTCCACTTAGAATGCAGAAATGAGCCAGGAGTGGCCAATTTTCTCAAAATCTTAGAATCGCTTGGCATGCACCAACTGGTCGTAACACCTACACACCAGGCAGGTCACAAGTTAGATGGAGTTTGTTCTAACTCCAACTCATTAATGGTCGACACCCCCATTACTCAAGTATGGTCAGATCACAAATTAATCCCCCTCAGCATTAAGATGCCAGTTGCCAAATACCCCCCTAAGCAAATACCCCCCCCCCCAGCCAAGGCGCAAATGGGCTAAACTAGTTACTAATCAAAAGCTGCCTACTCTTGCTCATGCATCCATACCTACCCTAACAGGAGACACTCTGGAAGATACGCAACTCTTCCATAAGTGGATGACATCAATAAGCGATGAACTAGCCCCGCTGGAACAACCTAACAATAAGCGTAAAGCCAAAACTCACCAAGCGCCTTGGTACACGCCCACCTTAGCTCAACTACATCTCCAGTGTAAACAACTGGATCGTAAGTGGAGAAGAGCCTCTGACCCAGCAGACCAAAACTCCTTTAAACTAAGCAGAAGAAAATACCACACACACAATAAATTAGCAAAAAAAAGAGTACTGCTAGAATAAAATTTTTGAGGTGCACCACGATCAGAAAACTATCTTCTCGATTATAAAGTCCTTCACCGATCCAAAAACATTGAGCAGGGAAATCCCCCATCACAGACCCTATGTGACCAGATTTTGGTCTTCTTTGAAGAAAAAACCCACACTATACAAAAGGATTTTACTACAATCCCCACGCAGAACCTGGACTTAGAGCCTGACCCTACTCACACTGGTCCTTCATTCCAGGCCTTTGGAACAATCTCACTCGAGCAGACACGTGAAGCAATAACTGCCAGCAAATCGGGCTCCCCTCTTGATGCTTGCCCACCCATGGTCTTTCACAAAATTATAGACATCGTTAACCCTGTGATTAACCAGATAGTCAACTCCTCGTTAGCCACAGGCACAGTCCCAGATGAATGGAAACTGGCCATAGTTAAACCATTGAAAAAAAAAACTGAATATTGACTCATCAATTCTCTCATCCTCCGACCAATAACGCTAATACCCTCTTTGGGTAAAATCACAGAAAGACTTGTCAACAGAGAATTATCCAACTTTCTTGAAACTACTAAGATCCTACATCCCCGTCAATCAGGTTTCTGCCCTAACCACTCAACGAAATCTGCGCTATTGGAAATAGTTGACACATTAAAATCTACTTTAGATAAAGGCAGGAAGGTGGTGCTGATTTTACTCGATCTGCAAAAAGAACAATTGATGGACAGAATGCAGAACAATGTCATACATTCACCCCAGTACAGAGATCTGGGCCTAAATCCATCGTTTTTTTGCTCACCATGCCATTCCAGTTTGGACCCAGCCATATGCAAATCAGTCTTGACCCTGCACCCAATGGGATCAGTCCAGCCCGAACTGCCAGGCCAGGACCTCCCTGGACTGGAAACAAGCATCCTAGGACCGGTTTTGGGCTTTCAGCCCTCATCAGCCAGGATAGCTTGACTCCAGTGGCATGGAGAGCACGGGACCCACGTCTGGGCATACCCGTCCCACTCGGGGTGACAAATGCAAAAAGAACAATTGATGGACAGAATGCAGAACAATGTCAAACATTCACCCCAGTACAGAGATCTGGGCCTAAATCCATCGTTTTTTGCTCACCATGCCATTCCAGTTTGGACCCAGCCATATGCAAATCAGTCTTGACCCTGCGCCCAATGGGAACAGTCCAGCCCGAACTGCCAGGCCAGGTCCTCCCTGGACTGGAAACAAGCATCCTAGGACCAGTTTCGGGCTTTCAGCCCTCATCAGCCAGGATAGCTTGACTCCAGTGGCATGGAGAGCACGGGACCCACGTCTGGGCATACCCGTCCCACTCGGGGTGACAAATGCAAAAAGAACAATTGATGGACAGAATGCAGAACAATGTCATACATTCACCCCAGTACAGAGATCTGGGCCTAAATCCATCGTTTTTTGCTCACCATGCCATTCCAGTTTGGACCCAGCCATATGCAAATCAGTCTTGACCCTGCACCCAATGGGAACAGTCCAGCCCGAACTGCCAGGCCAGGTCCTCCCTGGACTGGAAACAAGCATCCTAGGACCGGTTTTGGGCTTTCAGCCCTCATCAGCCAGGATAGCTTGACTCCAGTGGCATGGAGAGCACGGGACCCACGTCTGGGCATACCCGTTCCACTCGGGGTGACAAATGCAAAAAGAACAATTGATGGACAGAATGCAGAACAATGTCATACATTCACCCCAGTACAAAGATCTGGGCCTAAATCCATCGTTTTTTTGCTCACCATGCAATTCCAGTTTGGACCCAGCCATATGCAAATCAGTCTTGACCCTGCGCCCAATGGGAACAGTCCAGCCCGAACTGCCAGGCCAGGTCCTCCCTGGACTGGAAACAAGCATCCTACGACCGGTTTTGGGCTTTCAGCCCTCATCAGCCAGGATAGCTTGACTCCAGTGGCATGGAGAGCACGGGACCCACGTCTGGGCATACCCGTCCCACTCGGGGTGACAAATGCAAAACGAACAATTGATGGACAGAATGCAGAACAATGTCATACATTCACCCCAGTACAGAGATTGTGTGTCTTTTGCCTTCTCGCCCTAAGTGCGCCAAGTATGCCCAGACGTGGGTCCTGGGCTCACTGTGCCACTGGAATCAAGCATTTCTGGCTGAAGAGGGGTAAAACCTCGAAACCGGTCCTAGGATGCTTGTTTCCGGTCCAGGGAGGACCTGGCTTAGCAGTTCGGGCTGGACTGTTCCCATGAGGCACAGGGTCAAGACTGATTTGTATATGGCCAGGTCTAAACTGGGGTGGCATGGTGAGCAAAAGAATGATGGATTTAACCCAGATCTCTTGACTGGGGGTGAATATTTTGATTTGTTCAGCATTCCGTCCATCAATTGTTTGTCTTTTGCTTTCTCGCCCTAAGTGCGCCAGGTATGCCCAGACGTGGGTCCTGGGCTCACCGTGCCACTGGAATCAAGCTATCCTGGCTGAAAAGGGGTGAAACCCCGAAACCGGTCCTAGGATGCTTGTTTCCGGTCCAGGGAGGACCTGGCTTAGCAGTTCGGGCTGGACTGTTCCCATGAGGCACAGGGTCAAGACTGATTTGTATATGGCCAGGTCTAAACTGGGGTGGCATGGTGAGCAAAAGAATGATGGATTTAACCCAGATCTCTTGACTGGGGGTGAATGTTTTGATTTGTTCTGCATTCCGTCCATCAATTGTGTGTCTTTTGCTTTCTCGCCCTAAGTGCGCCAGGTATGCCCAGACGTGGGTCCTGGGCTCACTGTGCCACTGGAATCAAGCTATCCTGGCTGAAGAGGGGTGAAACCCCAAAACCGGTCCTAGGATGCTTGTTTCCGGTCCAGGGAGGACCTGGCTTAGCAGTTCGGGCTGGACTGTTCCCATGAGGCACAGGGTCAAGACTGATTTGTATATGGCCAGGTCTAAACTGGGGTGGCATGGTGAGCAAAAGAATGATGGATTTAACCCAGATCTCTTGACTGGGGGTGAATGTTTTGATTTGTTCTGCATTCCGTCCATCAATTGTGTGTCTTTTGATTTTACTCAATCTGTCAGCCGCATTTGACACCATTTCACATGACATCCTCCTCACACGGTTAAAGAATAGCAGCATTTCAAATACAGCACTAGCTTGGATCAGATCCTTCCTTACTAACCATAGGCAATCAGTGGCTCTAGGAACGTTCCTTTCTTCCGAACATCCCATTACATCAGGCGTCCCACAGGGCTCCTCTCTTAGCCCTCTGTTATTCAACATATACATGGCCCCTCTCATCTCATTGATATCCTCTTTTGATATTGAAGTAACATCATACGCTGATGACATGCAATTGATCTTATCCCTGGACAAACATTCCACTAAGGCAGAACTTAATTTAAAATTATGCTTAACAGAGGTCATCCATTGGATGAAGCTTAACCACCTTAAATGCAATAGAGATAAAACTGAGATCCTACTGATAGGAAAGGACAATCCCTTCAAGCCGAGTGTGTGGTGGCCGGAAGATGCACCAGCACCCCCAAATACAGTGGAAGTAGCAAAAAACCTGGGAGTGAAATTCGATGCTTCACTCTCCTTTCGACCACATGCCCTGACGGTGACAGAGACATGCTTCAACATAATCAAAACGCTCAAAAAATTCTTTGACTTTATCCCACTTCCTGCGAGGAAGACAGTTGCGGGGGCACTTATCTTGTCACGACTAGACTACTGCAACAGCCTACTCGCTGGAGAAAATAAAAAAGTACTCACGAGATTACAAGTGGTACAGCATGCTACTGCTCATTTAGTGCTAAAACTACCACGCTGATCTTCCGCCTCATCAGCCCTTAAAACCCTTCACTGGCTACCCTTGCATAAGAGAATCATATTCAAGGTTCAAACATTTCAGCTCAGACTTTTCAGGGACAAAAACAAATATACATCAGGCAGCACTAGATCTTGATAAAGCTATTCTGGCTGCATTAGACAAAATTGCTCCTCTCACCCAGGTCAAAATCAAGCCCAGGTCTGCTCCCTGGTTCACAGACCTACTAAAAACTACAAAATTTCTGTGTAGGACTGCGGAGCGCAAATGGCGAAAAAGTAAAAGTATGGCTGACCGTGAAATTTATAAAAAAATTCACCATGGTTATATGACTGATATCAAACAGGCAAAAAAACTCTTTCTCTTAAATAGAATAAATCTGGCAGAAAACTCAAGCAAAGAACTTTATCAAATTTTGAAAGAATTCACAGCTCCTATTAATCAGCCACTAATACCTGACTCCCAAACTTGGACTGACTCTCTTTCTGAATATTTTGAAGAAAAAATCATGGTAATCCATCGGTCCTTTCCTTCACCACACAATTTGAATTCGGAAGACGCACACAGCATGTTCACTGACCCCTCCCATATCCTGGACGAATTCATCAAATTTGACACCAAAGCAGTTGCCACTGCCATGTTGAGGATAAAATCAGGTTCCCCCACTGATATGGTACCATCCAAAATCCTTCCCACTGTCGCCCCGGTATTATTGGAAAGACTCACTGAGCTATTTAATAATTCACTTTTAGAAGCGGACTTTCCAAGAAGTTGGAAGGTGGCCAGGGTAAGACCAATATTAAAAAAGCCCACTGCCGACCCAATGCTGCTCGCCAACTACCGCCCAATATCTCTGCTTCCCTACTTCGGGAAAATACTAGAATCTCTGATTAACAAGCAGCTCGTTAACCATCTGGAGAGTCAGGGATTGCTCGATCCCTCCCAATCGGGCTTTAGGGCGGCACATAGCACTGAGACTACTTTGGTCGAGGTAACAGACAACATCAGGCTGGCCTTGGATAAACATCAGTCAGCCATCCTCGTCCTGCTTGATTTATCCGCAGCCTTTGACACCATCTCCCACGGCATTTTAGAGCACCGGCTCTGGGAGATAGGTGTCAGAGGCACGGCCCTCGAGTGGTTTAAGAGCTACCTTGCCGACCGTGTGACAATAGTACAGATCGGAAACAACCTCTCATGTGAGAGACCAGTCAAGATGGGAGTACCACAGGGCTCTATTTTGAGCCCGACCCTATTCAATCTGTACATGACCCCACTGGCCAAGGTGATCAGATCCTATGGATTTGATGTCATATCTTACGCAGATGACACTCAAATTCTGGTCACTATTGGCCCAGATCCTACTGAAACACAGCTACGCTTTAATAAATGCCTATCCCACATCGACAGGTGGATGAGCTCCAATCACCTACAATTAAATGGAGCCAAGTCTGAGGTCATGCTCTTTGGCAATGCAAAGGAGCATTGGTCCGCCGACTGGTGGCCATCCCATCTTGGCCTCTGTCCCACCCCCACATCGACGGTGCGGAACCTAGGTTTCCACATGGACAACCAACTGTCCATGAAGAACCAGGTCAACCATATCATTGGCACGTGTTTTGGTGTAATGCGTAGCCTTCGGAAGGTTTTTAAGTGGCTACCAGTGGAGGCCAGGAAACCATTAGTTCAAGGGCTGATAATAAACAGAATGGACTATGGAAATTCCCTACTGTTTTCAATTAACAATAACCTTCTGGACAGACTACAGATCTTGCAGAATGCTGCGGCTAGGCTGGTCTTGGATCTTCCACCCAGATCGCCCTCCGCACCCTGCCTAAGATCCCTTCACTGGCTACCGGTCAGGAAACGAATTCTTTTCAAAGTTCTCTGTCTAGTTCACAAACAGTTGTGCGGAAAAGGTCCGAGATACTGGACCAGGAAATTATGCTGGTACCAACCTCGCAGGGTGCTTAGGTCTAGCAATCAGTTTTTGCTCACTCCTCTTAAGATACATACTGCCAGAAAAGGAGGTCGATCTTTCTCCTTTCTTGCCCCATCATCCTGGAATAAAATTCCCATCCATCTGCGAAATGTCCCTGACCATAACTCTTTTCGCAAGAGGCCGAAGACATGGCTTTTTGACATCTAAGCCACTTCACTTCCTTTCGGAGCTGTTTGCGAGCACCATGAGACTTTCGAGTGATGTGTGCGCTGTATAAATGCCCCTGATTTGATTTGATTTGAAGGTAGTTTTAATCACCTTCAGAGCATCCAAGAACCTAGGGCCTACATATCTTTCGGCCAGATTCACCCCCTACACTACTGCCAGGACACTCAGATCCTCATCTGCAAATCTTCTCAAGCCGCCCTGCTTCAGGTGCAAAACCAAAGGAGTAAAATTTGTAGCTGCATTAGGAACCAGAGCCTGGAACCTTATGACTACGCACTTAAGGCTCATCAAAACAGAAATTCAGTTCAGAAAGGCCTTGAAGACCTGGATCTTTGGATCCTCAGATGAACTTTGCTCATCACTCATATAGTGGCTGCTCTTGTCTACTCTATCTCCCGCTTAGCGCCAGGTTGCTCCTTTCGGAATGACAGTCGCGCTCTATAAATGCCCATTCAAATTCAAATTCAAGATCTTCCAGGTGGAGCTGTAAATCTGCATTCCTGTCTCACAATTCAAGCAGTTTGCGTCCATGTTTGTCTATTTTATCCTTTATTGCATCTGTGTTTTGTTCTAGAGTGGTGACCTGGTGCCCCATTTCCCCCATCTCTCGCTTGACTTTTTTGATGTCTGCGACTACTTCTTGTTTCAGGGCAGCTATATCACTGAGCAGTGCACTGGAGAGGTTTTCCATAAAGGAGCGCATGATCGGAACCTCCCCCTTCGGGGAATCACCTATTTCTGCTGCATGGGGAGTTGCTGGAGAGGGCGCTCCACCCCAAGGCTGGCCAGGTTTCTTGGTAGACTGCTAAGTAAGCATGTTCTTAAGCATAGTATCTGTTTTGGCACTGTGAGTTGCCATGGCAGCGCTAGATCCTCCCTGTATGGTGCTGGTATTCTGAACTCTCTGGCGCCAACTGTTCCTCAGTGAAGGAGGGCCCTCCCAGGTCCAGGGGCACACCAAGTGGTCACTCAAGAGTGGGTGGGGGGTGAGGGCCTAGTTTTGGTGGTCTCTCTGGCCTTGTACTTCTATCTGACCTCACCCCTATCCTAACCTTTATCTGTGGCACGTAGCCCCCCATTCACTGCTCGCCAGCCCGGCCTTCACCACAGCTGCCAGGGATGTGTGAGGCCTGCATCTTCCTTACCCTCTCCGGCTCATGTGGTGCCATGGGGGGAATCCCTGTCAGACTCTGGCCTCAGTTATCACTCCTTCATTCTGCTCTCCACTGGGCCCTCCGTTGTGGCTGCTGGCTGATGTCACTGCGATGTGGCCTCTCGGCCCTGACGTCTCTATGTGGTGTCTCACAGTCTGGGGGTGTGCGCCAGAATCCCCGCAGCGCTGTCGCCTGCAGGGTCTCAGCAGATGCAGCCTGTTCCAGTGCCTATGGGGCATATGGTTGCACGCCCCGTTCTCTTTCCCCACTCTGTGGTCTCATGCTGGGCAGCCCTGCCAGGATTCTATCTCTTGGGCTCCTTGGCGGCCGCCATCTTGGCAGTGAACACAGCTTTGAGGTATCAGCGCTTGCTTCTCTGCAGTAATCTTCAGCAGCTGGGAGGGCAATTCCGGCCCCTGTGTGTGCCTGGGGGTATCCCCTACCCCGATATGTGGTCCGGTCCAATGTGCCTGCTTACAGGAGCGGGCAGTGGAGCTACCTGGGATCACTCCCACTCGGGCGCCATGTTGGACATGGTCACCGGTATGGTTTGTGCATCCAACTCTGCAATCCTACTAGAGAGTTAAATGCACAGGAGTCCAAATTATTTCATTCTTGAAAATCTGGAAAGTAATAATATGTGCAATGACACGATGATACAGGAGAGACACACAGTGCAAAATAAGAATGTGACCAAAAATCCCCAAAATGTGATACAAATAGAGTGCGCAAACTTTGTGCAGATAACGTGAAGTCAAAGTTCTAGCCTGACGCTCTCCTGCCACAAAATACTGGCTCCTCAATGATCCCCTGACGACTGTCAACCATGGGCTGCCATGGGAAGCAATAAAACTTCGACTCCATTCTCCTTATACACGATAACATCTTAGATGGCTGCCAATTCTAAAATCTCGTTTCCCGTGAGATTCAAGTTTAATCTTGTTGCAGCATTCACCACTGCACACTCCACATTTGCTCCGATCCTGGTCATCATCATATCTAGTACAACAATTGTGATAAGCATTCAACAAACACCAGTTAAACTTATTTTTTCACGTAACTTTAAAGTGCCTAACACTGCTATGTCATGAAATCATGATAGTATCCCTCTAAATCAACACACCTCATAATCAGACACTTGAAGCCATTGAATTATACTTGGACAAAAAGAAAACTACCTCATCAAGTATTAACAGTATTGGCCAAAATTACACTAATAAGGATTTTTTAATTTAATGGTGATTTTTACTGCTACACGATGGGCTGTCCATTCTCTACGGAGATGGCCATTCTCTACATGGCTGAATATGAGGAGAAAGAAGCATATTTATCAGAACAATCCTTTCACAGACCAGGTAAGTGTCTGATACAAGTATAGTGATGCTGTATTTTGCATCTGGATGGGTGATACCAATGTTTTACAAGACTTAACCCACTGGTTTAAATGATAGATTGGTTAAATGATAGATCCCCTGACTTCAAGTTTAACCTATCATTCAATTAATCAAGCATCAATTTTCTATATGTTACAGTCACCATAGACAGCAGATATCTCACAACTACACTATACAACAAACCTATGGATAGAAACAGACTTCTTTCTCAGAATAGTTTTCATCTGAGAAATCTATGTGACAATCTTCCTTATAACCATTTCCTGAGGAGTCACCGAAACTGTACCGACAAAGATGAATGGTTCACCCATTCAGAGACTTTGAAGAAGAAACTCACCGCAAGAGGGTAGCCTAAGAAACTTGCCCACAATGTGTGTAAGAAAAAGAACAAACTGAATATAATGATTTGTGTGATCATTTTCAGTGCATCCACAAACCAATTCAAAAAGATTATCAATCATAATTGGCACATTAAGTCTAAAAACGTGTGGAAACTTGAACCCGTAAAGTGGCATCTCTAATGTGGAGAATGCCCTGCTTGTGCTCAGAAGATTGAAGGAACAGTTTTCCTCTGCCATGGAAAAGGATCCATACATAAAATGGTTTCCAACTGCAAGACAGAAAAAGTTATTTACAGCGTACTTTACCCATGTGAAAAACTGTACATTGGTAAGATCGAGCAACCAAAAAAGGATCTGCCAACATAAATCAGTTATCAGATGTTCAGTGACTAATGCGCCATTGGTCAAACTTTTTTGTGAATAATCTGATACTGAAATGGAAATAAAATAGACTGTCCTTGAAGTACCACATCCTGATCCCAAGGGTGCGGCATGGACAAACTCCTTTTGGAAAAGGGAGGCTTTATTATTATGAAATTCAACACCATTCACAGTGAATTAAATGAAATGTTGGAAATTTCAAACATCTGATCAGAAAGCCTCAAGATATTGTCCAGCTCACTAAACCGTCAGTCATGCTCCCATCCTGATGTTCCCAATCCATCAGTGCCTAAGAATCATCACCACATGGTATTGGTAGGCTGGAAACAATCGCCTGCTCATCAAACACCCCTTTAACCTCCGTAACAGAGTCAAGACTATTGCTTACCACGTCAGAAAATATCATCACCCACCATTTGCAGAGCCCAGCAAATTGGTTCATTCACATTCGATTCATTAGTCATTCTCCATTTAGGTGAACACTATTATTTCATAAAGGTTTTTAACAAATGTGGTCTCTTCCTGGCATACCAGCACCAAGAAATCAGATTTCACTATCCTTCAGGTCAACAAGTAATTACTGCCAATATTTTCATACCACAACGCCCAAAGTTCCAACTTTGACAAACAATATGCACACAAAAAAAGTACAAATCCTATCATTCCCACACAGCTGTTTCACACGCACACCAATGTGTGTGTGCTGTCTCTTCATTGTCAGGCCAAGTCAGGTCTCTTAATTAGACAACCTAAGACACCCATAACCCAGAGAAATGCTCTGTCGCCTCCTATAGCCTGATAGGTTGGGTCATTTGCGCATGAGCAACCAACTTTTTATGTTTGTGGCCCCCACAGATTCATCTCATATTGGGGTTAATTAGGTAAGCCACTGTATTAAAAGGCCACATTCTCTCCTTGAAACAAAATGCATAAATACTGCGCATATGTTTCATAGCACCATACTTTCCCTTCATAGACTTAACACCAAAATTACTGGTCAACTATAGGTATGCTTTCATACACTTATTGTTGTAACTATCTAAAATCTTACAATACAGTAACGCTTCGCTGTTCTCATACCTTGTAGGTATGTGTCACCAACCTGATGAGTCACTGGAGACCGAGGCCGGCTCATTCTTCCTTGCCTGTCCCAGAAGTCAGGCAGAGGGGAGGAGTCACGTATCTCCACGCGACCCGAAAGAAGAAGACGGGAAAGAACGGTGTCTCAGAGAACGTCTACAAGAAGGGGAAAAACCCAGTCTCCAAGGAGAAGAACGAGAAAAAAATGGAGGATCCAGGGGAGCAGCGGAACAAAGTAATGAGCCAGTTCCTGAGGAAACTGACGTCCCGGGCGAGGAGCAAAAAGCACCGGCAGGAGTGGAGTCTCCTACCCGCCAGCTGTCTCTGGAACCCTGCCGCGTCCCAGGAGGGATGTGGCTTCACCAGGTGCGTGCCCGGTTCCTAGTTAGGAACCAAAGGAACTTAAAAGAATTGGAAGAAAAGAGGGGAAAACAAGTGTAGAAAACGGAAAGGGAGGTGGGAGGGAGGAAAAACATTACAAATAAAGGAAAAGAGAGGAAGAAATACCTAAGTAAAGTTAAAAAAAAAAGAAACATGATAGGGAGGAGTTACAGGAACCGAGAAGTCTAATGAGTTAATCGTTTGACCGCAGGTGCAGTCAACATTTCTTTTGGGATTATCAACTTCTTAGTATAAACATTATTCTTTCTTTTGCTAACAAGCACTCGCATCAAAAGGCAGAGAAAAGGATCACCTTACTAATCCACTCATATTAAGATAACATTAATAAGTACAAATACTTACCGGTTTCTTTACTTCTGTCGAGGGTACTGGCAGAGAGGAACTCCGGAGGACCTGGAAAAGAGAAGAAGACGCTATTAAGGACCGGAATGTGACCTTATTTTTCTCTTCTCTAAACAAACTATTCTGTTTGAGTAAAGCATAAGTAAAGTTATATCTATCCTGAGTAGTTGCTTAACCCACGTTTGGTCACAAGTGGTGGAGAATGCAGGCAAATCCCCTCCATTGATACAAATGGATGCCCTAATAGAACATCTTGTCCAGAGTCAACGAAAACTCGAATGGGCTTTAAAACGCCAGATGTCTTCCGCAAATGCTGACCGAGAACTGCTTCGCGATGCATTGAAAACACAGACCGAACAGTTGACCAAATTAGCCCAGGAACAATTACAGTTGACCTCTGGTTTAACGAATTATAAAGCGATCCCATCTAGTGCCCCTATGGTGACTTTACAAAAACTACTACCCGGTGATGACCTTGATGCTTTTCTAACAAACTTTGAACGCATGGCAAGAGCATGTGCATGGCCCCTCGAGAAGTGGCCCTTTTATTTAGCACCACTGCTTCCCAGGGACGCCCAAGCAGCATATCAAACCGCCAATTCCGAAGGGAATGCCACTTATGATGAAGTAAAGAAAGTGATACTAGATAGTGCGGGCCTAGACGAAGAAGCCTACAGACTATGATCAGACAAGAAAGAGGGAAACCAGGTGACACCCGAAGGTACTATATTTTAAGCTGAAAACGGAGGTTGAAAAATGGCTGAGACCCCATGACCTTACTAAGGAGGAGATAGTAGAGAAGATTTGTCTTGAACAGTTCATAGAGGCACTTCCCCACCAAACCCGATGATTGCTACGTCAACATTCAGGACTCAGTAGTGAGCAGGCTGTTGAAATGGCCACTACTTTTTCAAGGTTCCAACCCCGGTTTTCCTCTCAAGAAGCGGATAGACACACAAAGAATTCCTCTAAAGCTGCTAACCTTCATCCCGAATGAAAACAAAATAAAGTGTCCAGTGAAAACAGGAGATCCATTCAAACTAAATTGGACTTTCAGGTCCCCTCTGATCGTCAGTGTTTTGAATGCGGTGAATGGGGCCATATAGCCCGTCTCTGCAAAAACAAGAAAGTCACAGACGAACCAATGGAGGTTAATTGTTCCCCATGCTCCGTTTACTTCACTCAAGAGATGGGACCCGTATTTCTTGTAAGTGTACAGATCAATAAAAAATGGACAATTGTCCTGTTGGACTCTGGGTGTAAACAATCAGTTGTGCAAGCAGAACTTGTTTTAACTTCCCAGGTTGTACCCGTGAAATTTGTACTAATTAGATCTGTACATGGGGACGTTAAGAAGTATCCCATTGCCAGACTGGTCCTTTCCACGCCCAATAGGACAACGGACTTAGGGGTACTTCCTAATTTACCTGAAGATATCATCCTGGGAACTGATAATACACATTTTTTAGAGATGTTTTATACGACGCTTACCCGAATAAAGGAAGCCTAAGACTCCAACCCCAAGAATGCCTTACTAGCTCCAGAACCCTGGATGGTAGACCGTAATTACCGTTTCACTCAGATGAACGATGTACTCCTACAACCCATTTGGGAGAAGGCCCGACAAAATAATACCCACGTTTTTCCCCATTTCCAAATAAAAAACAGACTTCTATATAGAATACCAGGGCCCACTGATCCCCCCTCAACTATTGGTACCAAAGGATTTTCAGGACAAATTATGTTTTATGCTCACTCACATTTGTTGGCCGGACATTTAGGACGTGAGAAAACGACTTAAGAAATCCTTGCAAATTTCTATTGGCCCGGTATCTTTGTCCATATAAAAAAGTACTGTCTAGAGTGTGAGGTGTGTCAGAAAAAAAATCCATACGTACCTCCTAAAGCAACCCTCCAACCCGTACCTATTATAGGCACCCCATTTGAGAGAATTGGGATGGACTTGATAGTCCCTTTACCGAAAACCACAAAAGGATGTCAATATGCCCTTGTTTTGGTCGATTATGCTACCTGCTACCCGGAAGCCTTTTCTCTTCGTAGCCCTGACACCAAGTCCATCGCGGGATATCTTATAGAATTTTTTTCCCGTGTCGGATTTCCTAAAGAAATCATTATGGATCAGGGCACCCCCTTTGTGTCCCGACTCATGACACAGATATGTAAGCAGTTGAATATCAAACATCTAAAAACTTCAGTATATCATCCCCAGACTGATGGGTTAGTTGAGAGATCTAATGGTTCACTCAAACTCCTTCTAAAGAAAATGTTATCTGGAGAAGGAAGACATTGGGACCAAATGCTCCCACTAGCTCTCTTCGTGTTGAGATGTCAGGTCCAGAGTAGCTTGGGTTGTTCCTCCTTTGAATTACTTTATGGACGAAAACCCTGAACCCTCTTAGAAATAACTCGAGAGGCATGGGAGAAAGATATAAAACCCGAAGCAGAAAACCTCTTAGAGTACACTCAACAATTAAAGGCCCGTATCGGAAAACTCCGGCAATTAGCTATAATACATTTCGAGAAAAGCCAAAACAAACAAAAGCAGATCTACGACAAAGGAAAAAAACTAAGAGTATACCAACCAGGTGATTGGGTTCTAGTACTGTTACCAAACTCTTCTCATAACATGAAATCTGAATGGAGAGGCCCCTTTAAAATTCTAGCAAGGGTTGGTAATCTTTCATATAAATTAAAAATGGGGAGACATAGAGAACAGACCTTTCATATCAACCTCTTTAAAAAATGGTTAGGACCCTTACCCCAAGACATACATACAGTACGTCTAGAAGATAATGTTCCAACCACTCTAGAACAGCTATATATTAACAATGAATTGTCTGGGGAACAAAAAGAAGAGCTGAAGAGAACATTACAACCCTTTCCTTTGATCTTTTCAGACACCCTAGGGAAAACACACTTAGCTCAACATTCTATTCCCACTCCCGAAGGAAGTGTGATAAAACAAAAACCCTATCCAATACCCGCAGCAAGACGACAAGCAGTGTTTGCAGAAATAGAAATGCTGAAGATGAATGTTATAGAACCCTCACAAAGTAACTGGTCTTCTCCCATAGTGTTAGTTCCCAAACCCGATGGGAGCATAATATTCTGCATAGACTTCCACGCAGTTAATAAGATCTCCAAATTGGACGGATACCCACTCCCCAGAGTTGACAAATTGATAGAGAGAATAAGAGATGCCAAATATATCACCACAATAGTTCTCATGAAGGGATACTGGCAGGTTCCCTTAAAAACTAAAGACTCCACGGAGCCCCTGCTACTTTTCAGAGATTAGTGAATGTTGTTCTCAAAAACCATTCGGAATACTCCTCTGCCTACTTAGATGATATCATTGTATTTAGTTGTTCGTGGGATGACCATTTGAAACATCTACACTCAATCCTGAATGACTTGACAAAAGCCAACCTTCACATAAACGCAAAAAAATCAAAAGTGGGCTTTAATAAAGTCAAATACCTGGGATACTTGTTAGGCAATGGACTGATTGAACCCCAAACCAAAAAAGTTAGAGCAATTACTGAAATTCTTTTTCCAACCAATAAAAAAGCACCACAGTCTTTCTTGGTAATGGTAGGGTATTATCGTAGGTTCATTCCTGGATATTCCATTATAGCTGCACCCCTGACCGATCTTTTAAAGAAAGGAACACCCACTGTCAGGTTCCAATATCCCACCAAAGATGCAATAAAGGCATTCCAGACTCTAAAGGAGAGTATCACCTCCGCCCCAATTCTCACCGCCCCAGACTTTACAAACGTATTTGTTCTACAAACGGATGCTTCTGATGTGGGTATAGGAGCTGTCCTCGCTCAGAAGGGCGATGAAGGTGTTGAAAAACCTATCCTATATATTAGCAGAAAAATATTTCCCTGTGAGACTGCTTATTCCACAATAGAAAAAGAATGCTTGGCCATTAAATGGGCAATTGAGAAACTCCGTTATTACTTTGAGGGTAAACCTTTTGTCCTATATACAGACCATGCACCCTTAACTTCGTTAAGCAGAAACAAAGGGAACAATCCCAGGGTTCTTAGATGGTTCCTCTCATTACAACCCTTTTGATTTGAGGTGCTCCATAAATCAGGTAAAGACCTAACAGGGCCAGACTTCCTATCACGTTTTCCCCTTTTTCCTGATCAGGAAAATCCAGGGATAGGGATATGTCACCAACCTGATGAGTCACTGGAGACCAAGGCCCACTCATTCTTCCTTGCCTGTCCCGGAAGTCAGGCAGAGGGTAGGAGTCACATCTCTCCACGCGACCCGGAAGAAGAAGACGGGAAAGAACGGCGTCCCAGAGAACGCCTACAAGAAGGGGAAAAACCGCTTCTCCAAGGAGAACTAGAAGAAAACGGAGGAGCCAGGGAAGCAGTGGAACAAAGCAACGAGCCAGTTCCTGAGGAAGCTGAAGTCCCGGGCAAGGAGAGAAAAGCACCGGCAGGAGTGGAGTCTCCTACCCGCCAGCTGTCTCTGGAACCCCGCCGCGTCCCAGGAGGGACGTGGCTTCACCAGGTGCGTGCCCGGTTCCTAGTTAGGAACCAAAGGAACTTAAAAGAATTGGGAGCGAACAGGGGAAAACAAGTGTAGAAAATGAAAAAGGAGGTGGGAGGGAGGAAAAACATTACAAATAAAGGAAAAGAGAGGAAGAAATACCTAAGTAAAGTTAAAAAAAAGAAACACGATAAGGAGGAGTTACAGGAACCGAGAAGTCTAATGAGTTAATCGTTTGACCACAGGTGCAGTCAACATTTCTTTTGGGATTATCAACTTCTTAGTATAAACATTATTCTTTCTTTTGCTAACAAGCACTCTCATCAAAAGGCAGAGAATAGGATCACCTTACTAATCCACTCATATTAAGATAGCATTAATAAGTACAAATACTTACTGGTTTCTTTACTTCTGTCGAGAGTACTGGCGGAGAGGAACTCCGGAGGTCCTGGAAAAGAGAAGAAGACGCTATTAAGGACCGGAATGTGACCTTATTTTTCTCTTCTCTAAATAAACTATTCTGTTTGAATAAAACATAAGTAAAGGGTATATCTATCCTGAGTAGTTGCTTAACCCATGTTTGGTCACAGTATGCCTTTATGATTCAACCTGGTACTCTGGTAGCACAACCCTGAGTGTTAATTCATCCCCATTATACATCCACCCTCCCGCGAAGGTATGTCATTTGACACTAGGTGACCCCACCTCCCCACAAGCATTACAGTCATGAAACTAATGTGCCCCTTTTCAATTTATTCCATTTAGGAATGACCCGGTCATTCCCAGTGGGATCTGGCACCCACCAAACGTGACAAGTAAGCTCTCACAGCACACACAAATATCCCTCCTCTTATTGCGGCAAGACTTCAATTGAATCTAATTTAATTCTCAAATGTTTGTCCCCCGTGCCATCCCAGACCCATCACTCCAGCCCTGGTCCTGAGGAGACCCCCAAACACACCAGGGGTTGAAAAACTTTGACACAAAGATGTCAAGGCCAATAGGAGCCTTAAAGACATGAGCACTAAATGACACTAGGTCACCCTAATGGACAAAACAACCAGAGGCGTCCAGTACATATTCCTGTATGGTCCTCCATTGACTAGAGACATTCACAGTGGGGCCTGAATAACCTGCACAAACTTTTAACTTAATTTCAGCCACACTTGCAATCGGTATTATTGAACTGGTGTTTATCCTACTGTATTTAATGCCTAGCACCCATTCCAATTTTGAGAAGAAATTTGTTTATTTCTAGTTTATAAATTCACTTTTCACTCACCGCTCCTACTGGTGAAGTATACGGCTCTTCTCTTTCTCAGTTTCCACCATTTATTGTTCCGAATATATAAATTGCTGACATACCTGTTTATGAATTATGTTTACAATGAATTGTGATGAAGTGGATTGACAGTCGTATGTGTTAGTATATCAGCAGTGCTCTCCGTCATTTATATGAACGAAAATTCATCCTTTTGAATCAAACAATACTGATATGATATTGATTAATATAAAACAATGTATTTTTTTCCATTGTTTTGAGGAGTAGTGCTGAATGTAAGCAGAGAAGGCAATACATGTTGTGCAATTGATGTTCTGGAGGCCCTGTCTCCCCTGCTTTAAAAGGACCAAACCCCATTCACATTTGCATTCTCATTGACAACATCATCAAGATCAACAGAAATAAACAAATAACACACATTCCCTTTCTTTGACCTGGAACCTCTGTAGGACATGCATAGCTAAGACTACACCACTGAATTTATGATGCAGACAGAATTCCACTGTGGTTTGGAAAAACATGTATATGCATAAATGGGCTTGCCCTCTGCGGGGAGTAATTGATCTCCTCAAAGTTACAAATGCTGCTTGGTAATTAAAAAACCCACTTTACTCACTCCTGCAGAGGATACCAAGAGCACATGGCTGGCTGAAAGATGAAGACTGCCAGAACAGCAGGATACCTGAAGCTATCTATGTCAGTTACTAGGAGTTAGGCAGGGCTTTTGGTCAAGGGTGATGGAAGATGCAAGTAATCATCAGTCACTATCGGCTAATTAGATTTACACAGTTTGTTAATTAAAAATATTATAAATATCATTCTTCATATTATATACACAATATATTTTACTAGTTCTAAATTATATTTGCCCATCCCATAATTTACTTTGTCTAACTTTTTCCCATGATTATATCTAGCCAGAGTTGGATTTCTTAGCATACAATGTCCAATATTCTCCTTTTCTCTTCTTAACACTTTGTCTTTTATTTCATTTCTCCTATTTTCTCCCCTTTCCTCTCTTATATGCAAGTTTTTTCTTTATATTATACTATATATGTTAAGTCACTAGACTATTGTGGGTCTATTAAAATGTATTATATTTTTATGAATTTATATACCTTTAATTTCTTAATAAAGAATTACGACACAAAAATAAATATTATAAAAAGCCACAATCCCTAAGGCAGTTGGGGGGACTGTTTGGCCCATCACATCCAGTGGGCACTCTGAGTTTTACATGGGCATGGGCACAATGTGAAGGTCAGACAAGGAAGAGTAACATGCAAAAATTGTGGTGTATGTAGATGAAGGGGACAGTACTTTAAAATCAGCCTTTAATTTGAAAAATATTAACTTTTTTGTTGCATAGCGGAATTCTACAGAAAAGGCTGATTTTGAAACCTTATGGGATACATAGTTTCTGATTCTCAAATTAATTAATCAGGCTCGAGAAGAGTTATGAAATACCTATGAGTGGAAAAAGTCCTGCATATGCTTGTGGAAATTTAAATTTCTAATTGTACAAAATCTATGAAGCATGCAGCCTTTCAGTGATGGTAAATGTACACTAGGGTCCTCATTACGATTAGCCTCCTAATTCTTATAGTGACTGCAACAGCAGTTACAGACCCTATTGAAATTATGAGACTGTCAGGAACACCATGGACGTAGGGTGACCAACTGGCATGGGTGCAAATTCAGGACAGTGAGTGTAAAAATTCAGGACAAAGGGTCAAAATTCAGGACAAAAATTCAGGACAGGAGGTCAAAATTCAGGACAAAAGGTAAGTTTTACAGACACATCAGAAGAGGTCACGCAATAGTATATAAGTAAATAAATAGACAACCACTTAAGCACAAGTGAAAAGAAGTTTATATTAGGTTGAGACAATTGTGCACCTCATGGTTTTTCAGTATGCGCGCAGCTTTGAGCAAATGTGCAGGTCTGTTTGTGGTAACAAAACTACCCCCCCACCTTTTCAGTCTCCCAGGAAAATGCCCTATGCCTGGTCCAGCCAGTCCGGCCTTGCTACCACCCTCCAATGGTGACCCTCCTCTTCACATAGACCCTCTCTCATGTGTATTTAATTCTTTTATAGTGCTACTCATCCCAAGTAAGTAGGACAGGGTGTTGGAGTTCGTTAAATCACACACATAATATATAGAGACAATGACTCCTATAAATGTGAAAGTCAATCTATAGGAAATGTACTTAAGATAATGGGGGTTACAAGGTGTAATCATTCTTTCATCCATTATTCAGTCTTTCACCATTCATTCTGTCCTTCCATCTGTGTGCCCATCCATATCAATATTCAACCATTTGCAAACCTATCCATCATCTATCCTTCCATCCATCCATCATTCCACACATCCATCCCTCCATCCACCCTTTCACTCATCCATCCCTCCATTCATCCTTTCAGCTTATCCATCCGTACACTCATCCATCCACTATTCCACTCATCCATCCATTCACTCATCCATCCAGCCATCTACCCTTTCACCCATCCAGCCATCCTTTCACCTACTCATTCATCTACCCAGTCACTCATCCTTCCACCCATTCACCCTTTCAGTCATCCATCCATCAATCCTCCCTTTCTCTCTCCATCCCTCTTTCATTTAGCCATCCATCCTTCCATCCACCCATCCATCTACTCATCCATTCATGAATCCATCCATTGACCCTATCACTCATCATCTTTTCACTCATCCATCCATCCTTTCTCTCATCCATCCACCCTTTCACTCCTTCACTCATCCATCCATCCTTTCTCTCATCATCCACCCTTTCACTCCTTCATTCATCCATCCATCCTTTCTCTCATCCATCCACCCATCCACCCTTTCACTCCTTCATTTATCCATCCATCCTTTCTCTCACCCGTCCACCCTTTCACTCCTTCACTCATCTAGCCACCCTTCTGTCCATCCACCCTCCCTTTCACTCACTCATCCAGCCTTACATCCACCCTTTCACTCATCCATCCACCCATTCACCCTTTCACTTATCAATTCATCAATCCATCCATCAGTTCACTCATCCATCCACCCATTTACTCGCCTGTCATACACCCTTTCACTCATCCATGCATCCTTTCACTCATCCATCCATCCTTTTACCCGTCCATCTACCCTTCCACCCATACATCCATCTATTTACCTTTTCTCTCATCCATCCTTCCACTCACTCATCCGTCCATCCTTTCTCTCATTATCCATCCATTCACCCTTTCATTCATCCATTCAGCCTTTCACTAATCCATCCAGCCATCCCTTCACTTACACACCTTTTCACATTAATTATGAGCTGAGCCTTTGTCTGCTGAATTGCAGACAGAAGAGGCCCACCAAGGACTTCACCCTGCTGTAGTTCCTTAAGCAAGGGATGGGGCAGGGGAGGGCTCACTATGCCCCTGTACATAGGCAATCCGAAAAAGTGGAAGTCATGAGTCATGCACACAGTGCAACTGTGACATGGTGTTGTTTCCAGGGCTTTAAGTGGGATGAAAAAACTGGGGGGGTCTCTCCAAAGGGGGTGTTCGATGTAATTAAGGGCATGGCTTAAAATACCTAAGCTAAAAATCTGTGCTTAGCATAGTGTGCCGCCCGACTGGTAATTTGCTGCTTCTGTCATTGCATCCAGATATATAACACAAGTAGTGTTACACCTACAAGCCAGAACTATTGGCTTTGTCAATGGTTGCTAGTTGCATAAATAAAATAAAAAAGCAGCAACCAAGGCTTTGTTGAATATAACATTGAAAATGCGTCAGTTTTAAAATGATGAGACAGTGAAAGACCCATTCCCCTTTTTTTTAAACTTGTTTCACCACCTTTTCATGAACTGGATTCTCACCTAGCAGCATGGGCGTTTTTGTTCATTTCTTCCACCTGACTGAATGTCCTGCCCTAGACTGAGGCAGGAGGAAGCCCACCACATGCAGTAAGAGCACAGACTGGCCCATTGTCATTCTGTATATGGCAATCAACCGCAGACAGAATGACAATGGGCGGGGTGGAGCTGCTCTTGTGCTCAGAAGAGTGCGAGGCGGCCCCATCAGGAGATGAGGCTTCTGGCAGGGGAACAGTGATGTTCCCCAATGCCCAAAATTGCGGACAAAAGGCGTCCGTAAAAGGGATCATCACGGACAACAGACATGAGATCCAAATTACGGACGGTCCGTGAAATTTACTGACGGTTGGTCACCCTACATGGACGTCTTTACTTTAACACAGAGATTTCAGAAGCTGAAAGTGACTCAAAGCAACTGATATGGTTTTAGTAAAGCAAGTGAGGAATTACTGGGGCAATCATCCCAGAATTACCAATACTACCAGTAATTCCTTATTTCTTAGTGGACCTTCAAGCTCCAATTCATAAAGGGCCTGGAGTTTCCACACTCCTGCCACTGCTGGTATCCCGGTATTGGTAACTCCAGGGTTAGGGACATACAGGCCCATTTTTTCAGGATGATGAGAATGAAAACTTAAGTGTAACATTATGGCAAATTGCAATTTTAGTATGAGAGGTTTGTGTACATTTTAGAGGTTTTATGTTGTGCCATTATTTTTAATGGCATTTCCTTATATCTTTGCTAAAAGAACAATTGATGGACAGAATGCAGAACAATGTTATACATTCACTCCAATGGGGTGTGGCCAAGCAGGCTACGATGGCAGACGTGCCGAGCTGAGGCTCCGATATCGGGCACAAATCTCTCCATCCACACCGCACCTAGGCGGCCGAAAACGAGCCCACAGGTGTCGGAACACTGCAGGAGGCTGACCCAGGGCTCCCCATTTCAAAAACACCAGGATTCACAGCTAAAACGAGTCCCAAGAGGTTGCGGGCCTGTAGACAAGTTGGCGACCGCCATAGCCCGGAGCTCACACTCGACCGGGTGAGGTCCGTGACCCAGTGTCGAACCCCACAGCTGTGACTGGGGTGAGCAGTGACGGAACCAATACTGCGGCGAAGCCGCTGGAAGCCCAGGAAAAGCAGCAAAGAACAGGACAGGCACAAACCAGAACCGTCCCGTCGCTCCATCCCCTCCCCCCACATCGGAAAACAACGGGGGCAGTCGAGAACCGCCGAGACGCGAAGATCTTCTGCCATTGCCCCGCTGAACAGCAGAGACCCGTGGATGAAGCGGGGCGGACGGAGAAGCGCTGTGAGTACTGCAGCAAGGCACGCCTGATCTCAAGATGGCAGCTGGCAAGCGCTACTGATGATTCCCAGAGCCCGGCGCGCATGGCAGCAGCCGAAGGGAGGGGCCTCAGAAGCAGCATCAAGACGCTGAGGTCATCCGGCGGCAGACCGGGCGGGAGATGTGGCGCCATATGAAGTGAGGGGCGGCAAGGCTCTTGCAGAGGCCAAGGGTGCCAGCCCCTCCCCCCCTCTCCCAAACACAGAACAAGTGACAGCGTTCCTAACTGCGCCCAACGGCGCGAAGAATCGACACCGCAGCCCGGAGGCCAACAGAAGCTTCCCCAATCACGGTGGAGCAGCAGAGAGGCCCCCAGGGAGTAACGAGAGCCCACAGAAGAGATAAGGAAACCGGGGAACCACAAGGTGCACCAGGGTCAAGCATGGCTGGAACCAAGATGGCGGCCAAAGAGCTACACAAACGGCCCCGGCAATAGGTGCGAACTCCTGCACACAGAGAGAGAGAGTCTCAGCAGCAGCAAACCAAGCACGTAGACAATTGACTGCAGGCTACACAGGAGGAATAACACAGAGGGAGGGTCAACAGTCACTCGCTGAGGTCCATCGCACAGGCCCTCCCCTCCACCCCCCTCTCATCCCCAGTCCCTGGGAATAAGGGACAGAAACGAGGGGGAGACCACGTGCTGCAAGGCGCGAACACCTGTGGCCCGCTCAACGAGCAGCAGGAGCCTCCTCAGCAAGACAACGAAAAGGAGTGGCCCACACGTGCGAGAAATCAAGCTGGGCCAGAGGACACAAAGGTGGCCAGTGGTACCAATGTGAACTCGAAGCCAAGCGGTGACAGAAGACACAAAGGTGACCAGCTGCCCACGCTGGTGAACCCCAGAACCGGTGCACCCCCCCACGAGTACCAAGGACATCGCAAGAAGACGGCTCCAAGAACGGGCAGCCCTTTAGCGCGCGTCCCAAGAGAGAAGGTACCTACAGCCCCCGTGCACCTGCCCGGTAAGCCAATGGAACGCCATCCAGACTGGAGATCCACCAAGCAGTCACCCTCTCTCCTGGTGACAGTGCAAGATCCCTCCTGAAGACCACACAAACCCCAGACCGGCAGAATGGGGAAACAACGCGTCAATGTAAGCTCAGCGACATCGGGTACTACACAAGACACTTCTACGGGTGACAGACCACCACTTAAAGAAGCAACAGCCCCAAGAGAACTAACCCTTTTGGAAAAGATGGACAAAGTGCTAGCAGCTATTGAACACTCTAGGGTATCAATGGAGGAAAGGCTCGGTACCCTGACCACAGACATCAGCCAGCTCAGGGAAGACCATCGCAAATTAGCAGACAAAGTGTCGGACGGGGAGAAAATAATCGCCACCATGCAACCTTCAATCAACACTCACCAAGAGACTCTGCAGACCCTACTGGGTCGAATGACCACCATGGAGGAGCGCATAGATGATCTGGAAGGTCACTCGAGACGCTGCAACATTCAAGTTTTAGACTTCCGGAGGGAATTGAAGGCAACGACCCCGTGGTGTACATGGAGACATGGACCAAATCATTCACCCCGACCACTAAGCACACAGCATTCTTCTCCATCGAAATGCCCACAGAGTACCGGCCCGTAGACTCCCACCCGGCGCCCCGCCTTGACCGATGCTGGCAAAATTCCTGCATTTCGGAGACTGTGATGTGGTACTTAGAGCAGCCAGACAGCATGGCCCCATCCACATCGAAAATAAACAGATAATGTTCTTCCCGGACTACTCCCGAGCAGTGCAAGACCAACGGTCCTCGTTTCTCGAGGTAAAACGTTGTCTCCGGCTGGAAGGAATACAATACTCCATGCTGTTTACAGCCCGTCTCAAAATCATGCACGAAGGTACCACCACATTTTTTATGGACACAGAAGAAGCCAACGACTGGGCAGACCAACACTGCAAGAAACACCCCAGCGCAAATGCCAAGTTTGTTAGGCCCCAAACACACAGCGCACCAGCAGGCGCCGGCCAAAACAACAAAACAGAAGAAAAGACTCAGACGTGCACACCCATTCCATGGGCTCACCTGACCTGGAACAAATTATACAGGAACGACGAAAAGCCCTACAAGCCGCAGCAGAGCTCAGACCCTCCTCCCCCACAATGGACTTGGATAGAGGCCCGCACATCTTTTCGTCAGGGGAGGAAAACAGCAGTGAAGGCTTGATCTCAAGGGGGGACTCAGTGACCCTACCACTGGTCACACCACAGAATACTGACACCCTGATATGAATAAACATCAGTAGTCTATGTAAGCAGGGAACCCCTGAAAGTTGCATTATAATGTAACTCGAGGTATGTGATTAATCGCACCGCTAGCACAGCGACCAAATGCTCCTTCACCAGGCCAGCTAGCGCGAAACGATCCAGCAAATGCCCCTAAGGAGAGCCACCTCGCTGACATGCACCACTACCCCCACACTACGTTAAAGTTCTCTTTTTACACAAGAGCAAGTTTGGACGTATCGCTTGTTGCGATAGGTCCCCAGTATTGGGATTGTTACCCACCCTTGTTGTCTCCCCTCATGATGTCACACATCACTACAATGTATTCTTACATGTACACAATTAAGGGGCCGCAGCTAAACCAGGAAAGCAAGGGGAGCCTAAGGAAGGGAGGTGGGTTAAGACTTGATGCCGTGCTTGACTATACTCCCCCTCTAGACTCCACCCAATACCATATGGCACATAAAGGAAACCTCACCATCCTAACATTAAACGTGCAAGGCATGCACACGGCACGCAAGTGATACTCAATTTATGCATACATAAAGTGACAGAACGCGCAGATCGCACTGCTACAGGAGACCCACCTGGTAGCAGGAGAGTTAGAAAAACTGCGTAAGTGCTAGCGCGGGATATTGTGTGCCACAACATACTCGACCTATGCACGAGGAACCCTTATCTGGATCCGACCGGGGGTCCCATACCAGGAAATATCCAGAACAATCGACACCGAGGGTCGCTACGCTCTTACACAGGGGCTCCTAGATGGTCAGCCAGTAGTCCTAGGAAGCATTTACGTGCCTAATACTGACCAGAGTAAATTCTGGGAAGCACTTTCACTCCCATTAAGCTTACACACTCAAGCACCATGGATCCTTGGAGGGGATTACAATTGTGTACAAAATACGCTCCTAGACAGATCCTACCCCCCCACCCTGCCTCCCCAATAACAGCATAGGCCAAAAGCTTCACAGCATGGACAACACAGTGGGCCCTAACAGACGCCTGGCGCTCCAAATACCCGGACACACGGCTTTACTCATTCCACTCGATACCACATGATCTCAAGGTCCGCCTAGATAGCTTCCTCTGCTCACCCCCCATATTGCCCAAGATACAGGAGTCCGATTACCTAGGCAGATCATGATGCCCACACAATCACTCTTGCATGGTGTCCGCCCAGACCACCTGTTCCCACCTGGCGCCTACCCTAAGAATAATTGAAAAAAGGGGTGAAAGATCCCGATCCCTTACTGGCCATATATTGAGCAAAGATTTTCCTCTGCGGGGCTTGCCCTTGACAGGGGGAAACCCCTGACCCCCTAATGTAAGTAAGGTTCAAACAGGATTGTCAGGGCAAGACTCGTTTCCTGTATTCTTTATGGAAAAATTCCAATCACACATTGGTTCATTTTGTAGGATATTTATAATTGTGTTCTATCCGTGATGGTGAATGAGAAAAAACACAGCCAACACGTGTTTCACCCCTTTACACGGCCATCCGGCCTGGGGCTTCTTCAGGGCGGTTTGTAAGAAAACAATATAATTCAGGTCGTCTAGGTCATGTGGATTCCAAAGAATCTCTAAATTTCGGGCATAATGCCGCTTCAAATGGATGCAGATGACTGACTGCATCCATTTGAAGCGGCATTATGCCTGAAATTTAGAGATTCTTTGGAATCCACATGACCTAGACGACCTGAATTATATTGTTTTCCTACAAACCGCCCTGAAGAAGCCCCAGGCCGGATGGCCGTGTAAAGGGGTGAAACACGTGTTGGCTGTGTTTTTTCTCATTCACCATCACGGATAGAACACAATTATAAATATCCTACAAAATGAACCAATGTGTGATTGGAATTTTTCCATAAAGAATACAGGAAACGAGTCTTGCCCTGACAATCCTGTTTGAGCCTACCCAAAGAATGCCTGGACGACCTGGTATTTAGGCAAACTCAAGCAGAGCACATACGGAATTATTTTCGAGAGAACACACACACAGCCACCACCTGTGCAATGGAATGGAACGCGTTCAAGGTCGTGATCAGAGACACATGCATACAGCACATCACAGGGGTGCATAAAACCCTAGAGCAAAGCATAAGTGAAAAGGAGCGCGCACCGGCCGGGTTAACACAAGCAGCAGGTAAAAACGAGGCCACGCCGGCCCAAGTAGCGGAAGCTAATACCGCATACGCAGAGGCACTAGCAGACCTCCGCAGATACAATTTTAGGGCGCACGCAGCTAGGGTACACAAAGAAGGAGACAGAGCAGGTGCACTACTGGCGTGGCTAGTGAAACAGGACACAACCTTTCCACCGATCGCGGCGATACAAAGCACAGTGGGCAACCTATTTCATTTACAAGCCTCCATCCTAGATGTATTCCTGCAACACTATATGCTGCTCTATGCAGCCTCTGACCCAGTAGACGCGGAGCGACTCAATAGATTCTTGGATGCGCATTCCTTACTCTGCATAGCGCGAAGTGACCGACACACCCTAGATGAACCAATTACCGTGACAGATGTCACACAGGCACTGCAGGCTTTGGCCACGTGTCAGGCTCCTGGGCTAGACGGCCTCCCACTAGAATTTTTCTGCACCTTTTCCGTGCAGTTGGTCCCCCAACTGGTGAAGCTGTTACAAGCAGCCCTAGATAAGGGCGAGCTACCGCAATCCATGTGTGAGTCGGTTATAGTCTCCTTCCTTAAACCAGACAGGGACCCCATCATGTTGGATCATATCGACCCATAGCCCTGTTACCAGCAGACTACAAAATATACAGGAAAATACTGGCGGACAGATACTCCACAATCCTCCCAACACTGATACACCCAGATCAGTGCGGGTTTGTGCCAGGGAGAAACACCTCCTATAACATAAGGCGCCTGTTTCATGTCCAGGATCAGATTTGGAATCAGTTCCCCCATGTGGTGTGCCTTGTCCTGGAAAAAGCCTTTGACACCCTCCTGTGGCCCTACCTCCTGCAGGTCATACAGCGGATGGGAGTGGGACCCTGCCTGCTCGCATACAGCAAACTCATATACTCCAAGCTGAACTCTAGGGTGAAACTTGGTGTTATATCCTGATTATTTAGTATATGTTTCCCAGCTTAGCTATCTCCTAGCTGCTCAGCCAGTGTGAGTGTTGACAGTGGAATGTTGCTGTGACTGTGATGCTTGGAATGCTTGGGTGACTGTGTGGATGAGTGGTGACAGTTGTAAGATGGGCTGAGCAGCAGTCAGGCTGCTCCTGTTGGGGCTGGAGAATAAGGAACACCAGACTAATGGACATTTGTACATAATTACTATCCTGCAACAAGAAGTTAATAAAGGAATACTTAAAAGATAACTCGGCTACGTCTGGTAAAATACAACATATTTTTGGCGACGACCTGGACTCAAGTGTACTTCTGGTTTTAAAGGAACTGTCTATGATTTGGACCAGGAGAAACTTAATTAACCAAGAGAAACAAAATGTAAAGCATCAAGAATGGAGCTCCAGGCAAGCCAGCCCCACCAGTGTCCCTGTCAGCAGACGGCCCCAGCCTGGACATGCTTCATTGGACTTTTAAAAATGACATTAATCCATGTGGGTAAGTGGTGCGAGTCTCACTACTTCCACATCTCAATTTGGGTATTTTCGACATCCAAATGGATCTACACATTTTGGTGGTGCTTAGAAGCATACAAGTTGTATATCTGTGGCGTTTACAAGCACCATGGGCATATGGATGTGTGCACTGGAAGGGAGAATACTGCACACTGTGGGGCCGATTCCGATTCAGGCCGGAAATCACTCCGACCGAGCCGGACCCGGAGAGATTTCCGACCGAATCGGACTCTAGCAGCCCGACCGAACGAGTACAATGCGTACGCATGCTATCGGACTCGATTCGGTCGGACTCCCATTGAAGTCAATGGGAGCCAGTCGTACAACGCGTACGCGGGCTCCCATTGACTCTATGGGTGCGAGGCGAACAAGGGCGCCCCCTACAGCGGGTACGCGTCAATGCGAATTGTGCAGTACATGCACAGGTAGGGGGGACCCATGGGTCCCCCGTGTGTGCGACTCGCGCGGCTATGCGTACAGGGGGGTCCAACACGGACCCCCAAAGTCCGGCTCCGACTGCCCTTTGGAGCCGGACGGCGCGAGTCGGTCGGACTGCTCAAGGCGCGCATCCTACTTGCCCGGCCGGGGAACGTCTCCATTGCGCGGTGCGAGCCGTATCCGTGCGAGTCGGTCGGATCGGGTCGGACCCGCGTACGAGTCGGTCGGCGATTTCACGAGCGCTTGCATCGTACTCGCTCGCCCGGATGCACGTACGAATCGGTCGGGAAAGAGGGCTCCGAATCGGATCCGGTTAAGCCGAATCCGATTCGGTGCCCTACCCGGCCGAGATCGGAATCGGCCCCTGTGTCTTTGTGCCTTTTGAATTGGTCTTTGACAGTGTTGGATTTGAGGAGGCAATGTCCTGTCTTCTCACCATGTGTTTCCATTGCTTGGGGAATGCAGTGTTTATTTTGTTTTGGAACATGGTCTCTGAACCGGCGACAGGATCGAGCCATTTGCGGTGAGATCTTTTCTTTATCTTCTATGTTTAACGCTTTGGTGAGCTATGGACAATACATATGTTTTAATTTGTGCGTCCCCCAGACTGATGGCAGTTTAATCATTTTGCTGGCAATTCAAATTGATAGCAAGAGTCGTTCACAGCATGCGCAACCTTACCTGCAGCTTCGTCGCGCGTAGCAACTGAGAAATCTTTTGTGCTTCTACGCTGCTGCTGGCTGCCGTGGGACGCTTGCTGGCATCAACGCGCTTTGAGCCACCCGGTAAGCGTCAACAGTGCATGCCGCCATTATGGGTTTGGCGGTAGCACTCTACTTGTTTTGCTGTACCCGATGCCATCTGCCGCGTCTAACGCATGTGTGCCATGCACGCAAGCTGCAGGATATGGAGTGTCCCGTAATGCCTATTTTGTGTTGAATCACGTTCGGACAATTGCTAACGGCGCCGGTAACAAGAACGGAATTTAAAGCAAACTGGATATTTCACTGGTTCACAGTGTACTGCTGCTCCCGACTGATTTCAGAAGAAAAGGATCGATGGGTAAAGTAACAGTGGCTGGTGGTCATGTTTATCTACGTTTGACACTGGTGTTGATGTTCTATTCAGACAGCTCAACAACAAGCCTACTTGGTGTTATATCCTGATTATTTAGTATATGTTTCCCAGCTTAGCTATCTCCTAGCTGCTCAGCCGGTGTGAGTGTTGACAGTGGAATGTTGGTGTGACTGTGATGCTTGGAAGGCTTGGGTGAATGTGTGGATGAGTGGTGACAGTTGGAAGATGGGCTGAGCAGCAGGCAGGCTGCTCCTGGTGGGGCTGGAGAATAAGGAACACCAGACTAATGGACACTTGTACATAATTACTATCCTGCAAAAGAAGTTAATAAAGGAATACTTAAAAGACAACTCGGCTACGTCTGGTAAGATACAGCACTTGGACACCACATGTCACCTTCATTCCCGATACTCAGAGGCACGTGTCAGGGCTGCCGCTCTCCTCTCTGCTCTTTGCAATGGCGATGGAGCCACTTGCGATCCACCTCCGCAAGGAGGGAGAGAGTTGGGGCATCCCAATTGCGGAAACTATCCACGCGGTCTCCTTGTATGCGGATGACGTACTCATCTACATCCGAGACATCACGTCGGATCTCACCCCAATATTTAACACTCTATGAGACTTTGAGGAGGTAGCGGGCCTAAGGGTAAACTGGGCCAAGTCCACAATATATCCACTCTCAGACAGCCTCCCCCCTCAGAAAATACAATTGGGCGGCATAGATGTCTCATGGAGGGCCCAAGCAGTAAGCTACCTAGGTATACGATTGTACCACACGCTGCAAGACATGTATGAAGGAAATCACCCAAGGGCACTGGCCAGAATCAGATCCTCCGTGAACTTCTGGAAGGATCTCCCCCTGGTCCCCATCGGAAAAATTTCAGTGGCCAAGATGATACTGGTCCCGCGATTACTGTATTATTTTACTAATCTCCCAGTCGTCCCCCCGTCCCTTCTTTCGGGAGCTGGATACCCTCCTCAGAACCCTTATCTGGGGAACGGTACGCAAGCGAATTGCCCTCGCCAAACTGCAGCTACCCATGGACCAAGGAGGTCTGGGTGCCACTTCCTTCGAGGCATACTTCCTCGCGGCCCAACTACAATGGGTGTCACGGTGGACAGCGGGCCGCGCATTAGTGGAAACTCTCACAAATGCAGGGCCAATTCCAACCCCTACCATACACCGCATGCTATTTCCCAGAGCTGGACCAATACAGGAGTGTCCAAAAAAGAGAGAGAGGGGTCCTACTCTCCAAAGGGACAGGACACCAAAATGACACAAGGTCTAAAATAAATTCCCTCTGGGAAACAACAATAGCATACTAAACTGTGCACTCATCACCTGCAAAATCAATCACCTGGAGAATATAGCAGTAGCCAAAAAATCCAATGTATGAATGTTTATTCATCAAGTACATGTAATTGTTAAAAATGGTTAAAAGAGAGTCAATCAACTCTGATATTAAAAACACAATTTCATCAGCAATAATTGCAAAATGCAAAGCAAAATATAAAACAAAGTGCAAATCAACTGTATCGTTCCAAAACCAACAGTGATGATCAATTCAACATATAAATGATATTCTTATCTTATAATGTCTGAAAGAGCATCAATAGGTATGTACAAAATGTATTTATAAAGAAGACCAAGAAGCGACACATTTCGGTGGTATCAGCAGGTCCAACCACCCTCTTCAGGCTTTACATTAAAAAATATCCCAGCACTTTGAATCGTGATCTAGGCGTATGGGCTATTTAACGGGGAAGAATTTCCTCAAGAAATCTATTCTTCACGACCATATAGTAACACCTTTGACTGGAAGTTTCACCAATTCCCAGAAATGTGACAGTGAGTTACTATCACAGCATAATCCAAAAATGTCCTCCACAGAAAATAATTCATGTGATTGAGCGTCCCGTTAATCATGTCCTATATTGGTAAGCACAGATTCCTTTTTGGGTTATTTGGATATGGACTCAGTGCTATACTTCTCTTGTGGCTATCGTTGTCGTTTTCACCACTATGAATATGTAAAACCAAAAACCGGGACTAAAAAATCTCTGCGTCTGTTCGTTTTACCTCGTTCTCGTACAGGAGTGCCCACTCCAGGTGACAGTTGCACGCACATGCCTGAAACGGGTACACAAAATGAAACGGGAGGCACCCATGTACTCCTCCATCCAACCACTGGTAGGATTCCCCAATGTTCACTACACAGAGCCAGCGCTGCATGCGTGGAAGGAACACTCAATCACGGAGGTAGGCTCCTTTTATGTGAATGGGCAACTACAGACATTTGTAGAACTTGCAACGGACACAGACCTCCCAAAGAGACAATTCCTCTTACACAGGCAGCTACTAGAAGACTGCCGCCCTGTGTGGCACACAATAGATACGGAGCCGCCCACGCACCCAGTTATACACGCAATCCTGCAGATGGGCCCCGGGCGACACCTGGTGACATGGCTATATAAGGCGTTGCGAGCACTGAACTCAATCTCTCTCACTCCACTCTGCGAGAAATGGGAGACTGAGATCCAGAGACCACTCCACGACAAAGAATGGGAGCGGGCACTGGAGTTCCTCAAAAAATGTCCAACTACCGCTTCAAAAACATACAATTCCACATACTACACCGTGCCTAACTGAGACCCGAAAAGCTTTAACATTACTACCCAAACACCCCCTTCACTTGCCCAAGATGCCCAGAACCCAACGTGTCCTTTCTCCACATGTTCTGGGACTGCCCAAAGCTCCAAGCTTATTGGACCAAAATACACGCCACCCTTCTAGCAGTCACAGGGCTTACAGACATTAATACGTGGGAGGCCTGCGCTCTAGGCATAACCAAACGCCAAAAACACCAAAAAGTAGAGACACGCTTTGCATCCCTAGCGATCCTCATAGCCAAGAGAAGCATAGCAATGCATTGGAGGGCGCCTGGAGGGCCACTGCTAGCGGCCTGGAGAGGGGCAGTGAGAAAATGGGGGGCCTCGGAGGAGGAGACGCTTAGGACAGAAGAAATAAAGGCACCCGCAAACACCACATATCCATACAATGGGCGACATTACTTCACTCCTTTAAGCAGGAAGCAGCAGGCGAGCCACCGTCGCAAGGCATCCTGTCCAATACAGGAGAGACACGTCATGAAACAACCCAGTGCAACCCCCCCTTAGTGTTGACAGGCGGGAGGGCA
Organism: Calotriton arnoldi; assembly: GCA_963921515.1. Taxonomy (NCBI): domain Eukaryota; kingdom Metazoa; phylum Chordata; class Amphibia; order Caudata; family Salamandridae; genus Calotriton; species Calotriton arnoldi. Next base: position 734,495 of record CAWUFW010008900.1, on the reverse strand, counting down.
CGGCCCTGAGTCGAGCACGTACAGTAACCAGCGCACCCCGCTTCGACATTCCCACCTCACACCAAGACCCACACAGCCCGAAGACCAAGTGTTGCGAATCAGCCCACCGGCCCCAATAATAACACAGTATCTTACACACAGTGCACCCCAGTTATAGTTTCAGTTGAAGAGTTCAGTTCCTCATTTAGAACACAATAAGTGGTGTATCCCAACACCAGCACAGCAGATCAACGCAGAGTCCGCGGTACATTATACAGGTAATGCCCTAAGCCCTCATGCATTGAATTAGCATGCCCCCCCACAACAGCAGAAACATTAGGATAAATAAACTCTATGTTGCTACGGACTGCTGACATAACTATCTACCTGATGATATGATGTAAACTCGTACTGTGTTTATTCTTTGATCATATAAAATGTATGTACTCTGCGCAATAACAAAATGCCAATAAAAATTATTTTACAAAAAAATACATTCACCCCAATACAGAGATCTGGGCCTAAATCCATTGTTTTTTTGCTCCCCATGCCATTCCAGTTTGAACCCAGCCATATGCAAATCAGTCTTGATCCTGCGCCTAATGGGAACAGTCCAGCCCGAACTGCCAGGCCAGGTCCTCCCTGGACCGGAAACAAGCATCCTAGGACCGGTTTCGGGGTTTCACCCCTCATCAGCCAGGATAGCTTGATTCCAGTGGCATGGAGAGCACAGGACCCACGTCTGGGCATGCACGTCCCACTCGGGGTGACAAATGCAAAAAGAACAATTGATGGACAGAATGCAGAACAATGTCATACATTCACCCCAGTACAGAGATCTGGGACTAAATCCATCGTTTTTTTGCTCCCCATGACATTCCAGTTTGAACCCAGCCATATGCAAATCAGTCTTGACCCTGCGCCCAATGGGAACAGTCCAACCCGAACTGCCAGGCCAGGTCCTCCCTGGACTGGAAACAAGCATCCTAGGACCGGTTTCGGGGTTTCACCCCTCATCAGCCAGGATAGCTTGATTCCAGTGGCATGGAGAGCACGGGACCCACGTCTGGGCATACACGTCCCACTCGGGGTGACAAATGCAAAAAGAACAATTGATGGACAGAATGCAGAACAATGCCATACATTCACCCCAGTACAGAGATCTGGGCCTAAATCCATAGTTTTTTTGCTCCCCACGACATTCCAGTTTAAACCCAGCCATATGCAAATCAGTCTTGACCCTGCCCCCAATGGGAACAGTCCAGCCCGAACTGCCAGGCCAGGTCCTCCCTGGACGGGAAACAAGCATTCTAGGAACGATTTCGGGTTTCACTCCTCATCAGCCAGGATAGCTTGACTCCAGTGACATGGAGAGCACGGGACCCACGTCTGGGCATACCCATCTCACTCAGGGTGAGAAATGCAAAAAGAACGATTGATGGACAGAATGCATAACAATGTCGTACATTTACCCCCGTACAGAGATCTGGGCCTAAGTCCATCATCTGTGGGTCTTTTGCTTTCTCGTCCTAGGTGCGCCGGGTATGCCCAGACGTAGGTCCCGGGCTCACTGTGCCACTGGATTCAAGCTAGCCTGGCTGATGAGGGGTGATGCTACGAAAACGGTCCCAGGATGCTTGTTTCCGGCTTGGCAGTTCGGGCTAGACTGTTCCCATGAGGCACAGGGTCAAGACTGATTTGCATATGGCTGGGTCTAAACTGGGGTGGCATGGCGAGCAAAAGAACAATGGATATAAGCCAGATCTATTGACTAGGGTGAATATTTGATTTGCTCTGCATTCCATCCATCATTTGTGTGTCTTGATTTCCTAATATTTTTGGACCATTGCGATGAATTTGCACAAAGCTTTGCAAAACCAGTAAATCAGTTTGGTGTGGCATGGCAAGATTTGTGCTGATCCGTCAAAGGGGGTGTAGGGATAAAGGGGGGTGGGGGCAAAAATGTGCCATTTCCCATTTTAACTTCAATGGTATTATTTGCATTCTTCTACAGGAAAAATAGAAGCTGAACAGAATGCACCAAATGTGGCATCTAAGTAGAACTTTACTCACAGGAGTAGCTTTGCTTACTTTGTGTAAATCCATGCAGTAGTTTTTGAGAAATGTGCTTTAAATATGCATTAGGTGGGCTTGAGTGGGGTAAAAAGTTAGAGATGATCTACCAAACCTGATTTCACAGACCATCGATGGACTCAGTTTAAAAAAAATAAAAACATTTGATTGGATGAGGGATCGTTTTCTCCCCTCATTCATTTTGGGTATGCTGACCCAAAGCTCAGCCCCAGGCTCTGAGTGTCTAGCTGCAATTCTGAAAGGTTTATTGAGCTCAGCATTACAGGACATGAGGCTCGGTTCACACCTTCTAAAAAAAAGAAATAATGGCCAAGTTTGGGGTTTCCCAATAGACCACGCCTGCAATCGAAATTTAAAAACATAGATTTTGCCACTGGATTTGTGAACCCTGAAGCAGGGCTCAGGGACCTTCAGCGATGATCTGAGGGTCTTGAACCCTATCTCAGAGTCTGCAAACCCCATGGCTAGCATCTTGAACCCATGCCGGGCCCCCTTATGGGTCCACAGAAAAATAAATGGATTTATGAACCCTGTGGGAGATCCAGTGAGGGTCCAGATGCTTCTAGGGGTTTTTACTTTGTTACTACTGGGTTTCATGAACCTCCTCAGAAAAGAAAAAATATCATAAAAAATAATAAAAACCATTTAAAAAACGAAACAAATAAAAGGGTTCCGCCCTGCAAGGCCACCTGAAGGCTGTTCACTGTGCAGTATAGGCTACCACAGCAGATTGGGCAAAGCCTTGCGGTTAGCACCTGCTGTGCATGGCCAAAGGCAATGTGCAGTTGTAGGGTATACTTTTATAGAAGCTGCATATAGTATCATAAAAAAACTGAGATGCACAGTACAGTTAAAGTAAAGGTGTGCTTAGAATTACTTAGGATACACCTCAACATATGTTTAAAACAACCTATGCATCACGTCAAAAATATAGTAAAATTGAAAATATGGTTACAAAACACAATCTACAACCCTATGAAATTCACCACTTATGGACAGCTCTGCAATCCCTAGCTGGCACCTATGCAATGCATAACTCATGCACCAGATGCAGAGTCTATGATCTCACAATATTTTTATCAATAAGTATCGGCACCTATAAAACGTTATTAAACAGCAAAACATATTGAAACCAATTAATAATATTATATTCATAGTTGTTGCAGTAACAGTGTCAATGATAATTTGATATGTAATGTGGTCTATCTATCTATCCAGCTATCTATCTATCTATTGACTGAGAGTTTTCATAGGAAAGGCATTTTTTTGTTTTCTTAGCTTTGGTGTTGTTCAACAAATCTGCCCAAACCATTCCAAAACTACGTACATCGACTTTGGGTTCCTCACAGCAAGTCTCATGGAAGTTCGTTTAGTAATGCCAAGAAAAATGGGGTCCCCTATTTCAATTCTCATATGATTGTTGTTTATTGGTACAGTAAAAAACGGCTAAACAGAATTGCACCAAGGTTTTCAAAAAGGTAAAACCATAATCATTGAAGTGCATTTGCTTGGTTTGGGGTAAATCCATTCAGTAGTTTTCAAAAAATTAGTATTTAAAAAGGTGCTTGGGAAGGGCATTAATAGGTAAACCTTTAGAGATATTAGGACCACTAATTTGCAGGACCTTTGCCAATTTGTGAATCCTCAGCCAGATTCACAAGACCAGTTAAAAAAAATAGAGGCATCCAATTAGACTAGGGAGCTTTTTCTCATTGTGGATTTGTGAATCCACCATGTTCTGATTGGCTGGCCATCATAGAAACATTTCTGTTGTAATTGCCATTACCCAACATTGTGCCTGAATACTGTGCTGAAAAAAAAACCATAACAATAAAAAGGACATAAAGGGACAGGATGAGTACACCCAGATTCCCCAGGCACATGTGGTAGACCAAATTAACCCTCTGGTTCTAAAATCATTTAAAAAAAAAAAAAAGGAATTCTGTTCTGAGATTCTCAAATCCTACACTGGATTCTGAACCCTTCCTGTAGATCCTACTGGGCCGCAAGATTCACAAATCCAGGAAGAAATAAAAGAAATAAGGTATTTAGAGCACCCTGCTATGCTTCTCCAAAAGCTCAATGTGGGGGATGGCCACAAATGGCAGGGTGGGAGCAAGCCCTCGTAGCAGCACAGGCTCCGTGGCCAACTGCCCCAAAATGCATAGCTGAAGACTGTGCACACTGGGCTTTTGCTGCCCACCGAGGTCACAGACAAAGCCTTACCAACCCACCTGTCCAAGGTCAAAGGCGGTGTGCGGGAAGGGTTGGCCACCCACAGAGAGTTGGATGCAGGAACTAGCTCGAAGTTTGGTCCCGCAACCAAACCCCCCTGTACACGGTCATGAGCCGGAGTTGTCTGGCTGCTTACTGTTGGTTGCAGGGGATGGCTGGGGATATGACCCTGCAGCCAACCCCTGTGGCAGATGGCCAAAGGCTGTATGCAATAGGGATTGTCCACCCACAGATGGTTGAGCGCAAGGGCTTGCCAGAAGCCACGCCCTAGACCAACCCTGCTGTGCAATGCCGAAGGACGTGTAGAGAAAGAGTTTCCCACCATGAAGTATTGGGCGCAGGTCTGTTGGCAAGGCTCTGAAGCCAAACCCCACTGTGCACGATCAAAGGCTTTGTGTGGTGAGTGTTGGTCACCTACTATAAGTTGGGTGCAGAGGCTGGCAGGAGACCAGGCCATGCGGCCAACCCCGCTGCACATGGTGGACAGATACATAAAATCATCATACATGTCAATATTTCTGTCAGTGGCAGTATCTTTGGTGACTTTTTTGATTTTTTTTCGGAATTTTTTCCATTTTTTTCCTCGCCTTAAACTTGACTGACTTTTTACCACATTAGTATTTTCCATTACCTTCGGTTTACGTCATCTAATGACACAGTTTATACGAAGTTCTTGGTCTGGATCCTATAAATACATTGTGCTATTTTCACTTCGTATAAAAGCAGGGAATTGAAACAACCTCTCACAGAGCTCTCTCAAAGACTTTTTATGGTGGTCAATCACTCTTTCTAGGTGGCCACTGACTAGCTTGCTACATACGTTCCTCATTCAGCAGCTCGCAGCTCGCCAAAACTGCTACATCGTCCTTTGTGGCATGGTAGCATCTTACTGTCGTAAATTAGAAAACTAGTTCTCACAGCCATGCAGAACGTGAGGATATAATATTGTTTTAGGAAAAAGATGCATTCCCTTCATGCACATCTACATCCATGATTGTATGTAAATTCCTAGTAGTAGCTGTAGTTTCTGAAAGTTCCCACTGCACAAAGTGTTATTTGTCAAGAGAAAAACACACTTTCTCGCATTCATTTACCGCCTTTAAATTAGTGTCAAGGATGGATCTGCTTTTATTATTTTGCTTGTCTTCTTTTGTAAAGACGTTTAACTGCGAGATTTCATTATGTCAGTAAAACAAGAATTATGCCTCATCTTGTACAAATATATAAATTTGATTTGTAACCTGTTAGTGTTGTTACCAACTCAGCACAGCACGCGTATACATTGTCTGCCTGTGTCTCGATGTGGGCGTATTTGCAGGGATTTTTACATAAACACTTACAGCATATGGCTAGTGTCAATGGTCTAAAGGTTGCAATGTGTTTGTTCTTTGCTCAGGTCACTTTATTAAAACTTTGCTCAGGGGTGATCACTTTCTGTCCCCTTTCAAGGAGTATTTGACTGCTAATATTAAAAAAACAGTTCAATGTCATGACGTTAATGTGTATTCTCAAAAAAAGTATAACAGGTTGATGTATAAAAAATACACCATATGTTTTTCAAAATAAAAAAGAATTGTTTTTAGATATCAGTAGCACAGACAAACAAACAGGTAGATCAGGGTTTTAACACATTGGGCATAACTAATTGAGATACAAGACAAGTATATTCACAGGAACGTGTGATAACTACCGCAAGAGTAGCATAACGCAACTTCCAATAACGCAGCCCATCACGGGAAAATAACCCTGTGTCAACGTGGAATTCACAACAAGGTGGTAGCATGCGATAGTCACCAGATAACGCGTCAAATGACAGCGTGTAAATCAACACCACGCCCAAAAAATGCGAAACGCGAACGCGAGAAAGCATGCAATGAGGCCAATCGCGGTACAAAAAGCTGCGAAAAGCAGCCTCAGGCCTGCAACTCCCACGCGTCTGGCGGGCATTGCACCATAAAAACCACAGGCACAACACACCAGAAACAAGCCAAAGCACGTAGCAACATCCATGCACCCTGACCAAGTGCAGAGGGCAACGCGAACCCCACAACCCCACAGACCACCAGCAAGGAACAACTGGGTCGGGGAAGGCCAAGGAGAAAATGGAGAGGAAGACGGGGTGCAGACCGCAGGAAAACAAGACCAAGGCCACGGAGGCGACAGAACACTACCAGCAAATGACCCACAAGCAGACCGCCTGGAATGTAGTCGCAGAGCCCAAGAGGCCAATCCAGGAGGCCAAGAGGCTCCGCCAGGACGTGACAACCTAAACCAGGCACAAACCCGCTGCCAACAGGAAGGCAGCAACGGCGACAGGAGGTGGAAGTCCAGCGACACAGGAGGAGCAGGAGGAAAGCCAGGCCACAGTCATCAGTGTGGAGAGGGTGCAAGGAGTAGGGAGTACGGACATAGCTCGACAGGACCTGACACAACAACAACAGGGTGAGGATCCAACAGGGACTGGGGGGACGGGGGGTGATGGGCACAATGCCACACATGCACAATGAGGTGTAGCACACTGCACATCCACAATTACCCAGGGACATGTCCCCCATCCCCGTAGCACACTGCAGCACACACACATAGCAATCACAGCACATACCATGACAATGTGGCACAAAGTGCAACACCCACACTGCAGAACAGGGGACACAACTGGGTCCACCCAGGCGCAGAAACAGAACAATCACATTGGACAGAGCAGGGAACTGTGAGATGCACATCTACCCCTACAACCCCACATCAGCCATGTAGGACAAATGTACACTGCCCTAACTCAAATAGCCACCACCGCCCAAACAGTCACAATGTACATTGTCACACAGTCTGCATGTCGACAAGAACAAGGCGCCAACACAATGCCAACATGCACCTCCCCTGAACAATGCAGAGGGACAAACAACACTTCCAGCAGGTCTGAACAGACAACCCATCAATGATGCCCGAGACGAACACCACACCCCCGACCCCGACGCCCTACAACAGCCCATGGACATCCCACACAACCCACCACCAGGACCAGGGCAGACAAGCTACTCAGAGGAGAACCCAGACTCTGCAACAGACCACACAGCATGAAGCACCCGCAATCACGGCTGCCTCACCACACGTCACCCATCCACACATGGCACCCCAATGCCAGGTGGCCGAACGCCAAAAGGAGGTGGCCCAACAGGCGAGGGTGTTGCCTAACCCATGGAATGCGAAGTAGAACACATACATGGGTGTCCAATACCCTTCAGGGACCACCTACACCCCACAAAGGAGACCCACACCTCCACAGAGACACATGCACATATCATGTTGAACTGGCTACGGGCACGTGCGCCCGGCCCCTTTATTGGCAGGGCCACATGTACAGTGATGCCTCTGCTGGATGTGTGTGGGGTGAGTATAAGCCAGCCCGCACGGAGTGCTTGGTGCTGGCAACAACCTGAACAGTGGACACCAGTGTAATGGAAACAGAAAACACCAGCATAACAGAGTCAATTGCAGGGCAACATGGAGGGATCCGGAGTAAGGACAGAGGGCACCCAATATTCAGTCTGGACGTTCCGTGAGTTGCAGTGCACTGAGTTAGGGGCACTAGAGAAGAGCGCTCTCATGTGAAGAAATTGCTAGGATTGTGTCCCTTCAGGTTAGTCCTGATGCAGATGCAGTGGGGTGTGGTACACCTGCATCAACTTCCTCATCAACGTCCCAGGTCTCCCACACTGCCTGAGGTGACAGTGATAGAGCGAAATGTTCTTGTGAATTGTAGGGGTGCATCATAATCACTGATAGGCCGCACCCACATGTATTCAGACATATATTCGTATATTCAGATTCATATTCATGTATGTTTAGTAAAGAATGAATAGTTTGCTGAGACAAAGCGAATCAGCAGTATAATGATGTTAGGATAATGATGTGATGTAATGCTTATAGAATTGTGTGGAAATAATGCATAGAGGAATTAGTTCGTGTGTGTAATGTAATTGCAGTAGTTTAAACATGCACCATATTAAAGTTGCACATGTAATTCATTTTTGCATGTGAAGTGTAATGAAAATGCTCATAGGGAAAAGTAAGATGTGTGTTTAAAAGTTATATGTAAAGGCCTGACTACATATATGCTTAGGGAAGGCCTGGTTTATTCTTATGTTAGCTTATTTTGTAGGCAGAGAAAGGTTTCTCTTGGTAAGGCTCTCTGGGCACAAACGGTAGATTTAATTTGCACAGTAGAAGGTTTCTGTTGAAAGTATCTTTTGTTGCAGGTGCAAGGACACATGTCTCGTTAGTAAGACTAACTCTTTGTTTTCAAAAGCTAGAGAGAGGGGAGGCATGGTACGGGGAGTTAGATGGAATGTAGGGATGATACTTTCAGCGGAGAAGGTGCCTGGGACTCAAGGTCAACGCAACCGTCCAGGATGAAGTCACCGTTTCAGTGGAAGACCTGGCCAAGGAGGCGTGATAAAGGCGTGTACAATTGTATTGGGGTTTTGTATTAGGGATAGTGCCCTGAGGGAGGAGGACAGAGAAGAGGTAGGGGAGACCTGAGAGAAGGACAGAGCTGAGCTTAGGTATTATGTGATTGCACTTCTTAGGAAGTCTTCACAGCTGACACCTTTTATTCTTTCTTGCCTGGGAAAATCGTTATGCAGGGATGCCACTTAGCGTTAGTGTAGGGACAGCAATTGATTTTAAGCTTGTTTAGGCCAATGAAGAGCAACTTAGAAATAGGAGCAATCATAGTCTGGTTGGTCCTCCTAGAACTTTCTATTCTTCTTATCCTGAGTCGGATGAGATTCTTGCGTAGATTATTATTTGTATTAGTGCCCATCTATTTCTTTAACCTCGTGTTGAGGTGCTTGCACGTTCAGTTATTTTTGGCGATAATAAATTCTCAAACTTGAATTCGGAGTCAGTGGTCCTTTCAGATAAAAATGAATGCTGATGTCTAACTTGATGAGATTCTCTCCTTTACACTATTCAACAGGTAAAAAGATCTTGGCGACCAGAAGGTTCTTATAGATAATTAGATAAGAATCGGCGTTATCAGTTGGTAGCAGAGTAGGATGGTTACCTTTGATGGTAAGGGGAGATCTAGAGCAAGATAGGAGACTAAGTTGCCCCATAGAGCTCGAGTGACGCTGATCCAGAGGACCGCGGGAGAAGGATGTCGGAGGTCGTGGAAAACTGACGGAGAGTGCCGGTGCGGCGGAAGTAGCAGTTCGTAGTAGAGTGAGTATGAAAAGAGTGATGTTTGGTAGATTGCGGTGTTTTATTGTTGTGTGATGTCTTGCGGAGTTGGAACGAAAATTGTGTGATTGAGAAACGGACCGTGAGCGCGCGCGGGACCGGGAGATTTATTGTGGTGTAGAATACACCCAGAGTTGAGAACGTTGACCAGAGTTGTGGGGGTCACGAGACGTCATTGACAGACCCACTGAAGATAGGGAACACATGAGTGAGTGTGTGAATAACCAACGCAGGTCGTAGGTTATTGTGTGCAGAACATCGAATGATTGAATCCTATCGAGTGTGCTAAAGGCGATTGTCCGGTCATTTCGCGGACAGACGATTGCCAGATTGAGGTCAACAAGCTCAAGAGGCTGATCGGTCATTGGTAAGACCGACGGTCAGAGAGGTAATTGTTCGGTAGGACGGACATTATTTCAGAGTATGATTGGGATAGATGCGAGTGAGAACAAGTGAATTAGAAAGGAGGGGAACTGCTGCGAGCGGAGGAAAAGTGACGTCAGACAAGAGCCGCGCTGCGATAGGCCGGTTGGTGTGAACCGCGCTGGTATTGGTGGATTGGAATCAGGAAGTAAAAGCGGACATTTTGAGTGCAAATACAAAGTTGATTCATCATGAAATGTTTTAAAGCTTTAAGGGAACTTTGTAGAGGTGATAGACATGTGGTTGTTCGGGAGGGAGAGGAAGCTCCTCCCGAGGATACACCAGCACATTATATGGCAAAGAATGTAGGATTGCATACCATAATTTGGCTTGAGAATTGGCATAAAATGACAGAAGCAGAAGGAGAATTGTCGTTCCCTCGATATGGTACTTTCAGGTTAGAGGTGCTGTACCAGCTCAAGAGTGTAATGGCTTCATTACGACCACTACCTAGACCAACACAGTTTGAGGCACTACATGCGTGGATAAGGGCAGCGTATGATAGGAAGAAGGACAGATGCCAAGAAAGGGTGAAGAAATCGGTCAGGGCATTTCAAGATGCAAGGTGGGATGCCTTGGAGAAAAGGTGGAGAGCAGACACGATCGAAGGAGATAAGTTATACCCACTGCTGATACAAAATGGAAAGATTACAAGAATCGATGAGGACGACAGTGATCTAGATGACAGTTTGTTGGATAGGATGTTGGCAGAGAGGCCACCACCATTTAACCCAGATTCAGAAGAGGGAAAGACGACCCCAGCAGTGGCAATAGTTGATGAGAGCCAGAACCAGACTAGCATGAGAGTAGTGGGAAGAATTTCCACAGGAACGGAGGGGGCAACGGCGTCTATGATAACACAGCCTCCTGCGGGGAACACGAGATTACCGGACTCCTTGACAGTACCGGTTACCATTGGCCCTATAGTACCGGTATATGACCCAGACCGAGTGAGAGAAGGGAGCTCCGTACCGATGAGAAGGGAAGAAGGAAACAGTGAGAGTGGGAATGGGTTTGGAGTAAGGGTGGTTCATTTCCCAAGACCAATGGAGACAAGTACGCCGTTACCGGCTACTGCGGACTCTTCATGTGGGCGAGAAGAGGAGAGACCGGAAAGACCGAGGTCTTTACGAGAATCTAAGTCAGCGTTGAGGGAGTGGACACCAACAGTAACGAACCAAGAGGATAGGATGCAAAGAGATAGGGCACAAAATGTCTCGGAAGACAGACCAGGTTCCAGGAATATAGAAGGGAATAGGTCACAAGGACAGAATAGTGACTGTGATGAGCGAGATGGCTCAGGTTGTCGAGACGTACTGAGGAGTGCAGTACAGGCAAGGTTGCTAGACGTAGTGAGGCTGAAAGCAGAGGTAGACGAAATGATCAGTGGGGGTCTGCCTTTGGAAAGGATAGAAATTTATGGATCAGATGAGCTGCTGTTTGTAGCAAAAGATGTGACTCGAAAAGCTAGAATGGCACATGATAGATTGAAGGAATTGGCCAAAAGATATGAGGTGGACCTGAACAAAACTAAAGCGTTGCAGGGACCACATAGATTGCATTACAGTGATCAGGAGTTGGAGGAGAAAAGAATCACAGGATTAAAGACGCACACCAGAGACCTGATCATAGGAATGAGAATATGGATTTTGTTGGACAAATGGGAAGAAAGGTGGTCCAAAAAGAAACCAGTAAAGAGAGCAGAAGGAGAAACGCCGCCGCCAGGAGGGGGGCGACGGGTGTTGGAAATTTTCCTTTACGGGAAGTACAGAATGGAGGGTACGTGCATGTGCCGTGGAATAGAGGTGATTTGGCTGCATTTACAAATGATTTTCCTCGGCTGAGGGAAAACCGGTGGAGTGGTACAAGCAGGTTGAGCGGTTTGTGAAGATTTCAAAAGTATTGTGGATTGATTTGAACACTTTGTTTGACATAGTGGTACCAGGAGATTTGTGGACAGCATGTAAAGTCGCTATTGAGTGGCCGACTTCGGAACCGAAAAGAGAGGCGGTTACAAATGGTCCATCACCTGATGTCATGAAAAAGTATGAGCAGGTGATTACATGGTTGAAGTCGAAGATTTCACCTCAGGATATAGATTGGGTTAAGATAGATCGGACTGTACAGGAACCCAAGGAAACGGTGCATGAATATTATGAAAGACTTCTGCAAGTTTTTAAACAGTATAGTGGGTTAGATGTTTTGGACCCTAAGGATATGGGACAGTTTGTCTCAAAGTTTGTAACGGGTCTGAGAGTGGAAATCAGCCTCATGATACAGCACCATTTGATCTGCTGGCAGAACAAGCCACTAGATGAAATTTTGCGATATGCGAGATACTGTAGTGATGAGGTGGAATCGAAACATCGAAAGCTAAAAGACAAATTGATGCTTGTCCAGATGCAGACAGCACAGAGTCAGCCTAGTGGAGGGACCTTAGGAAGAAAGCAAGGAAATTTCCAGGGAAACCAGAATGGGCAGGTACAGGGAAAGGGAAAACCAGTAGACCCCAAGACAGGAGTGGACGTGGCCACACTAAAGAAGACCACTGCGTGTCATCTTTGTCGCCAGGTCGGACATTGGAAACGCGAGTGTCCTTTGAACCCAGCTAATCAGGTACAGGAAGAGGAAGAGGGGGCTCAGGCACCCGCGCAAGAGGTGGTTAACACAATAACGAGACCTAGAACGATGAAAGGGGGGTTTACAATTCTCACGCTCAGATTCCCCAAGCTCCAAGGATTTCACAAGGAACACGAACGTACCAACAGATGCCCCTGTTCGAACGTTATGATGAGGATAGCTCAGACCCTTTATCCTGACGGTGCCTGAGGGGGAGGAAGACTGCACACTTGGAGCGGTCTTGGAGGTAGACCAGAGAGGACCTTTTGTGGAGGCAGAGATTGAGGGCAATCCTGCAACACTTTTGGTTGATACTGGAGCTACCCGGTCTACTGTAAGATCTGCAGTAGTCCCTAACCTACCCCTCTCGGGACAATCGATCCAGGTTGTTGGAGTAGCGAACAAGAAGATGAGCAGCCCATTGACAGAACCGATCCTAGTAAAGATAGGTTCTTTCCAAACTAGACATCAGTTTGTAGTGTGTGATACGAGTCCAGTTTGCCTTTTAGGGAGAGATCTGTTGTGCAAGTTGAACTGCACGATTTACTGTACACCACGGGGAGTGGAGGTCCAGACGAGAGATGACGATGCTGACTTTAAGATTGCCAATCAGCATCTGTGTATAGATCTGTACCCAATGGTGACGGTGGAAGAACTTCCACCTGATCTGAGAGACGCAGTGTCGTCTGTGGTGTGGGATTTCGCAGGAGACGAAATAGGTCTAATCAGAGGGGTTGAACCAGTGCGGATTGAGGTGAAACAGAATGTTGATTTCCCAAGAACACCTCAATACAACCTGTTGACAGAAACGATTGCAGGAATAAAACCTGTGATCGAGACTTTCATTGAGAAGGGTATTTTAAAAGAGATCAGAGGTAGGCCCTGTAATTCGCCCATAATGGGACTACAGAAACCGAGCGGGAAGTACAGGATCGTGCAAGACCTGCGAAAGGTCAACACGATAGTTGTCCCTTGTTGTCCAGTGGTACCGAATCCTTCAGTAATACTGTTCCAGATCCCATGTGAAGCCGAGTGGTTTACGGTTATCGATTTGTGTCAAGCCTTCTTTTCGATACCGCTCCACGAGGAAAGCCAATTTCTTTTTGCGTTCAGGCTAGAAAATCGCGTGTTAACATGGTGTCGTATCCCTCAAGGGTATACAGAAAGCCCATCGATCTTTAACCAGATCCTGAAGAAGAACCTTGAGAGTCTTGTGTTGCCACAGAACTCAGTTCTCGTGCAATACATAGATGACTTGCTAATTGCCGCAGAAACAGAAGATGCTTGCAGAATTGACACTGTAGCATTGTTGAACCACTTAGCAGAGAACGGACATAAGGTGTCCCCTAACAAGCTGCAGTACTGTTTGAAAGAAGTACAGTACTTGGGACACAGATTGGAAAAAGGCAAGAGGAAGGTGTCACCAGATCGAATTGAGGCAATAATGAGCATGGCAGTACCCACGACACAGAGAGAAGTTAGGATGTTTCTAGGAATGGTTGGCTATTGTCGACAGTGGATTCCTAGTTTCTCCTTGAGAGCAAAGCCTCTGCAGAGGCTTACGCACAAGGACGTGAGTGATCCGGTACCATGGGACGAGGAGTGCTTGATATCATTCCTGAAACTGAGAGAGGATTTGTGCAGAGCTCCGGCATTGGGAATGCCTGATTACAACAAGGCCTTTTCATTGTTTTGTTACGAGAGGGAAGGATGTGCATTAGCAGTGTTAGCTCAGAACCATGGAGGTGTCCGTAGACCAGTTGCCTACTTTTCAGCTACTTTAGATCCAGTAGCTTCTGCGTTGCCCGGATGTCTAAGATCCGTTGCTGCAACAGGTGTCAGCATTGAAAGATGTGAAAGCATTGTAATGGGACATCCATTGACTGTACATGTGCCACATTCGGTTGAGTTATTAATGACCAGGACCAAGACCCAGCACCTAACGAACAATAGGTTAACGAGGTACGAGCAAGTCATACTTGCCGCAGAGAATGTGACTCTGAAAAGGTGCTCTGTCTTGAACCCTGCAACATTGATGCCTACACCGAATACAGATGATGAAGATTGTGCGGACCATGATTGTCTCGATGTGACCGAACTTTGCACCAAACCGAGACCTGACATTGTCGATGAGCCATTGGCTGACCCAGATGAAATTTTCTTTGTCGATGGTTCATGCTTAAGAGACAGTGTGGGGCAATTGAGAGCAGCGTTTGCTGTATGTACTATTTCAGGAGTGGTCGACGCTGCTTGCCTAGAAGGAGTACGCTCCGCGCAGGTAGCTGAGATCATTGCCTTGACCCGTGCCTGTTTGGCCGCTGATCGAATTCGAATCACGATTTACACAGACAGCCAATACGGCTTTGGCGTGGTGCATGACTTCGGGCAGTTATGGTCTCAGAGGGGATTTTTGACATCATCTGGCTCACCCATTCGTAATGGAGAATATGTAAGACAATTGTTAGAAGCATTACAGCATCCAAAAGAAATTGCTGTGGTAAAGTGTTCAGCCCATGGGAAGGGGGAGGACTTTGTATCCTTGGGTAATAACTACGCGGACGAGGTAGCCCGCTTCTGCGCAGAACAAGGATGCATATTCACAGGAAGAGAGATAGAAGAGAGCCAAGAGGGAACCGATCTCAGCATAATGTTGACCATGGCAGACACTTGGGAAGAGCTTAAGCGATTGCAGGATGAAGTTTCTAACCAGGAGAGAGAGGGATGGATCAAAGCTGGGTGTGAGAAAGGAGACGTGGATGTGTGGGTATCAAACGATGGGAGAGCTGTGTTGCCGGAAGAATTGCTGAGTCCGATGGCAAGATTGATACATGGACAGGCACACCTGGGTAGAGACGCAATGATGAGAGTGTTCAGACAGACGTGGTATAACCCACGGTTCCGAGCAATGGCTGAGACGGTATGTCAGAGGTGTGTTACGTGTCAACAGATGAATGCCGGAAAGAAAACTGTAGTTACATTGAGTCATATTGGAAGGTCAGGAGGGCCCTTCAATAGATTACAGTTGGATTTCGTGGAGATGCCTAGGTGCAATGGCTTGAGGTACATTCTAGTGATAGTATGTGTATTCTCACGGTGGGTGGAGGCTTACCCCACACGCAGGTGTGACACGCTCACAGTGGCTAAGTTACTGTTGAGGGAGCTTATCCCTAGATTCGGGATCCCGACCTCTTTGGAATCAGATAGAGGAGGGCACTTCCATAGCGAAATCATGAAGTTACTTTGTGCAGCATTGAACATTGACCAGAGACTCCACTGTAGCTACAGACCGGAGGCTTCTGGGATGGTGGAACAAGTTAATGGAACTTTGAAAGCCCGGATGGCAAAAATGTGTTCTTCGACATCCCTGAAATGGCCCGACGCCTTGCCACTGGTGCTCATGAGCATGCGAAGTGTCCCAGACAGAAAGACCGGGTTGTCCCCCATGAAATATTAATGGGGAGGGCAATGAGACTGCCAGCAGTACCAGCTACAGCCTTGATAAGCATCACTGATGATTTGATTCTCGATTACTGTAAAGGACTCTCTGATGTGGTCCGTTCTGTATCCCAGCAGGTGCAAGCAGCTGTGGTTCCAGCCTCGAGTGATCTGTGCCACGACTTGTGTCCCGGTGACTGGGTGCTCGTCCGGAAGCACGTGAGGAAGAGTTGTTTGGATGCCCGTTGGCGTGGCCCGTATCAGGTGATTCTGATCACGAACACAGCAGTAAAGTGTGGAGGATTGCCGAACTGGGTGCATGCTTCCCATACCCGCAGAGTTCCAGCACCCTTGGAAGAAACAGCTCCTCTCGTAAATGAAAACCCAGCGGATGTGGCAGGGCCACATGAGAGGACAAGTCAAGCTGTAAGGGTCGCTGACACAGCTGGTGGTGCACTAGAGCAAGCTGAAGGGGGTTTCCACAGTTCGAACCCTGACACAGACACCGAAGATAGAAACGGTGCAGTGGGCGGAGAAGAGTCCGATTCAGCCGAAAGAGGAAGTAGTGCACTGGGTATAGAAGGGGAAGGCAGACAAACGAACAGACGTGCAGAAAGTTGGCCTGAAAGACAGAGGCGACTGAACCTGAGGTTAGCACCTGAGAGAGACCTTGCTCCAGTGTCTGAAGTATCTGAAACAGAAGCAAGTGACGAAGACCAAGCACAAGACAATCGGCGAAGGTCAAAGAGAACAAGAGTGCCTTGTCGCAGATACTCTACCCCTGAGTGGACTTACACTGTGTTTGATGCAGGGGGTGGTGAGTACGGGAAGACTGAGGTCAGTGGAAGTGGTCTGTCGGAGCCCGAATGTGGTGGTGAAGGTGGTGCTGCGGATGCCAGGGCTCGAGATAGAAGGAACACTGACACTCACGGTTCCGAATCCCCCGCTTCTGAGTGAGGTCCGAAACTTGCTTTTGCATCGACTCGAATTCCCGCCTTTTGGAGTTGAGCCGTTTTCACATGAAGTGCTGATTTTGCGTCTTGAACTTTTGTATCACGTTCTGGTCTTGCTCAATGAGGATCTCATTGTGGATCAGTTATGAACTGTAAATAAAAGTCTAAAAGAAGAAGATAACCTAGGTCCGAGTGGAAGAAGAATAAACTTAGGGACTTTCCACAGAAGAGGAACGAAAAACTAGGGAAGTCTTTTTCTGGACTGTGTAAATAAGTTGTGATCGGAAAGGGAAAGCCCGGAGATTTCACGGTTGCTCGAGCTGGTTAAGCAAGTCACAAATAAAGGACAGAGACTTTTTCTGAGTTCTTTGCGATAACCAAGACTTTTGAGAACTTTCGAAATCATGGAGCCGGGAAATCCCAATCGTAGAGCAAAGTTGATTATAGGCATTCTTATAAGTAGTGTGATAATTTCTATAATCATAGTAGTTATAGTCTCATATACTGGTTCGCATGAGCAAGAAGTAGAGGAGGTGACAGGGACACCTACACCTATCACACCTAGTCAGAAGGGGGTAGACAGGGCAGCTGATAGAGCTATGTTATTAGAAGAAAGTTGTAGATTACATGTAGATTTGTCTAAGGGTGATTTTAAGCTTAATGCGTATGCTAAGTTGTTGTATGAGTATGTTGACGTGATGGATGCGAAAGATTGTTATGTGTGTATGCAGTTGCCTACTTCGGTGGATGAGGGTATTAGGTATCATCATCTTCCACTGACTTATGGTATTTCATGTAGTCTTTTGCTTAGTTTGTTTTATGAGAGAGAGCAGTTCGAGTATTTCTTTTCCAATTTCGACGCAGTGCTTCCTGAAGTCCCAGCTTACAAGCATTTGAATAAGTATGACTATTATAAGACCGAGGACAGACTGAGGAAGTACTTCATACCGAGTTTGGAATTGGATACAGCATTTGCACACAGACACAATCTGACTTGTTTGATGTCGGATGTAGAGAGAAAGTTTGTAGATCAGGTTGAAGATAGGTATAGAAAGCTGACTGAATCCCGAGATATGGGACATCACAGGACTGATTGGACAGAGGAAGAACGGTTGCATAAGACCAGGGGAAGCTATGGTCCTATAGCGTTAGATAAGGAGCAGAGGGGTAAGTTGTGTATAAGGCGTTATCAGACTTACTA
The DNA here is from genome assembly GCA_963921515.1 of Calotriton arnoldi. Classification (NCBI taxonomy): domain Eukaryota; kingdom Metazoa; phylum Chordata; class Amphibia; order Caudata; family Salamandridae; genus Calotriton; species Calotriton arnoldi. Next base: position 716,315 of record CAWUFW010008900.1, on the reverse strand, counting down.
CGAAAAGGTTCCAGTGGGACAAAGTACTTGTGATCACGTTTTCACCATGGCAGATGTGGCAAAAGATTTTCTCCAAGGTCCTGTACAAGTGATACCTACGGTGTATTACGTATGTGGGAAGAATGCTTATGTGAGGTTGCCTGCAAATTGGTATGGAACATGTTATTTGTCAATAATATTTCCAAAGATTTACCATACAGAGGATTTAAATCTTCTAGAGGGTGGGGAGCATTCAAGAACGAGAAGAGCTGCAAGTGCAGGAATCGTTGTGGGGGATATCTTTGGAGCTATGATACCTAGTCTAGGAGTAGTCTTGAATGATGTGAAGATCCGGAGGTTAGCGACTGTGGTGGATGAATTTTCGATGAACACAGCAAAGTCGTTGGTGTTGGTGGAAGGAGAGATGTTGTCGATAAGGGGTATGGTTTTGCAGAATCGCCTTGCGTTAGATGTCCTATTGGCAAAAGAGGGCGGAGTCTGTAAAATGCTGAAGGTTCAAGAGTGCTGCACTTATATACCAGACCGTAGCAAGGATCTGGAGAAATATATAAGTAACATCACTATGATCCACACAAAGATAGCGGATTTGACCGAAGAAGGGGCCTGGGAAAAGGTCGGAAAGGGTTTTGGTCAAGTGGGAGGTTGGTTTGCGAACCTAGGAAAGGGATTCCTTGGGTACTTCCTGAGACCACTCCTTATTTTGGTGGTTTGTGTGGCTGGCTTGTGGATTATGATCAAGGCCTACAAGTGGTATCGAGCAGGCAGAGTTAAGAGAGCTTTGAGGGAAAATGACATGAGATTGGCAAGATTGCAGGACAATCAGTATCAAAGGCTCAAGAGCATGGAGAATTTCAGATCAGGGAAGATGGGAACAAGTTCGGTTTAGATCGGTTCCTTCTCCGAGGGAGTAGAATGAGATGTGATGACAGGAGTCATCAAAGGGGGAACTGATAGAGCGAAATGTTCTTGTGAATTGTAGGGGTGCATCATAATCACTGATAGGCCGCACCCACATGTATTCAGACATATATTCGTATATTCAGTTTCATATTCATGTATGTTTAGTAAAGAATGAATAGTTTGCTGAGACAAAGCGAATCAGCAGTATAATGATGTTAGGATAATGATGTGATGTAATGCTTATAGAATTGTGTGGAAATAATGCATAGAGGAATTAGTTCGTGTGTGTAATGTAATTGCAGTAGTTTAAACATGCACCATATTAAAGTTGCACATGTAATTCATTTTTGCATGTGAAGTGTAATGAAAATGCTCATAGGGAAAAGTAAGATGTGTGTTTAAAAGTTATATGTAAAGGCCTGACTACATATATGCTTAGGGAAGGCCTGGTTTATTCTTATGTTAGCTTATTTTGTAGGCAGAGAAAGGTTTCTCTTGGTAAGGCTCTCTGGGCACAAACGGTAGATTTAATTTGCACAGTAGAAGGTTTCTGTTGAAAGTATCTTTTGTTGCAGGTGCAAGGACACATGTCTCGTTAGTAAGACTAACTCTTTGTTTTCAAAAGCTAGAGAGAGGGAGGCATGGTACGGGGAGTTAGATGGAATGTAGGGATGATACTTTCAGCGGAGAAGGTGCCTGGGACTCAAGGTCAACGCAACCGTCCAGGATGAAGTCACCGTTTCAGTGGAAAAGCACAAGAAAGAAGACCTGGCCAAGGAGGCGTGATAAAGGCGTGTACAATTGTATTGGGGTTTTGTATTAGGGATAGTGCCCTGAGGGAGGAGGACAGAGAAGAGGTAGGGGAGACCTGAGAGAAGGACAGAGCTGAGCTTAGGTATTATGTGATTGCACTTCTTAGGAAGTCTTCACAGCTGACACCTTTTATTCTTTCTTGCCTGGGAAAATCGTTATGCAGGGATGCCACTTAGCGTTAGTGTAGGGACAGCAATTGATTTTAAGCTTGTTTAGGCCAATGAAGAGCAACTTAGAAATAGGAGCAATCATAGTCTGGTTGGTCCTCCTAGAACTTTCTATTCTTCTTATCCTGAGTCGGATGAGATTCTTGCGTAGATTATTATTTGTATTAGTGCCCATCTATTTCTTTAACCTCGTGTTGAGGTGCTTGCACGTTCAGTTATTTTTGGCGATAATAAATTCTCAAACTTGAATTCGGAGTCAGTGGTCCTTTCAGATAAAAATGAATGCTGATGTCTAACTTGATGAGATTCTCTCCTTTACACTATTCAACAGGTAAAAAGATCTTGGCGACCAGAAGGTTCTTATAGATAATTAGATAAGAATCAGCATTATCAACAGTTGCGTCCGCAGTCCACAGCGCAATACCCAGTATCAGATCCGGGTGTGCAGCTTGACTACCGCCACCAGTCTGCATTCCTGCCTTGGGGCTGCTGCCACCTGCCCTCCCATTGTCTGTGCCTTCTCCCGTCCGCACACTTGACACATCCTCCTCCTCATGGTCCCAGGTCTTCCCCACTGCATGAGGTGACATTGCTGCGGAACCTCACAACAGCACAAAACTCAATCAGTAACGGACAATGGCTTGCGGTGCACTGAGTCACTGGCACCTGGAGTGCTGAGCAGGGCAGCAGGCCGATGATGGCATCCACGACAGGTCTGGGCAACTCCGTAGGTCTGTCAGGACCACCCTTTCGACTCTGGCAGATGGCGGTTGGAGGTGGTCCTTGCCGTGGTGGCGTGTGCCTCCTGCGGTGATGCGACGTCCGGGCCGGTCAAGACTCAATGCCATGTGTGGGCCCTTGTGGCCCGCAGTTGGGGCCGGAGGAGGCGGACAGCGCAGGGCCACAGACACATGGCGTTGATGACCCCAAGACCATCGCTACAGAGGCCATTCAATGTCTCAGAAGAAGGGGTCCCAGGCGTGACCAGCACAGAGTTAGTGGCCCCGGATGCACTGCGGCCGGCACAGGCACCCAGCCACAGGACGGTGACTTGCGGTGCAGTCAGATGGGCCATGCAACCTGAGCGGGTCCCCATCAATGTCCGAGGTGTATGTTGCGGAGTGTTGCGGGGGACAGTGGAAGGTGTCCTCCAGGGCATGATGCGGAAGGTCTGATGTTATCTGGAAGCAGCAGATTGAGGAGTGGAAAGCGCAACCCTCGTTGTCACCAACAATTCGGGATCAGCTACATGAGGATGAAAACTAGCCCCTATTCCATTGACACAAACGCCACCAATGTACGACCAGTGAGTGTCCATGAATGTCGGGGAACACACTTAGTGGCACAGGTGCACAGAGGGGATGCAGTCTGCGATGATGCCGGTACACAGATGTGAACTCCAACATTGCCAAATCAAGTCTCTGTGACCTACTGGACCGCAGTGTAGGCCGGAGGCAGCGGTCAGCATGGGCCCACAGCCACCTGTTGTTGGCTCGCGGGGCACAGAGTTAGTGACACAGTGGCAGTTGTCGGTAGTGTTCAATCACCTCCGTGACGATGATCCTGTTCCCTCCGGCCTGCAATGCGTCATCCTCTTTCGCCCCTCCGTGCGTGCGAAGACATGTATTCAGCCTTTTGAATTACCGATGTTCAGTTCCAATTCTGTGATCCCACTCGAGCGCAGCGTAGGCCGAGGGCAGTGGTCCGCATAGGCCCACAGACACGTGTGGTTGTGATGCCATGCACAGACTTGTTGCCACCACATCGAAGGGTGTATGGTGAATAGTTCTCTGCCTTAAATAATGTTCACTGCCATGGTGTAATCAAGACTCAGTTCCAAATGTGTGACCTACCTGACCGTGGTGTAGGCCTGAGGCAGTGGTCAGCACGGCCCATTCACCGAGTGTCGCCGGCATAGGTTGGATGGCCCCACTGGCCTGCATAGTTCAGGTTCAGTGGCACCACGTGTAGCAGGCTGGCGTTGAACAGGGTAAGTGGCACCACGTGTAGCAGGCTGGCGTTGAACAGGGTTAGTGGCACCACGTGTCGCAAGATGCCCATATGGAACTATGCCTCACTGAACTGGGGGGGTCTGGTGCTCTGGCCGCTGGCTGGGCTATGGGGTCACTGCCATTCATGACTCAAGACACAGTTCCACATGTGGGACCTACTGGTCCAAAGAGTAGTCCGGGGGCGGCAGTGGAGTACGTCAACGAAAAGGGAATAAAGCGGGCCGGTGTCGTGGCAGCCGTGATGGTCTGAGGTGGCTGCCAAGGTCTCGGGCCTCGGGCTTGTGGCTTGCACCGGCTCGTGGTGGGCCCTCCTTGACACACGCCGGTGTCAGAAGGTGATCAGTGTGGCCTGACGGGTTCGTGGACCAGCGTGCCGGGGTCTGGCATCGCAGGCAACTCTGCCCACGAGGATGGCGTCGGCCTCGTGGCGAGGTGGGAGGCGCCGCCCTGGCAGAGACGTGGGTCTTTCCAGAAGTGGACCACGCCCAGGCCTACGTGGTTTTTATTCACACCCCTACACTGGCGTGGCGTACGCCGGGCCATCCCACTCCGCTGGCGCTTGGGGGGGGGCGTAACAGGCAGCATTTCCGTGAGGACCCCCGCTGGCTGTGGTGACATGGTGGCATCCACTGTCCACTACACTCCATACGAAAGCGGTGTATGTCGCCATGGATATGGGTGTGTTCTGCATACTGCGAGGTGTCCAGCACATCTCCGGCACTGTTGGCAGTGTGTACTTTCCCAATCATGGTTCTACTGCATCCTTCACACATGCCTGGTTGCCACCTCTCCCCACATTCGGCTAGTATGTGGCTGAGGTGCCATGCCGTTGCTGGCTCATTTTAGGGCTTGCCCATGTGGACATTGTAAGTTGTTCTGTCGTGTCTGGTGGGTGGGCATATTGTTGTGCCTGTTGTATGTGATTTTGTGACGTGTGCATTGCCAGAGTTGTGAGTTGCATGGTTGTGGTGTTGAGGTGTGTGGGATGTTCATTTGTATATTGCCAAGGGGCTGTACATTTCCCTTGTTGCCATCCTGGGAACACTGGTTGATGAAGGACTGTCAGAGGATGAAGGTATCATGCACACTGGCTGTGTATTTGGAGGCAACATTGTTGGGTGTTCCACAGTGTTCTGTTGTTGCCTGCACATTGGTGTGAGACGTGTGCTTCCTGTTGCAGTGATTGTGTGCTGTGTCACCAGGGGGCACAGGTAGTACATGTGTGCTGTGTGTTGCCCCCAACACATGCGTGCATCCTGCTATGGCGTATGGTCCTTGCTTGGTCTCCAGCGGATCCTGCGCCTTGTGTTGTACGTATGGGGACTGGGGTACCAGGGTGATGGTGATGTCCAGGACAGGTGTGGGGGACTTGTATGTGGCTGGCTGTGGGACTCCTCCGACTCTGGCGGGTGTTGGATGGGGGGTCCCAGGGGCCAACAGGTGCAGCCACGCCATCAGCTTTGTGCGGGGTGGGATGTTGGTTGTTCGCTGTGTTGTTGCCGTAGGCCTGTTAGGCGATGATGGTCAGGATGCGTAGGTTGGTTGTCCCTTTCAGCCTGTAGTGGAAGGTGACATTGTCAGATGTTGGGTCTGTGCGGCTGGTACGTTTCCTGGGGTTCCGCTGTCTTTGTCTGCGCTGCGTCTGTGATGGTCCGGGGGGGCGTGTTCCGGGTGTGGGATGGGGTCCTGGGGTGGTGGAGGTGGGTGTTGTGGCCCTCTTGGGTGTCCGGGCCGCATGATGGGTGGCTCCATGGCATCTGTTTCCCTTCGGATGTGGCCCTGGGCTGTGCTCCCTTTTGTGGTGCTGGCTGCCGTCCGACTTTACACCAGGTCAGAGCAGGTGTAGATTTCCTGGTGCTAACGCGCCTTATCGCCTGTTTTGTGTTTTTATCGCGGATGTGGCTGGTCGTTGTGAATGTTGAGGTGTGCTGTTGTCTCTGCTTTTGTCACGGGAACGCCTACTCTGCATCTCATTAGCGATATTTGCGAGGGTCCTCTGTGGCGATGTTTTTTGCGGCTGCTATCGCGGGTAAACTGGTGCTGTGGGCTGTTAACACCGGCTTGTGAATGGGGGGGGGTAAATTTATCACGACTTTGGCTGCGATAAAGTGCCGTTAATTCGGCGATAGCTCCTTGTGAATATGCCCCTAGGTACACTTATCATTAGCACCACAATAGCAGCAATTTATGTCTTAGAGGTGCTAAGTAAAGGGGGCTGAGAATATTGGGGGTAAATCACAAACAGCAGTAATTTATGTCTCACAGGTGCTGAGTTGGGGGCAGAGAATTTCTGGGGGTAATTCACAAAACAGCAAATCTGCATCTGTGAAAGTACTCCTAGTAGAGGGTGCACATTTACTACTTTTTGGAATATACAAACATTCACAGTAATATGCCCAGAAAGCACCTCCTGGCACAGGTTAACAGGCGTATTAGTGGGAATGTCATGTGATTTGTTCACCGGGCTCCCATTACCCAGTGTGTCATTGTACACAGCATGCAATTCCACTCAGGCCAAATGAAGCCTGATGGGCAAAAGCAACATTTATTCTTTTTTTATTTCTCTAAGGGAAAACACTATTCATCCTGAAGAAAGACCTTGCCCTACATCGCACCAAATCTGACAGTGATTGCAGTCGCAGCCGGCATGGCTCGCGGGTGGGTGGGTGGGCGTGGGGTGTCGCGCGGGGATGGGGGGTTGTGGGGGAGGTGGCGAGGGCGGGGTCATAATTGAAAAAAAACAACCAACAATTTTAAACTTACCTTGAGGCCGGGTCCCGCATCTTCTCGGCTACTGCTCTCCTACCTCCGACAGGAATAGGAAGCAGGCAGCCAGGCTCCTTCCTCTAAGCCAATCACAATGCTGCCAGCAGCCTGGAGCGTGGTAAGACGGCGCTCAGCCAGGGGCTTATGGGGTGGGCATTTTCTCCATGCAGGCTGCATTGCAGCCTGCATGGAGAAGGGAAAAGTGTGCATGACTGGTTTGGGCAGCCCAAGAAGGCCGACCAAACAGTCTTTGCGCACTCAGGAGTGGGCACATCACTTCTCCCCTGCTCGGAAAGCAGAGCAGCCCGCCCACCTGCCCACAATGCAAACATAAAATGGTAATAACTAAAAGTTATTACCATTTTATGTTTTTGCTTCTTGCACTGTGAGAAAGTAGTGGGGCGACGCTCCTCCGCCATAGCGGAGGAGCTGCCCCTGAGTGATTGGGACGTTACTCCAGCCAGAGGCTGGGGTAAATCTCCAACCATTTCCATGTTGAGAAAGGTCTGGATTTCAGTTTGTGAATGTCCACAAAAGTATCAGTTTATGGGCATTCACAAATTTACAAGATTAACCACTCCTTGTTTGCCCACCTCCTACCCATTGCTTGGGATTTAGTACTATGGATTTGTCTTCACTTTAGGCAGAAAATGCACAGTAGTAACACCATTTATGCTTGCCAGGCCCCCTCTTGTGAATTCCTGGCAAGTGTAAATTAAGGCATTTTTCCCTCTAAATCTATGAGTAGAGCCAAAAACATATTTGTGACTTTCCCCATTGTTTTATTTAACACTCTTACAGTATATCTCCTCATGATTTCTGAGAACCGTACCTGATCCACTCAGACATGATTTTCTCTCCTTTTCCCAGTATCTTGTGTATCAAGAATTTCAAGCATGAGCTGTGCAGATCAAGATGACATTGGATTTCTTTGGCTTGTGACATGCTTCGGTGTGTTACATGCCACATTTTGTTCTCCAAAAGCCCACGTGTACAACCGTGCTAGGTGGCACATACTCAATGCCCCTGACAGCACAGTTCTGGCATGTTCACTACCTCCGATAAATATTGCACTCTTACCATCACTCAAACATTGCATGCTTTTCTCTTCTTGTTCCTCCTATCCAGTTCTCCATCTTCAAGTACATCTGCTTCCTATTTTGTAAGCAGACATTAACAAGATGCATACTCTCTATTTTAAAGTGTTTGGCACATATGTGCATTGTTTGCTAAAAATGATTTGAGTCAAACCACTCAGACAATGCAGCATATTTAATTTCCTCGCATTCTTCAACTGCTGATTGGAGGAGCCTGGCTTTATTGACTCTTGGGAGCCATCTTGGAAGAGTCTGCCCACTTTTTTACTCCTTATTTGTGTTACTTTTCTCCCCCTTTTTCAAAGCATTATTGCTTTAGTTGCCAGTATTCTCTTATGGAAGGAAAGCCTTCCAGGAGGGAGGGGAGTGTCTGGGCTCCAGTTTGCTTTTATTCCCCCACCCCAGTTTTACACACGCTTCACACCCATAGTCATGCCCCCTCCATAAGGCGGACTATTTTAAGATGGAGAGTGCACTTGTGCGCTGGCTTCTGCTCCCTTCAGGAGTGTTACTCGACTCTACACTGCAGAATATTTCATTTCCTTCTATTCAGGAACTGCCAATTGGAGGTGCCTGGCTCCATTGACACTAGGGAGACATCTTAGAAGTGGCTGCCCACTGTTTTTATTCCTTTTATGTGTTACTCTTCTCCTCATTTTCTTTGCCTTATTGCTCTAGTTGCCAGTATTCTCTTCTGGAAGGGAAGCCTTCCGGTAGACACAGGTTTGCTGACATAATATCGATCACATAAATATCGTGATACAAAAATATCATGTCAAAAATATTGATTACAAAAATATCGTTTTTGTATACTCATGGCAAATACAAAAGTATCGGAAAAAATATTGTTTCACAAGAATATTGTTACAAAACATACAAAATATTGATTTTCATTATATATATAGTATAATACAGTAAATCCAAAATATTTTAGCATAGAACATTAAAATAATATAAAATAAATAATTTGCAATATTTACAAATATTTATATCTACTCATATAAAAACACACAAATATATTTCAATATATATATAAATATATTTGTGTGTTTTTATATGAGCATATATAAATATTTGTAAATATTACAAATCATTTATTTTATAGTATTTTAATGTTCTATGTTAAAATAGTTTGGATTTACTGTTTTATACTATACATATTGAAAATCATATTTTTACTTGTGCATTAAATTTCACCTTTGCACCTCCTGAGAGAGCGGACAATTTTTCCTTTTCGTGTGTGTGGCATTATTTGTCGGCCGGCTCCACCGACATTCCGCGTCGTCTACCCTGGGCCAGGGATCCTGGTAGGAGCACTTTGTGTGGGATATATATATATATATATATATATATGCATGTTTATATCCTCAAGGAACTCCTCCACAATCAATGTGGAGAGGAGAGCATCACACGATCCAAGCAAGGGCGATTTATTTTTAATAATTTGCCATTGAGTAAGGAAAGACGACTGACGCATTTCAGCGTTTCTCCCTTCTGCTAGACCATAGAGCCCTAGCATGAAAGACAAACCTTATAATGACATGTGTGTAAGTCCATCTTTGATTTCAAATAAAAACAACTAGAGTGATCATGCCACTATTGTGTTATTTCACAAACATGCCACCATTTTTTGCCATAGAGCTCTCATTGAATGTTAAACAGTTGTTTAAGATGTAAAGTGTAAATTGCATACATTCATAAAACCCCTTTTACCGTAAAGTACAGCAATCACATTTTAAATTGTGAATCTTTATAACATCTGAAACAAGGCACTTTTCACATGTGCATGCTATGGAACAAGACTTTTGTCAGACATATATTACTTTTTAAGTACTGGTTGAAGTGGCAAAACAAAACGAGTGATGAAGCAAGGAAGAAGAAATATTTTAAAGCAAGAAAATTGTTTGCTGAGAGGATAGGCAATATATCACAGTTAAGATTCATTAATTCATCAGTATGGGAGAGCACTACAAGAGGAATTATTTATTCTTCCTCATTCAAGGTGATATTTCAATGCCAGGATGTCAAAAATGCATATATACATATATTGCGCATAGTGAATATACTTGGTCCATAGTTACAGAAGTACAATACACAGTTACTTACGTGCTACACCTCCATGAGATTACTCCATGAATTCAGGGAAGGAAAGAGTTAGTATGGATCCCTCTAAATGTAAAGTATAATGTAGACTTCAAATCCCTTCCAAAGAGGCAACAGCATAATACAATTGTCACTTAAATATATATTTAAAATATAAAGTGCAAATGCTCATAAAATGCCTGTTAAGTGCTAAGACCTTCAGTATACAATAAAAGTAAAGTACTAACATAAGCTATAGCTAATTAGCATCCTTTAGAAATAGGACCAAGGCAAAGTTTCCATTATTAACAAAAGTATCCATTTTCATTGATCAGACCCCACCCAATATTATTGGTCTAATAATTATTAGGGTATAGAGTATCATTACTAATAAAATGCTTGTTGATGTGTCAATGTTAATAAAGTGCCCTTCCTCCACAAACTATTGCCATTATCCTATGAAGACTATAAAGTGCTTGTCTAAATCATGAAAGAAAGTGCCACTGCAAGTAAATGTACTTTTAATCTTTTACAAAGAGAGCAGATATTTTCAAATTCATAAAGTCTTATTCAGAGCTCTCCAGGCATTTTCAATAAAGAGCACAATGGTTCGAGGAAAATTCATTCATGTAAGACTGGAAATGGAAAATCCAATAAATCATGGAGTGGTAAAATTCATGAATGACAAAAAACATCCTATAGGTTTATAGTTATTAAAAGTCAATAAACATTCAAGAATCAATTAAAGATGAATATATAGTTCTCCGTCCAGATTATGTCCGAGAGAGGCCTACATTTCTATTGAGATTATCAGTCTTGATTCCAACCTTCCCAGGATCAATTCTCTATTGCCCCCTCGTTCTTCAGCTGCTGTGTGTTTCACACCAAAATATGTCAGTTCTTGTAAATTTTCTTCATGTTTCGCCCAAAAATGTTTTGCAATGAGGTAAGAAAAATCCTTATTTTTTATTGCTCGTAGATGTTGTAGGATTCTTCATTTAACTTTATTTGTTGTGCTCCCCATATAAGATTTCCATCATGTGCAATTGAATACATAGACTACATAGTTTGTTTCACAGGTGATGTGTTCCATGATTTTTTGCTCTCTTCCATTGTGCAATTTATATGCCGTTCTATTTACTACATGTTCACAAGCTTTACATTAAGCACATTTTCAGATGCCAGGTTGATGGAGCCAAGATTTAATTGTTTTTATTACTACTGGTAGCTGGCTTTGGACCAGTAAATCTCCTAGAAAGGTCACATCCCTGTATTCAATTGTTGGATATTCCAATATGAGTTCTCTCAATGTGTCATCACATAGTAGAATTTGCCAAATTCTATTGAATGCATTCCTTACTTCTTGGTGCTTGATATTGTAATCTATAATCATCATTGTTCTCTTTGAGTTCTCTCCTTCTGGAGACTAGTAGTTCTTCTCTCCTTTTTGCCATAGCTCTAATTATCATGTTGCATAGAACTTCCCTGGGGTACTCTCTGGCTTCATATCTCCTAAACATTTCACTTGCTTGTTTTTCAAAGTCAGAGGTTTCTGAGTAGTTTCTCCTTGCTCTTAGCATGTCTCCAAATGAGACACTCCACTTTAATATTTTGGGGTGTCCACTATTAGCAAGGAGTATACTGTTGCTTGCAGTTGCTTTTCGATGCATTTTGCTACATATTTTGTCTTCTTTGATGAATACTTCAAAGTCCAGGAAATTAATTTAATTTGGACTAATTGTGTATGTGAACTTGAGATTATATGCATTTTTGTTCAATGATTAAATAGATTCTTCCAGGCTCTCATTATCTCCTTCACTAATCAGGAGCAAACCATCAATGAACCTTGTCCACAAGTTTATGTGTTCCAACTTTTCTCTGTTTTCTTCTGTGTGGACGGCTTCAGCTTCCCAAGGGCCCATGAGTAGATTGGCATACGTTGACACAAAGGATGTCCCCATGGCCATTCCCTGGTTTTGCAGGTAGTACTTTCCATCAAACAGGAACACATTGTTGGTTAGGCAATATTCCAACATTTCTAATTTCATATTTGAGTGTTCCATGTAAGTCACTATTCGGGCTCTCATAAAATATTTACAAGCTTTTGCTAAATCACAGTGATGAATCGAGATGTACAGTGATGATACATTTATAGTCGCTAATAGCTATCTTTCCACCAGATGCCTTGAATCTTATTGAGAAAATCAGTGGACTCTCTCAAATAAGATGGAAGTGACAGAAAAGTGTCAACAAACCTTGAAGTGTTCTCTAATAGTGATCCAATAGAACTGACGATGGGGTGTCTTTATCGGTTTTGTAGATCTTTATGTACTTTAGGGATGAAGCAGATCATTGGTGTAATTGGATTCTCTATTCCTAGATATCTATATTCCTCATAATCAATTAAATCAAGATCATGCCATTTCTGTAATTTTCCATTATATTCAGTCATCATCTTCTTGATGGGATTCACTCTCAATTTGATGTAATGTTATTTGTTCCTGAGCTGTTTGTTGGCCTACTCCATATATTCGATCCAGTCATGGATGACAATGTTTCCATCTTTATCATATGGTTTAATTATTAGTTCGTGATCAGTTCTTAAATCCCTTGGCTCCAAGGGTTATATTTTATGATTTCTTCCTCTTTTGATTTCTCTTAGAGGCCAAGTGATTGATTTCTCTTACCATTCTCTCTTACCATTATCTCCTGAAACAGATCACATGTTTATATATAAATATATCTATAATATAACACTGTTAATAAAAATATGTATTGTAATTTATATTAAATGTTTTAAATTATTGTTTTTAATTCACTATTATAAAAAGCATAAATATGTAAAAATATGTTTAAATAAAACATAAAAAATATTAAAACACACGTACAAAACATTAAACTAAATAACTAAAGTAATTAAATATAAAAATGTATAAAACTGAAAAAAATCATTAAACATATTACAAACATTTAAAAAATATCTATATATAAGCAAATGATATAAAATTAAACAAACAAACAAATAATACAAACATATATTTTAAATATTTTAAAAATAAGTATTAAAATAAGAAAATAAAAAATACACCATTCCCACTTCAGTCTGTGCAACATTAGGGAAAGCATTGGAATTCAAAGGGGTAATTTTTACTATTTCCCCCAAGTCTGTGCTACAGTAGGAAAAGGCTTGGACTTCAGAGGAGTTAAATTTACTATTCCTACTCCAGGCTGTGCAACAGTGTCGAAAGTGTTGGACTATGGAGGGATTAAATGCACTATTCCCACTCCAGTCTGTGCAACAGTAGGTAAAGCATTGGACTTCAAGGGGTTACATTTACTATTCTCACTCCAGTCTGTACAACAGTAGGGAACACGTTATACTCTAGAGAGTTACATTTACTTTTTCCGCTTCAGTCTTTGCAACAGTAGGGAAAGCGCTGGACTTCAGAGAGGTAACATTTACTATTACAACTCCAGTCTGTGCAACAGTAAGGAAAGTACTTCGGGCCTAATTACGATGGCGGTCGGTCGGGCGACCAACAGCCATCGCAGCGGGAATGAGACCGCGGCCAAGGACTCGCCCGGCATATTACGAAAGACCGCTGTGGAGGCGGTCGGAAAGTGCCTTTTTCTACTGCGGCTTCTGCTGTGGCCCAGGAAAAGGGCTGCAGCACAAGCCGCAGCAGAAAAAGGCACTTTGTACACATCCATGCAACGTGTGCCAGGCACCATGTGGTGCGTGGCACACGGTACATGGCTGTGAGGGGGTGCACTGCATGTGACCCCAGGGCCACTTAGCAGTGGCCCACGGGGGACCGCGTGCTTGGGGCCCCACAAAGTCCCTTTCCGGCTGCCTCTTCATGGCGGTGGGACCGCCATGAAAAGGCAGTCGGAAAGGCATATCCTGATCCCTACTGCGGTGCCTGCCAGGCACTGCCCCCATTCTAGGGTAAGGAATCTGACTGCCATCACAAGGGGATCTTTGATCCTGTCGGAGGCGGCAGTCCTACCCCCGACCTCTGCGCTCCGACTGCCAGCATTGTCTGGCAGTCGGACCGATTCCCAGGATGTCGGTCGGACCGCCACTGACAGCCTGTCGGTGGCGGTCCGCCCGAGATCGTAATGAGCCCCTTTATTACAAGCACATAGCATATTTTAATAACCCTATTAGTTGACCAGAAATGTACAACCCTTCATATAAAATTTATATATATAAAATAAAAACACAATTTATCAATTTACATGATTATCAAAAATTGTAAGAATTAATTTTAAATTATACAAATTGTATAATTTATTATTCAATTAAGCTCCCACACTATACTCCTACAAAACTAAAGAAAGAAGTATAGCACAATAACACATTTAATGAGCAATTAAATAATAATTATTAATAATATATGAATAATTAATTGTTAATTAATTATAGGCTAAATAACATCCCACCCTATGCTACTACAAATACAACAGCCCACAACTAATATATAATGCAAAAAATATTTAAGTATTACACAATTTACATAATTAATAACAAAGTTGTAATTTATAATACATTAATAATTAATTGCTAGTTAATTATCACTTAATTAACTTCCCGCCCTATACTCCTACAAACCAAACAATCGACAACTAAAATATAACTTGAAAAAATGCAATAATTACCCACTTTATATAATTATCAATTAAGTAATTAATACAGAGTTAATAATGTATTATTAATTAATTATACTTTAATTAACTTCCCACCCTGTACCCCTACAAACCTCACAACCCGCTAGGACACTATAAGTTACTAAGAACAATTAAATTAAAAATTATAAATGACATAAAATTACTAACTTTATTTAAAAATATTGTCAACAATTATTCAAACAATATTTAACATATGAAATGAATATGTGAATTAAAACACATATACTAGGCAGGGGAGTTGCTGGGCACCATTTTACTCTTATTTGCCTACCCAGTTTTACATGCATGTCATGCCCATAGCCACACCCCTTCCATAAGGCGGGCTATTTTAAGATACGGAGGGTGCGGACACACACATTAGGCATTCCCACAATCGCATTCCCGCATTTGCACCTCGAATACATCAGGTTCCACCAGACCCCCTAATCAACATGATTTTGTCTTCCCCAGACCCCAGGCAATCTAAGTCCTGATGAGACCCCCTTATCCTTCCAAGGGTCGAAACGCCCTCAATACACCTACAGAGACAGACGTTTCATAAACTGTGATACAATGATTAATTCCCTGTATCCTAAAATGTACTGAATATAAACTGCTGTCTTTTATTACGAATCAACCAATACACTGTATATGCTCATTTCTTATTCCACCTTTCCCTTTTTTCGGTTTTGGTTTGATTTCACACCTGGGGTTTACTCATTCTTTCCTTTGTGTCCTGAAAGACACTCACAAAATTGTTTGTTTAAATAATTTCTGTCTAATAAAACTCGGTTTGGCTGAACCGTAGTTATTTACAAAAATACTCGCTGTGCTATTATTGTTCTTACAAATTTCTATTGAATAATATTGTTTGATTTAAATAAATATGCTGTTATAATGATTGATTCCACACAGAAAGATCTGTGAAACTAAACAATCTGCCTATGAATGAGTTCCATGTGAATGCCGTCTCTGAGCTAAATATTGATGGATGTGAGGTGTCCTCTTTCTCTCTGGAACTTACCAAAATCTTCACCTTGTCAGGGGCCTTGATCTATCATCCCACAGGTGCTCTTCTTAATTTTGTTAATTCTTTAGTTGATATTATAACTCCTTTAGTATTAAAATATTCCAATTTCATACAATTAGGCGATCTTAACGTACACTTTGATAACACTAGTTTCAGAGTTGGAAACATGCGATGGCAGAAACCTGTGCTTGACACTCTCAAGCCTGAGAATTATCAACCATTCTCCCTGTTGTCTCTCTTCTCTAAGATTGCAGAGAAACATGTGAACAAGCAACTTTCCATTTTTTATTAACTTACAGCACTCAATCTGCTCTGCTACTGGCCACTTAACCAATATGTCACATCCTGGATTCAGACGGCTCTGCAAGAGTTATCATGTTAGACATCAGTGTTGCATTTGATACAGTATCCCATAATATTCTGTTACAAAGACTGTGGGAAAGTGGTATGGGCAATCAAGCTCTGCTCTGGCTGGCCTCTTATTTCCGAAGCAGATCAGTTCAGGTCTCTCAAAAACCTTTTCATTTGAAATTCTTTGTGCTGCATCAAGGAGTCCCTCAGGGATCTTCCCTTGTCCAGCTCTCTTTAATGTTTATGTCCGCCCCTTGGCTGATGTCATTGAAAGTTTCTACTCTACCATTATTTCTTATGCGGCGATGCACTGTTGATCATCACTCTCTCTCAAAATACCAGCAATATTGCCTCCCAGGTGCATTGTGTCGTTTGTAAGTAGCAAATTGGATGGACAACTGCCTAAAGGTAAATAGCAAAAAGACTGAGGTATTCATTTTGGGCAACAAGCCTGATATTTGCCCCCCCAGATGGTGGCCTGCTAGTCTGGGCCCTTTACCATCACCAAAACAAAAAGTTAAAAATCTTGGCATCTGGCTAGATTATAAACTGTTGTTTGACCATCAAATATGCTACAGCAGATTTCCAATTAATTGCTTGACTCTGGCACAGTACCACAGACCTGGAAAAAATCTTTTGTCACTCCCATTATGAAAAATTAATTTTTGGACCCTCTGATCCTCAGTAACTACAGGCCAATTTCACTATTGCCCTTCGCGGTTAAACTACTGGAATGCTATGTTAGCAAAAAACTATCCTACTTCCAGGAACATCATTCCCTGCTAGAGAAGGAGCAGTTTGGTTCCAGACCAGGGCATGGAACTGAGTAGGCCCTACTCACTGCCATGGAAGAACTCAGGATGTTACTCAATAGAGGCCAGTCTTATCTGCATTGCTAAATTCAAGAAGATAAGAGAGAGGAGCCCAGCTTTAGAATCAGCTTCCCGCCTCCTTTAGATTCTCAGCTGATCTTCTGCAGTTTAGAAAAGCTCAGAAAACTTGGCTCTGCCCTCATTAACTCTGATATTCTCTTCCTCTTTTTCTGTGCAAATTTTCTCATCCCGGTTTGAGACTATTAGCGCCAGGATACCATTTTCGTAACAGTGCGCTTTACAAATATTTTTAAATGAAATAAATAAAAAAGTAAATCTTTGAGCTGGAAAATGCTTTGGGATAGTAAAAGTCCTTAAGAACATTCTGGGATGTTTACCTCTGTGAGCCCCAAAAAAAGTCTAGATTACTGCAAATCCCTTTATCTTGGGCTCTCATCAACGAGACAACAGCGCATCCAAAATTCTGCTGCGTGTTTGTTGCTGAAACCTCCTGGACGTGCCTCTATCGGGGCCAGCTTGAGAGATCTGCAAAGGCTTCTGACCAAGAAGTGAATTGCTGTTAAAGCCCTCTGCTATTGCTACAAGGCTCTGTCAAATTCTGGTCCATGTTATCTACATTCTCTAATTAAACCTTATGTTATAATGCTAAGCCTGCTCTGGTCCCAAAATTCCATACAGCCAGAAGTGGAGGCAGCTCTTTTAGGTACTGGGCTCCCAGGATTTGGAACCCTCTGCCTTTAAAAATCCAGCATGCACCCTCTGTCGCTTCCTTTAGGAAACAGTTAGAAACGTCACTCTTCATTTTTTGCTATTAATACCCTATATGAGTAACTTTCCCTGGAGGAGAATCCTAGTGCTGGGACACTTCAATCAAGTAGCCATGCGCTCTATAATTCTGCTCCATTATTATTATTGTTATTATTGTTATATAGAAAGAGGAATAGCATTGTCTACTTCATTTGCATCAGTGCATCAATATCATCTAACACCCCTCTACGTACCTAATCAATATCCTGCTCTCTTGTCCTCGAAAACTCTTCACGTTCTCACAAAATCACCCTCCCATGCCTCCCTCTTCTGGCTTTGAGAAGCATTTGAGATGTCAACAATTCATTCATATCTTTTTAACCCAACCATTCCTTAGCCTGGATTCCGTGACATCTATGATTGCACAGTTGGACATGCTTATTTTGCCCTAAATAATTATCTTCCAAATTGAGTTGATTCAAAATTGTAGTTTTTAAAATATTTGTGTCTTTCAACAATTGGCAACAGGCAAAAGATGTAAATGACAACATTTATAAATCACAAGATTTAAAGATCACACAAAGACTGAGAAAATCTAGATTTAAAGAAACCCTTTATCATTATTTTCTAACCACATGGGATAGTATAGGTAACTCCAAATATTTGTACCCTGACAATAATTTTGCTCCTTGATACTTTGCCCACAATATTATGATGGCAGGACAGCATTGTGGAGAAAATATTTTGATATACAACTGTAACTCTTGATGCAGCTGAAAAGAATCCCTATGTGACACATAAACCGATTATGAGACGTTTTGAGTAACCTATGAATAAATGCGCACTAACCACACAGTAAAGAAACATGAGAAATTAATGAAAGAGAACTTAGTTACTGCATCGTAAAAACATGCAGATAATTGTAGAATAGATTACATTATTTTCATTTAAATGATATAGGTTTATATTCTTTTAACCAGCTTTAGCATGTTATTTCAACGTGTATTAAAAAGTTAAAGTGATGTACTCACGTGTAATGAAATTCCTTATCATCCTCATTGAAATAGCAAGGTGTGTAAAGAATTAATGAAATCTAATTTTAATCGATAATTTTATGTGTGATATTGAAGGGTTTCATTCTGAATTTCATCATTTGCACATGTGAAACTGTGCACCGAATGAGAAAAGAAAACTGACACTGCACAGCCATATTTAGTGCAAATGTCCTGAAACGGTCAAACAATAATCTTCATGTATGTACTAATGTAAAACATTTGAAACAATATTGATATTTTATAGTTTGAAATAATTTTGCATGTTAGTATTTTGAAAATGCAGTAATGTGTCATAGTTACATGTGATCTTTGCCGTCCAACAAATAACATATTCTGAGTGCTCATAAGTTGAAAGGATTTTTAGAAAATTGATTTCCCCTATGAAACTTATGTTTCCATTACTTTATATTCTGCAGATTTAAAATTAATTTTATTATAGGCCTACATTTTCCTACCCTGCTTTATCTTACACTTGTGAGAAGTTTTCCTAAACTTTCAATGTGAAGCAAAACTGTGTCTTACTAGAAGAGTTCTCACTCGCTTACAAGGACTGTTTGCAACAAAAGTTGATACTGTGGAAACATCTGCTATGGGAAACTGTCCTCGTGAACTCACTCATATGCCTGTTGCTAAAGGATCATTGTTTGGAAGTTTACGTACACTGAATAATCTGACAATTTACGTGATCAGTACCACCTCTTTCTCTGCCATATGACAATAATCTTATACGAACTGACCAATGGACTGAATGGTCTGACACAATGAGGTGACCAAGGAGATGTCATCCCAGAGCTGGAAGATTATATTATACATTGGTTTGATGGATGGACGTTGGTTCTCTGACAGACCACGGAGGCTGTTCTTTGATTTTCCTGCATCTTTCTGTTGGAAACCTTTGCGGACTCTACTTGCTCTTTTCTCGGCTGAAGCATATATTGTGTGTGCCAATCTGGGACTCTTTCTCGATCAGACACTACCCATGAGCTGTCGTGGCTCATGTCCTTACTGAACTTTCCAAGCTCTATTTTCACTTTATGGTAAGCCCAAACTAATTAGACTGTCCTCCACTTCTAGAGCCTAAATGTTTATTAATGATGTATTGCCCTTTTTAATATTTTTGATAAATTTACCTTTAACTAAACCATAGACTTTGTTTTATCATGACTTGTCTCCTAAAGTTGATTTATTAATGACAGGGAGAGATCAGCATGGAGAAATGTCTGATCAGCAGGTACTAATGTTGTTTTGTATTGCCTTAACAGAATTATTGGTTTGCATGATTTTAGTCCGGCTAAATTTCTTCTAAAGGTTTGACTAGCAGTGATAATCCTTTATTTATATAGTCTGATGTTGAGAGTCATATAAGTGAATCTAATTATGAATTTGCAAATTGTTTTTCCAATTCCTGATCCTCATTGGATATCCGGATGTTGGATCTCTTATATCCAACCCATCAGGGGCACAATACAAGATCCATCGGAGGATCAAGTGAGTGTTGATGAGCTAAGTCATATGGTAGAGATAATAGTAATTAGAAACCAATTTATCAAAAAGAGGCCCAGTATCCACGACAGCACACTCATTGTGTTCAGCTCTGTTTAACTTTATAACTAGGATTGTGCTCTATAAATCCACATGCATAAATCAATACATATATGTTCTTCCTCTGGCAGCCCTCAAACATAGCAACAGAATGGCTATAATTTTGGGTTATTATGAGCATTCTACTGTAAAAGGAAGTATCTGAATATTATTTTAATCTAAACAGTTAGCTATAGAAATAGAAAAATACTAGAATGTAGCTATTCCTTTGGTACAAATAGAGGAAGGACTAGCAAGGCATCTGTGTTGATACACCTTCTGTGAAAAAGCAAAATGACAAAAAGAGCAGCTCTCAAAGAGCTCCTAGATGGAGAAACAGAAGAAGAAAGAGAATGTCAATTCCCTAATGGGCCCCACTAAAGCTGCAGAACCAACAATCAAAGAGCCTGGTATTAATCCATGCCATGATGGAGATGCCCATTATAGTGTTATTTGGGAATGAGACTAATTCATTAGGCGTTCCTTTAAAAACAGTGTTCCTTTTTTCCATTATTGGAAACCTCTACCACAATGTGGTCCACATATGTGTCTGCCAATGAAAGTAAGCATAAATAATTCTTACCTTTATTAATTTCGAAATTCCTGTTTTGAAAGTGCACATTGCATTGATACACGTTTTGTTTAGGTGTTAGTGTTAACGAAATACATTGAAATGATTAAGTTTTCCTGCTGTCCGTATTTCTACTTTACCGTTGTTTTAAGTTATTTTTTCGTGACTTAGAAAGTGTCTCGGCCAGTCAATACAAAAATGGAATTAGAGGGATCAAGCTAAATGCAGTTCTTTGAAATAGGCTCAAATGACAATGCTGTATATAGATGTCAGAAGATATCTATTACTAGCAAGACCGAAAGGTGGTAATCCGGATTTGGATGCAAACTCCAATTTGCACTAGAATCACAATTACAAATAGTATGCCAATGTTGCAATATTGTGTGTTTTGCATCTGAGAATGGGGGAAAACTTTCCAAATCTGTGTTGTAGAACTAGGATTGGGGAGGTAATACTGTGCCCAAATCCCTGTGGTATTCGTCTTTACTGGATGTGGTATTGCCTCCCTAAATAACTTACCACTCCTTATGAGGCTCAGAAAGTCTTACCATGGCATTGATGGACAGTTAAATGGAAAAAGAACCAAAAAGAACTGGTAAAGGCAATAAACCTGATTTAAAAATGAATGCATGCAAAAACACATGCATGCATAAAAGCGGTTTGATATACACAAGTGTCTTAGTGGTTCGGTGTGGGTATAAGGAATGAAGCGATGACAATGGATGTATTTCTGGGTGAACAGTTATGGGGAGAGGAATAAATGGGTGTGGTTGTGAGTATTAAGTCCTTGTCAGAAAAAATCCCAGTGTAGGCTAAAAGGGTTTTGTCTACATCATGCTCATGAACGTTTAGATAAAGCTGAGCCATGGCTGACAAATAATTAAGCTGTGCATAGCCCTGAAGAGGTCCTATGAACCTTTTGATCTCTGATAAAATCCTGTAGAATTGAACAAGTGGGGGACTCCAGCCCAAACATTCTAGACTGCCACTGTTCACATTGTGCAAAAAATAGGAATTTAGAATTTCTACAAAAAAA
The DNA here is from genome assembly GCA_963921515.1 of Calotriton arnoldi. Taxonomy (NCBI): domain Eukaryota; kingdom Metazoa; phylum Chordata; class Amphibia; order Caudata; family Salamandridae; genus Calotriton; species Calotriton arnoldi. The sequence goes on along the minus strand of CAWUFW010008900.1, from coordinate 694,603 downwards.
TTGTTCTTGAATGAAACCCTTCTGGCTGCATCTTTGCACTTTATACTCTGATACAATTATGCCATGTCGTGCCATTTTTAAACTTGCCCAAAGAGACTGCTTTGACTTGCTATGGTTGAGCGATGATGTTTGAGGGAGAAGATCTCTGGGTCCACTGGTGGCACTCATCCTTTTGAACAACTGCTGCATTGAAGCTAGGATTGCATGGCACTTAGTGGGCACTAACGCAAACTATTTTGAAGGTTTTGGCACCCATATGCCTTCTAGGATATGACTACTTAGGTTGTGGCTGGGCTGCTCAAAATAACAGTGATCAACTAGGCAAAGGCTACTTCTTACTATGTGGAAAACCACACAATTAACACAAATTCCAGTTTTTTGTAAATGGCCCACTACTACAATTTTTCTCAGATTTCGCCACTAAGGGCCTGATTACGATGTCGGTCGGAGTTGCCTTCGACTGACATCGCCCCAGAATCGGGACAGACCGACCTCCGGTCTGCGGTCCCGACTGCATTATTATGATGCGACTGCACATGGTGCGGTCGCACACTCCCATTTCCCTATGGGAGCTTGTGCTGCATCGGAAAACGGTCACAGCACAAGCTCCCATAGAGAAATGGGAGTTTGCATAAATCCCTGCACCGTGTGGCAGGCACCTCATGGTGCCTGCCACACGGTGCTGGGATTTCCAAGGCCCACAACTGTAGGCCGTGGAGGCAAGGGGCCCCTGCTCAGGGCCCCCAAAGTCACTTTCTGAAAGCCTTTCCATATTGGAAAGGCCGGCATGGAAAGGCTGTGTGAAGTGACATTGTGATCCTGACGGTGGAAACGCCGTCCTAAAGGGATTACGTTGCAGTTCCGACTGGCCGACGGGCTCCATGAGCCCATCAGAAGCCAGCCATTTTGACCGGACGGTTTGACTTTCGACCGCCTACATTGTAATTAGGCGGTCGGAAGTCAAACCAGGGATGTCGGTCGGTAAGCCTTCGACCTGCGGCTGGAGGCTTTCAGACCAACATCATAATAGGGCCCTTAATGTCAAAGCTTCATCTTGAAATCTCACTGTTGATTTAAGTCAACATTCTCGCATAAGATTTTCTTTTCAGACCTTTTCATCACGACTTCTAAGTTGATGCAGCCAAACTGCAAAACACATCTTTGTTTTCACGAGCGTAATTTAAAAATAAGTGATCATTCAACATTCGATCTGACTGGAGCATACCGATTTATCCTTTAGCATCTGAATTTGTGTATGTGAGAAAGCAAAAACGTGAAAGCGCTATAGAGAGACAGGAGATGAGGATCATTGTATGAGCAAGAGAAGACAGTGCATGGAAGGTTAAGTGTGTGAGAAGGACATGTAATGGGGGTTTGTGAGGTAAAGGAGGATTTGAAAGAGGAAATGGAATGTGCACATGCATTTGTGAAAGGAACATTTCATTAAGAGGTGAGCGTGTGTTAGTGAAAATGGAATGGTAAGAGTATTGTGTGGAACAGGAAACAGGGCTTTTGAGAGAAGGGTATGGGAAGAAGGTTAGTCTACAAAATATGTGAAAGGAAGATGTGAGAAAGGAGGGTGTGAAATAAGATAGTAAGATGACTGTCAGAAGAGTATGTATGAGTTAGAGGGAACTGAGAAGGTTAAAGAAGACAGGGAATCAGGGAATGGACTGAAATGGGTGTGCAAATGAAAAGTGTGAGAGAGAATGGTATGTCAGATAGAGAAAGGGGTGGAGGGTTGAGAAATCAATAAGTGAGGTTCATATATTTGAGAAAAAGAAGGGGGTGAATGATACAAAATAGCTCAAGAGAGTAGCTGTGAGAAAAGAGGACAGTGTGGGACACATGAGAGTAGGGGCACTTTTTGGAGAAAAGATTACTTGGTGAATGCTTAATCTCTCAACAGCAGGGGGTGCCATATTTCCAGAACAGTGTTACAGCAAACAAATGATGGACTGAATGCTGACAATGCAAACATTCTCCCCCAGTCAAAAGATCTGGGTTAAATCCATCGTTCTTTTGCCCACTACGCCACCCCAGTTTGGACCCAGCCATATGAAAATCAGTCTTGACCCTGTGCCCCATGGGAACAGTGCAGACCGAACTGCCAGGCCAGGTCCTCCCTGGACAGGAAACAAGCATCCTGGGACCAGTTTCAGGGTATGTCACCCTTCTTCAGCCAGGCTAGCTTGAATCCAGTGGCACAGTGAGCAAGGGACCCACGTCTGGGCATACCCATCCCACTTAGGGCGAAAAGTGTTGCAGCAAACAAATGATGGACAGAATGCTGACAATGCAAACATTCTCCCCCAGTCAAAAGATCTGGGTTAAATCCATCGTTCTTTTGCCCACTACGCCACCCCAGTTTGGACCCAGCCATATGCAAATCAGTCTTGACCCTGTGCCCCATGGGAACAGTCCAGACCGAACTGCCAGGCCAGGTCCTCCCTGGACCGGAAACAAGCATCCTGGGACCGGTTTCAGGGTATGTCACCCTTCTTCAGCCAGGCTAGCTTGAATCCAGTGGCACAGTGAGCAAGGGACCCGCGTCTGGGCATACCCATCCCACTTAGGGCGAAAAGTGTTACAGCAAACAAATGATGGACAGAATGCTGACAATGCAAACATTCTCCCCCAGTCAAAAGATCTGGGTTAAATCCATCGTTCTTTTGCCCACTACGCCACCTCAGTTTGGACCCAGCCATATGCAAATCAGTCTTGACCCTGTGCCCCATGGGAACAGTCCAGACCTAACTGCTAGGCCAGGTCCTCCCTGGACCGGAAACAAGCATCCTGGGACCGGTTTCAGGGTATGTCACCCTTCTTCAGCCAGGCTAGCTTGAATCCAGTGGCACAGTGAGCAAGGGACCCACGTCTGGGCATACCCATCCCACTTAGGGCGAAAAGTGTTACAGCAAACAAATGATGGACGGAATGCTGACAATGCAAACATTCTCCCCAGTCAAAAGATCTGGGTTAAATCCATCGTTCTTTTGCCCACTATGCCACCCCAGTTTGGACCCAGCCATATGCAAATCAGTCTTGACCCTGTGCCCCATGGGAACAGTCCAGACCGAACTGCCAGGCCAGGTCCTCCCTGGACCGGAAACAAGCATCCTGGGACCGGTTTCAGGGTATGTCACCCTTCTTCAGCCAGGCTAGCTTGAATCCAGTGGCACAGTGAGCAAGGGACCCACGTCTGGGCATACCCATCCCACTTAGGGCGAAAAGTGTTACAGCAAACAAATGATAGATGGAATGCTGACAATGCAAACATTCTCCCCAGTCAAAAGATCTGGGTTAAATCCATCGTTCTTTTGCCCACTACGCCACCCCAGTTTGGACCCAGCCATATGCAAATCAGTCTTGACCCTGTGCCCCATGGGAACAGTCCAGACCGAACTGCCAGGCCAGGTCCTCCCTGGACCGGAAACAAGCATCCTGGGACCGGTTTCAGGGTATGTCACCCTTCTTCAGCCAGGCTAGCTTGAATCCAGTGGCACAGTGAGCAAGGGACCCACGTCTGGGCATACCCATCCCACTTAGGGCGAAAAGTGTTACAGCAAACAAATGATAGACGGAATGCTGACAATGCAAACATTCTCTCAGTCAAAAGATCTGGGTTAAATCCATCGTTCTTTTGCCCACTACGCCACCCCAGTTTGGACCCAGCCATATGCAAATCAGTCTTGACCCTGTGCCCCATGGGATCAGTCCAGACCGAACTGCCAGGCCAGGTCCTCCCTGGCCCGGAAACAAGCATCCTGGGACCGGTTTCAGGGTATGTCACCCTCCTTCAGCCAGGCTAGCTTGAATCCAGTGGCACAGTGAGCAAGGGACCCACGTCTGGGCATACCCATCCCACTTAGGGCGAAAAGTGTTACAGCAAACAAATGATGGACGGAATGCTGACAATGCAAACATTCTCCCCCAGTCAAAAGATCTGGGTTAAATTCATCGTTCTTTTGCCCACTACTCCACCCCAGTTTGGACCCAGCCATATGCAAATCAGTCTTGAGCCTGTGCCCCATGGGAACAGTCCAGACCGAACTGCCAGGCCATGTCCTCCCTGGACCGGAAACAAGCATCCTGGGACCGGTTTCAGGGTATGTCACCCTCCTTCAGCCAGGCTAGCTTGAATCCAGTGGCACAGTGAGCAAGGGACCCACGTCTGGGCATACCCATCCCACTTAGGGTGAAAAGTGTTACAGCAAACAAATGATGGACGGAATGCTGACAATGCAAACATTCTCCCCCAGTCAAAAGATCTGGGTTAAATCCATCGTTCTTTTGCCCACTACGCCACCCCAGTTTGGACCCAGCCATATGCAAATCAGTCTTGACCCTGTGCCCCACGGGAACAGTCCAGACCGAACTGCCAGGCCAGGTCCTCCCTGGACCAGAAACAAGCATCCTGGGACCGGTTTAAGGGTATGTCACCCTTCTTTAGCCAGGCTAGCTTGAATCCAGTGGCACAGTGAGCAAGGGACCCACGTCTGGGCATACCCATCCCACATAGGGCGAAAAGTGTTACAGCAAACAAATGATGGACGGAATGCTGACAATGCAAACATTCTCCCCCAGTCAAAAGATCTGGGTTAAATCCATCGTTCTTTTGCCCACTACGCCACCCCAGTTTGGACCCAGCCATATGCAAATCAGTCTTGACCCTGTGCCCCATGGGAACAGTCCAGACCAACATATTTCCAGAACAAGCAGCAAATCTGGCACCATTGCTAGAATGGGTGGTACAGAAAACAATACCTTGATCTAGGGATTGCAAACATCCTTGTGCTGGGCCTAGGTGGTGTAGAGGGACATAGAGATAGGAGAGAGGAGTAAGAAAGAGAGGAGGTAAGTAAGAGAGAGGGTGAGGCAGTGGGAAAGATGAAAATAGTGTGATATACGCATATATAATAGATTAAATTGAGGTAGAAGAGGGTGCAAGAGAGGCAGAATGAAGAGTGTGAAGGCATTGAGGATAAACAAAAGGGTGAAAAGATAAATGAAGGTGAAACAAGAGAAAATGAGAATAGACTCAGAAGTGTAAGCCACAGTGTCGCACATGATTGGGGGAGGCTTAGAGAGTAAGAAAGAGGGAAAAGGTAGGGCAGAATGGATAGAGGTAGAGGATAGATAGAGAGATAGTGAGAGAGTGAAAGGAATATCTAATAGAGAGAGCAATTATTTAGACAGAAGGGGCAATGGTAGGAAAAGAACAAAAGAGCAACACAGAGTTGTTTTTTGTTTTTTCTGTTTGCCTTTAAATAGCCCATACTGGGCACATCATCCCCTCTATCGTCTTTCACACTACAAGTAGGGAAAGTCTCTGTATTGGTATAGCAAGGTCTTAGCCTTTGAGATCCAAGGTTCATTGTAAAATGTGCATGCGAATGTCAGCAGTTGAATTTTAAGGAAGTACAACAAGACTGCAGAATAGGACACCACGCGATGCATTAGCTCTTTGTGTGACAGCAGCAAGACTTTCAGGATGCTGATGTGAGATATCACCTAAGTGAAAATGGCGTCAAAATTATACTTCTGCCATGTTGAATGTGTTCAAGGTTGCCCTTGCTGCATTATGTGACAGAAGGAAGCTTACTTTGATACTGCCCTTGTTCTGTGAGGAATCAAATCTTGCAGTAGTGCTTCTACTCTAAGAAGAAGAGTTGTTTTTGTTCCTGTTGCCCCACCTCATAAAAAACAAAAGATATATTGAATGCACTTGTGTGCTACATGCCCTATGAATCAATTATGGTTTCACAATATCTGATGTGAGATACCAAAATTTGTAGTCCTGAGGGATGCCCCAGGACCCATAGGGCTAATACTCCAGTGCTGAAACATTACGATGGAAAAGAGAAACAGTGTCCATTGATCGACCCTCTTGTTTTTAATCTTGTAGTAGAGAAACACCAGTTAAAAATCATTTTAGTTCACCCACACACAATTTTAATATAGGTCTGAATGTATCAAAGTGAAGGCATAAATATCGACTTGAGGGGCATAATCTCACATGAACTAGGGAATCCATATCTAGGAAACTGCACAATCAGTTAAAAATCGGATTCCTCCTAGTGCTAGATGTGAAATCCACTGTTGAAGCATACCACACTTGGTAGGTGATGGTTCATCACCCTATATGAGCGCTTAAATGTATAGTAATTTCATAAGAGTTTTGTCTGTTTCTTCTAGGACTCTTGCACTTCTTGTAGGTTTATGTTTGATTCTGGAGAGGGTTAAACAGTCCTTTGACCCCTCTCACTCCCTCTTTAGTGTGTTAGCCACCTGTATTGTACATGCTCAGTACGTGTGAGAAAAACGTTTGATGCTCCTCCTGCTTCGCCAACCTGTCTTTTATTTATTCTCTGTATTAGGAAAGATTTCACTGCTGTTGGCCATGTTGCACCTTATTAGAGTTGTGAAGTTCGGTATTAAACTTTGATCTACGGAAGAAAACAAACAATTTGCATCGCAAATACTTTTTTAATGTATGATGTGAATGAAAGAGTGACCCCTCATAAAATACATGAGCTGAATTTACTTTTAGGCTTAGGTGTGAAGCAAGCAGTTTTTGAAAGGGACTAGAGGACTTTGTAAAAATGTAAAACATAGCTGAAAAGTGGCTTAGTGTGATGCTTAACACCTTAAGGCAATTCTGGAATTCCAGCGAACAGCACTTTTTGAACCTATAATGGCAAGTGAAATACTACAAGCACACAATACAACATGCTGTTGGGTGAAAAACTAAGAATAGCAGATGGTATTATATGCAGGGCCCCTGGAATTATGTGGGAGTGGTTGACAAAATTAATCAGCTAGGAAAGACAAATTATGTTGCATAATATTGCAGTATTATTTCTTTATTTTACCATTTTAGCAATAATTAAAAGTGCCTGGGCAACATTTCACCACATTAGTACCAGTTTAACACCTGAATACAGCTATTAACAATGGCTATCAACAAGTGATGAAGGTGACCGGTTACATTTTTCAAAGAATCTGCCCACTGCTCAAAATTTCATGTACTAGTTTTTGTTAAACAATATTTGATCTGTTTGAAAAGTAAGAACATTTCTTTTTTGGTGAAATATTCTAACTATGTAGCAGATGGTACATTATGTGGCAAATGAGGATATTCCAGGATTATGTGGAAAAAACTGCGGCCATTGAAACACTTGCTTCTATTTATAATTCACAGTACCAATTGGTAGACTTGTGAAATGCAAAACAAAATTAAGTTCCAAACTTTCTGTGGAGTTTCTCGAAGGCAACAAACGGTTATACAACTTAGTGGAAAAGGAGCAGAGATAGCCTTTCAAATGGGGACATGAGCATCTCATTGCTAATGGGATGCCATTGGATAAGCAAATGAGTGCACAATTTTTTTTTTTACCAAAACAAAGTGAACAGCAGCAGCTAAATGTGTGAAGAGACACTTAGAATAAAACAAAGGGGCATATTCTCAAGGACTTATCGCCGAGTTAGCGGCACTTTATCGCAGCCAAAGTGGCGATAGATTTATCGCACCATTCACAAGCTGGTGCTACCAGCCGACATCACCAGTTTTCCTGCGATAGCAGCCGCAAAAAACATCGCCACGGATTACACCGGCAACTAACGCTAATGAGATGCAGAGTAGGCGTTCCTGTGCAAAAAGCCGCGAAAACACTGCTTCGCAATATTCTCTACGACCAGCCAGATCGGCGATAAGATCCCAAAACAGGCGATAAGGCGCATTAGCAGCAGGGATTTAACACCTGCTCCTACCTGGTGTTAAGTCGAATGATACCCTGCACCACAAAAGGGAGCCCAGACCAGAGCCACACCTGAAGAACAACATATGCCATTGAGCTACTGATCATGCAGCTCGGAGCCCCAATAGGGCCACAACACCCACTGCCACCACACCCAGGCCCGCAACCCCCCCCCGGACCCCTCTCCCCCCCCCCGGACTACCACAGAGGCAGCACAGACAAAGACAGCGGACCTTCAGAAAACGCACCAGCCTCACAGACTTAACACCAGAGGATGTCATTGTCCACTACAGGCTCAAAAGGACAACCATCCTCCGCATCCTGACCATCATTGCCCACAGGCTGACGGTACCAACACAGCGGACAAACAACATCCCTCCACAGACAAAGCTGCTGGCTGTGCTGCACCTGTTGGCCTCTGGTACCTTCCAACCAACAACTGCCAGAGTCGGAGGAGTCTCACAGCCAGCCCTATCCAAGTTTCTCACACCTGTCTTGGATGCCATCATCAGCTTGGTACCCCAGCACCTTCACTTCCTACACACTGCGCAGGAACAGCTGGAGACCAAGCAAGACTTCTACGCCATAGCTGGCTTCCCGCACGTGTTGGGGGCAATCGACTGCACACATGTACTCCTCGTGCCCCCTGCCGCCACTGCACACAATTACCGTAACAGGAAGCACACGCATTCCATCAATGTGCAGGCAATAGTGGACCACCTGGGACTCTTCACCAATGTCGTCGCCAACTACCCAGGCAGTGTGCATGATTCCTTCATCTTCCGACAGTCCATCATCAACCAGCGCTTTCAGGATGGCACCTATGGGAATGCATTGCTCGTTGGTAAGTACCAAATGAACACACCACACACCTCAACTCCACAGTCATGCAACTCACGACTCTGGGAATGCACACATTACAAACTCACATACAACATGCCAAACAACATGCCCACCTACCAGACACGACAGCACAACTTACTGTGGTAACCTGGGCTAGCCATGTACACAAGCCATCAACGGCATGGCACCTCAGCCACACAATAGCAGAATGTGGGGAGAGGTGGGAACCAGGCATGCGCGAAGGAGGCAAGTGACCCATGAATGAGAATGTACACAATGCCAAGTGTGGCATGGATGTGCTGGCCAGACTGCAGTATGCAGACCACAGGCATATCCATGTCGACATATACTGCTGGTGTTTGGAGTGTAGTGGACAGTGGACGCAACCATGTCACCCCAGGCAGTGGGGAAGATTGCGGAAATGTAGCTTGTTACGTCCCCCCCTGTAAGCGTGAGCAGAGTGGGCTGGTCCGGCGTACGCCAGGCCAGCGTAGGGGTGTGAATAAAAAGCCCGTTGCTCTGGGCGTGGTTCTCTTCCGGAATGGCCAACGTGTCTGCCAGGGCAGCGCCTCTCAGCCCGCCACGAGTCCGACGCCGTGAGCGGCGGTGCCTGTGATCCTGTGCGCCTGCTGCACCCCAGGCTGCTGGTCCCCAGACCCGTTTTGGCCACCCCTGCGCAACCAGGCCTCACTGCTCACCTGCCGACACCGGCGTGTGTCAAAGAGGGCCCACCACGTGCCGGTGCAAGCTCCAAGCCCGAGGCCCGCGACCTTGGCAGCCTCCTCAGACCATCACGGCCTCCGCGACACAGGCCCCCAGCACTCCTTTCTCGTTGACGTACTCCACCGCTGCCTCCGGCCTACACTGCGGTCCAGTAGGTCACACATTTGGAACTGAGTCTTGATTTTTCAATGGCCGAGTTCATATCATTGCACTCAAGCAGAGGAGTAAGAGGAAGACGCGGTTCAGTCCGGAGGAAAAAAGGATCATCGTTATGGAGGTGATCGAACACTACCAACAACTGCTCTGGTGCCACTAACTCTGTGCATCGCAAGCCAACGACACATGGCTGTGGGCCCCTGCTGACCGCTGCCTCCGGCCTACACTGCGGTCAAGTAGGTCCCACATTTGGAACTGAGTCTTGATTTATTTATGGCAGAGTTTATATCATTGTACAGGCCTCATCGCAGTCTGCATCCACTTTCAGCTCTGGGGCCACTAACTCTGTGCCCCGAAATTCATGGACACTCTCTGGTTGAACTTTGGTGGAGTCTGAGTCTATGGCCTGGGGGTTGTCTTCATCATCATGTAGCTGATACTGACTCGGTGTTAAAAATGAGTCTGTAGCATTCATCTCCTCCATATTGCCTGTTTCTGCTTGGTTCTGCCCTCTGCATCATGCCCTGGAAGAACACCTTCCACTGTACCCCGAAACACTCCACGACATCCACCTTCGACATCGACGAGGACCCGATCAGCTCTCGTGGCCCTACCTCAGTGCACCGCAAGTCACCGTCCCGTGGCGGTGTGCCTGTGCCGGCCGCATTGCATCCGGGGCCACTAACTCTGTGCAGCTCAAGTCGTGGACCCTTGCTGTTTGAACTTTGAAATTCTGATTGTCTGATCACTGTTGTAGTTGTTGCCAGCACCAACCACTCCCTGAGGGCTGGCTTACACTCACCCAACACCCATCCAGCACAGGCGTCACTGGACATGTGACCCTGGCAATAAAAGGGCCCGGACGCACGTGCCCGTAGCCAGTTCCACAAACTATCTAAGTGTGTCCGTGTGGTCATTATGTATGCATTAGGGCCCCGGGCCCTACCACATTACATTGTGCTGTGTACAGCGGACGCAACCATGTCACCTCAGGCAGTGTGGAACACCTGGGACATGTAGCTGTGTCGTACCCCCCTGTAAGCCTAAGCGGAGTGGGCTGGCATACGACAGTCCAGCTTAGGGGTGTGGATGATCAGCCTGGGGCTCTGGGCGTTGCTATGTGTTGGCCTTGCCAAGGAAGTAACTAATGCGTGTGTCTCTGTTGTAGTGTCGGCGCCACCCGTCCGCAATGGACAATGTTGCGATGTAGCATGCCCCCGGAGTGCGGGCTCGGCCGAAGGGATAAATGAAGGGGCGCAAGCCTGCTCGGGGTCCGGGATCATACATGCCAACTGTTGTGTGTGTCACTATTACCGCAGCATAGGCCATAGAACTACCCTCAACCGCATCGCGAGTTCAGCCAGCCATGAAATCTACATCTGTGTCCGCCCTATCCTTACCGTAGGCCTACACACACGTGGCCGCCCACCTTCAGCGCACAACATCACAGTATTGTTGTCAGGCTTGTGGACAAGCGCAGACAGGCATGACAATGGTGTGCCGTAGGAGTGCAAGTGATGCAACCGTGCTGCGCACACTAGTAAATAGGCTTGGGGGAGGGAGGAGCAGCAGTGAGGCTACGTAATACACATTAATGCCGCACATTTGCTACAAGCAGTACCTGTCAAACATGAATCACTAAGTCACACATATCACACACCAATGAACTAGTGAGCCTGCCAACACATCATGCAGAACCAACTTTGGACTCTTGTCTCTCTGCACTGTCACAGGTGATCAAGGATATGCACTCTGCCCTTGGATGATGACACCCCTCCGAGCCCCGAACATACAGGCCCAGAAGCAGTACAATGCGGCCCACAAACGCACTAGGGGCATCGTGGAATGCACATTTGGCGTGTTGAAGTCACGTTTCAGGTACCTGGACATCACAGGTGGAAGGCTCCTGTACAGCCCAGGCATCGTGTGCAAGATGATCGTTGCATGTTGTGTGTTGCACAACATATGTGTACGCACCAATGCCCCATGGCTACACCATCATTGACAATTTCTTCACATGAGCACGTCACATTGTCACAGTCCTTAGCAATCATGGGACAGTACAAAATGACCACAGGCACAGCATGTGCAAATAAATTCATTACAACACACATTCCCTGTGTGCATGTTACTCCTCTGTACAAGCACATCACTCTGACAAGTGTAAGTGCAACATGTAGTGCTAACAATCTCATAAATTGGAAATAGATGGTGGGTGTGTCACCTCTGTACAGAGAGGCTGTTTAGGGTGTCACGTATTCGAAATGCCATTTCTGTGTGTCAAAGATAGTACGGAATCCCACTCATCAGCGTTTCACATGTGTCCCAAATCATTACATGTAGGCTGTCATTTGTGACCTACAATTGACAACATGGCTTCTTTTGGGGTTAAATATGTACCACCATGATGCAGGGATGCACCCTGTGACTCAAGTCCCACAACATGAGCTACATGGACGTAAGGGGGAATCACTGCCCCTACATTCGACCATGCTTTCATACTTGATTAATCATAGACATGACACATCTGTGTGTATTAGAATGTGTTATTCACGTTCAGTGGAGTGTTGAAGCTGTCTTAGTACTGGGCCATGCAGACAACACTTTACAATGTTGCCCCGTGGAGGGCCAGCCAGAGTCCTTTAGGGATTGATAAGTTACTCGGAAGGGGAAGAGTCCAGTCCGCAGGCTGATTGCTGTGTCATTGTTGAGCATGCAAAATATGGCAGTCCATGTCGAGGTCCAAGGTTAGTGTCGCAGAGTGTGTCGGGGGACAGTGGAAGGTGTTATTCCAGGGCATGATGCAAAGGGCAGACCCAAGCAGAAACAAGCCATATAGCGGAGATGAATGCTACTGCTTCCTCCTTACCACTAAGGCAGATTCATCCTCATCTTTTTCCTCTGACGTTTCATGTGCCTCACATGTGGGTGGTGGTGTTTGGTTTGCAGCACTGTGTGACATTGACACATCAGGGGCCGGAGATGTGGATGTAGAAGTAGCAGCAGCATTCATCTGTGCAATGTCTTGTGGCATCACTCCCATGATGAGGATCTGCAGGGCATGGAAGATCCCATCTACAGCTTTCTCGTGTGCAGCCGTGGTAGCCATCCTTTGCGCCTGCATCCGCTCCATGTTCTCCATGACCCTCCTTATGTTTCCCAAATCACGGATGACATCGCTGTAGCCACTCTGACTAGACAGTTGTTGTTGTCTCCGAGTCATGACTCCAGCGACGCCAGCCATGGATTGTTGGAGGGCATGGGGCGGACTGTCGGTGTCCGTTAGGGAGTGTAAGTGGTCCCTGATGGGACTTAGACACCCACGTATGGCATCTAGTTTGGCTGCCATGAGGTCGAACCCCACCCGCACCTGTTCAGCCAGCTCCTTCTGGCAGTCTAACACACAGCGTTGGAACGCCATGTGTTCTTCAGGGAGGTGCTGGGAGCCAGATGTGGTGGTGGGTGCTTCCTGCTGTGTGGTCTGTGCAGGGGGTGGGATCACCTCGATGGTGCTGGGCTGCCCTGCTACTGGAGGTGGGGTGCGGAGGTTGTCCATGAACCGTTGCAGTTCGTCGTAGTCGATGTCCTGGAGGTCGTCTCCATCATCGCTGACGTGATGTAGGGTCTGCTCTGCAGGAGGTGTTGATTGTCCCTCTGCAATGTAAAGGGGAGATGCAGTTTCACAGTGTGTTCCATGTATGTTGACGCATTGGCGGAGTTTACATACAGACTGCATGACAATGTACATTGTGACTGTTTGTGAGGAGATGCCTATTTGATGCGGGACAGTGGACATTTGTCCTACATCACAGATGTGAGGTTGTACGCGTACATTGTCATCTCACAGTTTCCTGCTATGCCAGATGTGATTGGCCATTTTGTACACACATGCAGCACCAGTTGTGTCCTGTGTTCTGTTGTGAAAGTGTTGCAGTTTGTACCACATTGTTGTCAATGTTGAGGTGCTCTTATTCTTATGTGTGTGTGCTGCATTGTGGGTGAGTCACCCCTGCAGCTCAGATTTGGCTGCCCCTTATCCCTTTCAGGCGGTGTGCCTTTGACTTCTGTGCTTCTACAGTGCTGAGATGTTGCGGACTTGGGTGAATTGGGCTCTTGGTCGAGTTGTGACTCTTGGGCATGGTTTGTCCGCAGGTGTGTTGTTGACGTCAGGGGTTGTTTGTGCACGTGGATGTGTCAGGGTGTGACCTGCTCCTTTCCGGATGTGGTCCACACTCAGTCACCTCAGTGTCGTGGCGTGCACCATGTCATGATAATTGGACTGCAGCCATGCTAATGGTCATGCAGTGTCACTTGCATTGTCAGTGTGGCACACGGACCCGCAGCTTTGCTGGGTTCAGCATATGTGTATGGGTTTGTTGTGAGATTAGTGATGGGTGGGGAGGTCTCCCTCCGGGCACATTGTCGACGGGGGCCTACTTGCTGTTTCTATGTGTGCTGCAGTATGCCAAGGAGATCAGGGACATGATCCAGAGTCATTGTGGGTGTGCAGTGTGCTTTACTTAATTGTGCATGTGTGCCATTGTGCCCATCTCCCCCCAGTCCCTGGTCGGTACTCACCCCGTTAATGTTGTGTCAGGTCATGTTGAGCAGTGTCCAGATCCACTACTCCTGGCACCGTATCCCGACTGAAGGCTGTGGCCACCATTTTCTCCATGTCATCCAGCTCCTGGTGTGCAGCTGGACCCCCACCTCCAATCTGCGTTGCTGCTTTCATGTTGGCATTGAGTTTCTTCTTGGTTTTGCCCTTCACATCATTCCAGCGCCTCTTGACCTCTTCCATTGTCCTCCTCAACTCTGCAACTGCATTCACATGGTCCAAGATAGTCTGCCATGTTTGCGTCTTTGTTGCCAATGACACGTTGGAGGTGACGAACAGTTGTTGGTAGTGTTCTATCACCTCCGTAACGATGATCCTGTTTTCCTGCAAACTGAACCGCGTCTTCCTCTTCTCCTTGGCCTTCCCCGACCCGAGGTTCCTTGCTGGTCGTCTGTGGGGCTTGTGGGGTTCGCGTTGTCCTCTGCACTCGGTCCGGCAGTTTCATTTTTTTTTTCTTTTTTTTTTCAGTTTTTATGGTGCATTTTCCCGCATGACGCGTGGGAATTGCAGGCCTGTCGCTGGTTATCACTGATTTTTGTATCGCAATTTGGGGCATCGCAACTTTTTTTGCGTTCATGTTTCGCATTTTTTCTGTGCCGTGTTGATTTTAACGCGGTCATTTGGCGCGTTATCGTGAGACTATCGCATGGTGCAGCCGGGTTGAGAATACAACGTTAACACAGTGTTATTTTCCCGTGGTGGACTGCGATGTGCAAAGTTGCGTTAAGCTAATTTTGCGATAATTATCAAACGTTCTTGAGAATATCCCCCAAAATGCGCTAGCACACCTCTTCCTGATCCCATCCTCGGACTAGAGGTTGGTGTGAATTAGGGAGAGCATCTAAAACAGGCTCTGCCTACAAACAATCACAGCACGTGCTGCAGGTGCCCACGAGGGTCTCAGCATGTGGATCAATGGGCAAAGTATGGAAATAATCAACATGAAACTCAACAAAAGAAAACCAGATGGTATTGGAACTTTGCAATCTTGTTTCCGTGGATTTTAATAGACATACTCAGCATGTATGGTCATGACCCCTCGTTTACCAAGAAGGGTAAACTTCTAGGAGTTTACTAAAATAGAAAACTTGTGATGACTTCCTAGATCAGTGTTGCATACCATTCTCCTAGTAGCTAAATCCCACACGAGAGGATAATTGGGTGTGTCAGTTTCTCTGCCTAAGAAACGGGTTACTGTTTAACGAAATCAACCCAGGGAAACAATCATAACATTGATATAGCTATTATTTACATTCAGAAACACTTGTCAGCTAAAAAGGACAAACCAGAAGCAAAATGAGACAAACAATTTTACACTATGCATAGGAAAAAGAAATCAAACTGCACTAACACGCAGTTGAGCTAAAACTGCAAGGACAAGAAGAATTGCTGTACAGGCCACTCTGCCCAGGGACACAGACTTGTGGGTGGGCCAATGCTGAAGAGGTGCTGAAATCCAAGGTGGAGTGCCACTGGCTGCTGGCCTGTATTAGTCCCACTCCATTCCCCCAGTGGTCTGGTAAAGCCACCAATCTCATGGGATGCTCTTTTCCAACTGAGGTTGCATGTCAGAATATCATGGTCGAACTATCGGCCTGAAAATATATTGTGGCCATAACACTGACTACCAAAATAATGTCAAGGCAATAGTAGATTTAGTATTATTATGTCTTCCAAATGATGATAATTTAGAATCAATATTATTGCAATAGTATATATACCGGTGGATATTTCCACCATGATATTAGGGTAAAATACCCCTGCAGGCACTGGAAAGCAGAAAGCTGTTGTATGGAAGGCTATGTATGTTGAAATTTGCGGGTGTGTGGCTGAACGCTGCACATAATGGACTGCAACGATACAGAAGAAAACCAGATTATGCCTTCCCTCACATAAAATTGGGATTGTCAGTGGTGTCGGAGCTTGAGCACCTCGGAGTGGCTGTTTGTTTCTCGTATAGCTGCATTCCTTGCATAGCTATGTACTCCTGCACTGATGCGCATACCGAGGACTGCCATTTTCCTCTTCTGAGGTAATTTTGTAGCGCTGCAGGCCAATAAAATTAAGACTGCAGACTGCTTTCCCTACATGAGGAATTTACATTACTGGTGACTATTTTCGCCCTCTTCATATCCCTGCTCACCTGCATGCTATACGCGGACACTAATTCACTGCTCAGTTCAGTTCTACTCTATCATTTCAATATGTGATTGCTGCTGTTCAGTGAAGTTTTATGCTTTGCTCATACAATAGTTTGCTGCACAGATCTCTTTGCTGACATTTTTCATCTAATTCCATGCCTTATCTCCCGATGAGGGCTGCTCTGTTGATTACCCCTTCATAACACCATATATACTTTGAGCAGCACACAGTTTTTCTCCCTTCTTAAATCTACAAACAATAAACACCTTCAACAAATTCCATTGGTCTCTACTACAAATGTAACTCATGGAGGGTGCCAAGGATAATGGATGGGACTGTTTTCCTTCTCTTCAGGCTTCTGGTGCCATCTCAAAGGAATCTGCAAATTCTACTTCTGTTAAGCAGCCTAAAAAGGATCAGACTCTCCTTCTAAATCACCTCCTCCTTTAAGTTTGGAAGATGTTATGGAAGAAATTACAGCCTTAAAACTGTTTATAACTGACACTAATGGTTCCATGCAACAAACTGAGGATAAATGGTCCTCCCACGACCAAAGGATCACTATGCTTGAACCATGTGTGAACAATATAGCAGATTCCACTCCTGATGTGTCACAAATGATTAAAGACATTGGTCAGTTTAAACGTCTGACTGAAAATTTGGAAAATAGGAACAGAAGGAATAACCTCATGCTCTTTGGAATCTGATAAGGTACAGAGGGCTCCAACATGATTACCTTCTTGCAATCAGTGTTCCCTACAACTGTGCATCTACCAGTTACGCCTTCTCTTACTTTTCAATGGGCTCATTGTCTCAGTCATAGATTTTCCTGGGAAACAGCCTTTACAACGGATGCGTTACAACGCATGCCATTACCCCGCATGTCGTTACAACGCGAAAGGCTTGTTGCAGGGGGTAGAAGGTGTTGGATTTAACTCCAGCACCTTCCCTACTGTTGCACACACTGGAATTGGAATAGTAAATTATACTATTCCAACTTCCAGCGCACCCCCGACAGCAAGTCGGGGTAAAGGTATGCGTTGTAACGGCATGCGGGGTAATGACATGCAGTGTAACATCATACAACCGATTTTCCTTATCCTCCAACTTCCACCCAGAGAAATCATTATCCCTTTTCTCCAATTTACCAAGCTTATGCAACCCCTTTTAGCCACAGAAAAAGTCAGAAATCATCAGTGGTCTGGCCATAAGGTTTTCTTCACACAGGATGTTTCCTCTGCTACAGCAGCGCGACAAAAGCAATTCTCAATTGAGATCTATGAACATCATATACGGATTGCTTCCCCCTTGTCTCTATAAGATCACCTGTAAAGATAAATCTTACTCCTTTGAAGATCCGGCTGACCTACAAATCTTCATTAACCAGCATAGAGCCGAGGCTGTGGACGTAGTACCGCCTGTTACTACTTGACTTATTACTTTGAGCTTTATTATTACCTAATGCTTTTCTTATCTTTTAGGTGCCTGGATTATTGAAGATTGTTGCATTAGTTACTAACTGATTTTCTTCTCACTTCTTTCCCATTTCCGCCTCAATTCAAACCTTATGTAGATTCCTCTTCTTGTTCCCTTCTTTCATGTAATGTTCCATGTCATCCCACGTATCCCCTCCTTGTCTTCAGTGGTAAATTTCTTATTATTGCATAATCCTTTGAGATATATTTGTTTTTTTCACTATTTTGTTCTCTCATTGTACAGCTCTTTCTACTCATATGTTTTCCTCCTGGCTTTGTCTCTTTGGGAGTATTTTTTTTTTTTTTCTGTTTGCTTGGCTGGAGTCGTGACACGCCCACCTTTTTAGGTGCTCTATTGTGCCCTCACCCCTTATGGTGTTCTTCTCCTTTTCTGGTTCTTTCAGCATTCGAGGACCTTGGTCCCTGTGATGCCTCATTTATCCATGTCTAATTTAGGTGAGTACCTCAGATTGAATTCAGACAGAAGGTGCATACACCATCTGAAACACACGGGCGAGAGCGAGTTCCGTGAGGCAGCGGTTCAGGAAACAAGGAAGTGAGACAGCCATTGAAGGGATAGTAACGGAGGGTCGCTTACATCACATCACTAACTGCAGATTCATGTCAATTTATTCAGAAAGCTGCTGCATCTTATATTCCTTGATGGACCAGTAATGCACTTTCGTTCATTGCCGCTCAAGTAACGAAGCAAAACCATTTGATAAACTACGGCTACAAAGAGAAATTGGCCTCCTCAAAAATTGGCACAATGAATCTAGTGAGAATCACCGTATAACGGACGGTACTGTTAATATATAGATGGAGCCTATGGACCTATAATATAAAAATTGGACTCAGAACAGATTGTGCACTGGATAAATATTGAGCACAAATCGCACCCTGATCCTCTTAGAGTACAGAGACTACCCTACCCTGGATAAGAACATACAATCAGGGAAAATTTGAATTCCTGAAGGTATGCTAACCTAATGATCAGCACTTGAAGACAAGGCAACCTTCAGAACTAGAGACAACTTCATGTCAAACAACTAATATAACCCCCTACCCACTATACAGATTTAAAGGAATCGTTGTATATTTGGTCCTGATGAAGGTGATATAATTTGTTCTTTCACCGAAATGTGCGTAGACCGTTTCTTAGATATCTGGGAATCCTACCCGAGATACAGAAGAGAAGAAGAATCAATAAGAAGCAATGAGCAAATTTCTAAATGTAAAAGTTGAAATTTAATATTACGATAGAAAGTATAACTGAGTAGGATCCCATCAAAGTTTTGTATTTTAATTGAAAATTCGTCTTTTGTTTTTTCTGTGGTATGCTAGATAGTATGATTGAAGAGAATGAGAGGTGAGAATGGAGGTATGATGGTTTTTGTAGGGGTTACTACGATGCAGAGATTTGATCTTTTATGTATAACATTACAAAAAAGTATATGAATTTGTAAATATTTGTAAATGTTTTTTATGACTATATGAGCATTAAAAAATATAAATACTATATATATAAAAAAAATGTTCTGATAAAGAATAAAATCATAAGAAAAATTCGATGTGATAAGACTGTGATTATGGGGAAATGTCTATTTGAGCAATTGCCAATGTCGAAATGAAATAGGTTAGATAAGAGGTTATTTTCACAAATATTTGTGGACGTAGTACCGCCTGTTACTACTTGACTTATTACTTTGAGCTTTATTATTACCTAATGCTTTTCTTATCTTTTAGGTGCCTGTATTATTGAAGATTGTTGCATTAGTTACTAACTGATTTTCTTCTCACTTCTTTCCCATTTCCGCCTCAATTCAAACCTTATGTAGATTCCTCTTCTTGTTCCCTTCTTTCATGTAATGTTCCATGTCACGCCACATATCCCCTCCTTGTCTTCAGTGGTAAGTCTTTTATTATTGCATAATCCTTTGAGATATATTTGTTTTTTCACTATTTTGTTCTCTCATTGTACAGCTCTTTCTACTCATATGTTTTCCTCCTGGCTTTGTCTCTTTGCGAGTATTTTTTATTTTTTCTGTTTGCTTGGCTGGAGTCGTGACACGCCCACCTTTTTAGGTGCTCCATTGTGCCCTCACCCCTTATGGTGTTCTTTTCCTTTTCTGGTTCTTTCAGCATTCGAGGACCTTGGTCCCTGTGATGCCTCATTTATCCATGTCTAATTTATGGAGGATATTTTCCTTCATTTTACCTTTCAATTCTTCCTTTTCCTTTCCCTTCCCTCTTACTAACTTTATGCATGCATTTGCTAAGAGCCATTTGTTACTAATTATTGGTACTTACTGTGCAACTTAGAACAGTAACGTGGAATGTTAAGGGGTTGAAAAACCCAATAAAATGTCAGAGAGTATTGTCTCTTTTAGCCCGCATGAAATGACACATAGCTGTATTACAGGTGACACATCTTATTGAGTCAGAAGTTACAAACCTAAAAATACAATGGGTCGGTGAAATCTTCTTCTCTCCTTCTGCCTCCACTAAAAATGGTGTAATCATTCTCTGTTAAAAGTCTCTCAACATTTCTGTGCTTTCTCAACATCAGGAATTAGAGGGTCGCCGGTTACACTAAACATAGATGATGCCACTTTCACTATGCTGAACATTTATGCTCCAACTCATCCTGACCCAACGTTTTGGCAGAATCTCTCTGTCACCATGTCTGATCATGCCACTGTCAATTTACTGATGGAAGGAGATTGTAATCAAATTCTAGATCAATTCATGGACAGGAAGTCTTGATCAAGGTTTGTTCCCCATGCTTCCCACAAAGCCTTTAAATGTACAATCTCTCAACATTCACTGTCCAACTCTTGGAGACTCATCAACCCAGACTTACATGAATGCTCTTTTTATTCACCTAAAACATCATTCTCAATCTTGTCTAGATTATATTTTCATGAGTGAAAGTTTATTACAATATTTAGTTAATTGGGAGATTGGTTCAGTATTAATCTCAGATCATGCCCCTGTTCTCAGATCATGCCCCTGTATGGACTGATTTGGAGATCCTTGCTGGTACTCCCAATAAATCCAGCTGGAGAGTCAATAACTCTTTACTTTCAGACCCATCTTTTCTTACTTCAGACATGGCATTTGTCAAGGAATACTTCTTGATTAATGATAATTGGCAAACACCATTTAATTTTGTCTAGGATGCCTTTAAGGCAGTTTTGACGGGTTTTGTCATTGAATTCGTCTCCACTAAAAAGAAAAATGAAGCAAAGAAGTCTGCTTCCATCTTGGCACACATAAAGCAACTGGAACATAACTATTATGCTTCCAAAAATAACAAATCGGATCTCAACACTTTGGTGGCAGCCAAATTGAATTCAACAAATTCATCACTGAGCAGGCATGCGGTGCACTTGTTAAAATTAATGCCAGATACTATGGTGGAAACAACAGAGCTGGTTCCCTTTTGGCTCGTTACCTAAAATGTAGGAAAGAAAAGTGCTCTATTAAATCCATTGTTAATAATTCAGGTCATAAACCTTTCTGTGACATTGACATTGAAGTGGGTTTTGCTTCATACTATAAAGATTTATACACCCCTGAATCCACACCATTAGAGGAAGCTGTTGCCAAATATTTTCCCAAACTTAAACCCAAACCTTCATCCTCTTTGGACTTCTCCGCCTTAGAAATACCTTTACAAATTGAGGAACTTTATTCAGCAGCCAGTCTTCTTCCTAAGGGCAAAGCACCAGGCCCAAATGGCTTTAGTGTTGAATATTACCTTCATTTTTTAAACTACGCTTTCCCAAGCTTTTCAAATTACTTCAACATTTTACCAATCTGAACTCCTATGCTGGCTCTTTTGCTGAAGCTATTATATGTCTCATTCCAAAAAAAGATTGGGATTTGACTAAATGCAAAAATTATAGACCTATCTCATTAATTAATACTGATTGTAAGATATTCATCATGGCATTATCTTTATGCTTACTTCCCTTTATGCCTGATTCAATTGCTCCTGATAAATGTGGTTTTATCCGTCATAGGAATATTGCCGACAATTCTATTGTCTTTTTAAATATTATTAATAAAGCCCACAAAATACAGGACCCTTTAGCAGCATTATCTGTGGATGTGGTGAAAGCTTTTGATAGGGTTAATTGGCAGTTCCTTATGAAAGCTTTACAGTGGCATGGAATTGGCCCACATTTTAGTAAATCTATTTCTTTACTGTACTCCTCACCAAAGTCATCTATTATAATCAATGGTATACAGCCCTCTTATTTTTCTCTTAACAGAGGAACTAGACAAGGCTGTCCTTTGTCTCCTAAACTTTTCATTTTAGTTTTGGAATGTTTCCTTCATCAATTAAGGAATTCAGAGAATTTTTCTGGGTTCAAATTTAAAGATTATCATATTAAATTCACTGCATTCTTCTATTCTTGTCACACCCAGAACGATCTCTTCCTGCTTTTTTTTATGAACAATCTTTTTTCTGCTTTGAGTTACAAATAAAATATCGACAATTCAAAAGTATTGCCACGTACTAAATATTGCATCAAGCAACCTTTTATTGAAGTAGGACTATCCTGGAATTATACTAAAATTAAATGTGTATATGGTATTGTAAAACTTTAAAGGACATGCAGAAAGCAAACTTACAGTCTATTTTTGCTAAACTACACCACTTCTCTCAGCAATGGCCCCTACTATACCTTTCATTGTGGGGTTGTTTAGATTCCATTAAAATGATTCTTCTCCCCATTATTAATTTCTATCTCATAATGTTACCTATTAAATTAAGATAACCAAAGGTGCTTTGGCTCTATTGACAAGATTCTCTCTAACGTCTCTGGAATGGTAAACCACCTAGGATCTCTCTGCTAAAATTGAACCTTCCTAAGGTTTCAGGTGGTGTTAATTTCCCTGACTTTATCGCCTATCACAGGGCCTATGGCATTAGGCAAATACAATGTTATATCTCCAAACATCTTTATTCTCCTCATAAATTAAGGTTCTCTTTGGAGGCTGCTCTGTTGTGGCCCTTTAGCCACAAACATATTTTTTTTATGCCCAATCCTTCTAGGTTTTGGCTACCAGCCACTGCCACACATGCTTGCACCTTATTTCAACCTTTTCTTTGTTTAGCCTCTTACTCCCTCTCATAAGCTCTTAAACAGCCCTATTTAGCATAATCATTGACTTAAAAAAATGGCAAAACTTTAAAAAAGAAAGCATGGATGAACAAGGGCTTATTCCTCACCTCACAATTGCTCCACTCTGGCTCCCTTATATCGTTTACTGAGTTATCTACCTTATACAATCTCCGACATACTATGCTAACCAAGTATAACAAGCTCTTAGCCCTGGTATGAACTGCTTTCACACAATTCACCTCTCCTGTTTCCTCACATACTTGCTCATCTTCTAAGGCGCTCTCATCGTCCATACCATCTAAGGCAGCTACCATTTATAAACTGCTTAGAACGCTGGACCCAGACAGGGCTAAAACAATAATTGAAACATTGTGGGAATCTGATATAAACTTTGTAAGGCCGATCCCTATTTGGGAGAACATCTGGTGCAAAATACACTCCAGAGATCGTACTGCTAGTCTAAATCAAACTTTATATTTTTTCATAATAGACTTTTTTACACTCCTGTTCATTTCTTTAAGGCTAAACGTGTACACCAAGAAACTTGCTGGCATTGAACTACTCACCGAGGAACATTCTTGCACATATTTGTTTCTTGTTGTACTTTATCTACTTTTTGAACGCTAAATTGTAAACAAATTAATGGTATCACCCAGATTCACATGCCCTTTCCATATGAAGCTTTGCTTTTGTGTGGCTTGCATGTTATTTGGTCTTCTAACAGAATGCTTGGTAAATTTGTAGATCTTCTGACTTCAATTGCCATTCATGTTATTACCTCCAACTGGAAATCTACCAACAATATTACACTCCAATGCTGGTGGAACTTAGTATGTCGTCACCACAGGCTAGAAAGACACATTCTCAGCTCCTTACAGTTATCAGTTACACATAATCAGTTATGGATGCCACTTACATTGCTACTTCTCACTCCAACTAATTGTATTCTCTTATTGTATTGAATACATCTGGGGATTAAATTAGACCAGGAGCATTCGATGAAAAGTCATATAGCTGCAATCTGCGTGACTTACTTTGCTACTATGCGGTTACTATGAAAATTCTTCCCTTGGCTAACATCATCTTTAAGGAAAACACTGGTGAAGGCCCTGGTCATGAGCTACCTTGACTACAGCAATGCTTTGCTTATGGCAGTCAATGACATCCTACTGTCCAAACTCCAAGTGGTGCAAAATATGGCTACCCACCTAGTTTCTAATCTCCCAGTAGGCTGCCCCTCTGCGCCCATTCTCAGATCTCTGCATTGGCTTCTGGTCAGAAAGCGCACCGTTTTCGAGATATGTTGCCTTACCCACAAATCCTTGATGGGTAAAGGACAAACTGCACTGCTATTGTCCCCCTCCATGTTAAGATGTAGCGACAAGGCACTACTGACCGTTCCCCATATCCGTGCCTCTAGCTATGGTGGCAGAGCCTTTTCTTTCACTGCCGCACGGTGTGGAATCAACTTCCACTCCATCTCTGCCACTGCTCTGATTTTGAAAGTTTAAGAAATCGTTGAAGACCTCGCTGTTCTAGGTTCTGGATGTTGGTTGTGTGCAGGCCGAGTGCCGAGATATACCTTCGGGCATGACTCGCTGTGCTTTACTAAGTGTAAATAACCTAACATACATGGGCGTAGGAAGTGTGGGGGACACGGGGGATACATCCCCCCCACATTTTGGAGTGGGGAGGACACGGGGGACAAGGGTGGGGGGGATGAGGGGACAAAAGAATTTCCCCTCTCCCTTCTGTTATTCGCAGGGCCATTACCGCGCGAAAGCACGACCTAATTGCCCTGCACTTGACCTGCCTGGAGTCAAAGAGGCCACCCGCCCTCTACCTTTTGTTATGCTGCAGTAAGCCTCTGCGTTCTGGGAAGGGCAGAGAGGGAGAAAAAACCCTGTCTCTTTTCCTTCATGCCCAGAGAAGGCACGGACAGTGTCCACTTCTCCTGATCTGCCTCGGGCAGCTGCCCTCCTCCCCTCTCTCTCTCTTTATTCCTCCATCTCTTTCTGTCTCTGTCTCGCTCCTCCTTACGTGCTGATTTCAAGAGACAGCTCTTACGAACTCTCTCTTGCCTCTCTTTTTCTTTATTTGTTCCCCTGTGAAATTGATCCAAAAAAGGCGGAACACTTTGGCTGGAAATGTCCTCATTTTCTGACCGTTTTCTATTCCAAAGAAAAACCTCGGGACGGAGAGAAAAAATAATTAAATACCTAAATAAAGCAATACAGAGTGGTCAGCAGACAGGCCAGATTGTTATTTATACCCACACACATTAGCGCCACTTTACAGAGTTTGCCAGTATAAGCGCTACTTTCGTTTTATCTTCTTTCTTTGAACAACATAGTTTTCCCAGGGTGGGGAAGTGCACCATTCCTAAAGGGACTGCAATACCTGGTTGATGGGTGGAGTGGAAACGTTTAATATGATAGTTTTCAACTGTTTTAATTATTTTAGCTTATAAAATGTGTACTGCGGCTCTGTGTTCGGGGATGTGGTCTTTTTTAAACCAAACTGCTTACATTTTGAAAGGATATAAGCAATGGACATTGAAACGGGTGCTTTCCTGGTCCTGTAGTCATGTCCTGAACTTTTCAGGCAAAACCACTTACTGATTTCTGAATAATGAGTTTAAAACCGTTAAGGTAACCATGTTGTTCCTGATTACATTTCACATGCTTTGCTTATTCTTGCATTCTCCTATGAGTGTTTGCTTTTTCCAGGGTGTTATTAATTTTTTTCAGGCAGCATTTTACTGTTGTCTAGTGCATAATTTGAATTTAGTCGCAGAACAATTGAGTTGTAGCTGAAGGCAGTGGGAGTTTCTCTCAGTGGGGCAGTATGGTGTTCAGTGTGGGAGAGGATGTGGCACTCTGGCCAGAGCTGCTGAATTTGGAACTGGAGAACCATGTTCAGCCTTCATGACCAGTCCACCAGACCACACTCCTGACAGAGCTCATTCCGATGCTACACCTTAGAAGGCCCGATAGACCTTAGAAGCCCTGGTGTCTTAGCACCCGCAGGTGGACCCTAACAGTGGTAAGTGTGAGTTAACCTTGAAGGCCTGTCCACCACAATCCATACTGCAGGTCACCTCCAGTCTTGCGAGCAGGCATACGAAGAAGCACACCCTAGATCGACAGTGACTCTGTCACTGAGGTCACAAGACCCTTGAGGCTAGTCCACCTCACCCATTGGTACCTCCATTGGCCTTTTTCAGCAGTAGTAGTGCAACTTACCAGGGGTTGGCAATGTAGGATTTGCATGCACACCAAACTTAGGGGTGATTATAATGGCGGTGGGACCGCCACGTCACCCCGTCAGTGGCGGTCCCACCGCCATCGGTGACTGCATCACCGCCCGCCATATTACAATGGTGGGTGGTTCCCTGGCGGTCGGAAAAACCAATCGCCATGCACCCGACTGGCTCCTTGAGCCCGCCAGTGTGGTGGAGGGGCTCGTGGTTCCTACAATGCTGGTGGTGCCTACCAGGCACCGCAGTAGGGATTACGATGTCCCTTACCCGCCAGCCTATACATGGCGGTTCACCCGCCATGGAAAAGCTGACGGAAAGGGACATTGGGGGCCCATAGCAGGCCCCTTTCCCCCAGCCCCCAGACATGGGACCTGGGGGACATCTATGATGCCCCCCTCCATATCACTGCACCATGTGGCAGGCACCGCATTGTGCCTGCCACGTAGTGCAGTGATATATGTAACATGTCCCTTTTTTACATTGCGGCGGATGATGCAGCCAGCAGCACCTGCTGCAATGTAAAAGATAGGCACTGCGAACGCCGCAGTGGCGATCGCATTGTAATGCCTATCGTGGGGCCGCCGCCTTGAAGGCCAGCGGTCCCATTCCCTGATTCGATGGCGGACGGACTGAAGTCCGCCTGCCATCGTAATCAGCCCCTAAGTTTGCAAACTTCATGGTCTCTGCTTCATGCACAAACACTTTTAACATGTGCAGCCTGCTTTCGGGCCACTGGAGTTATGCAGCAATGGAGGCCAAAATTATGTCGCAGTGTTGACTAAATTATGGAACAATAAAAAAGCTGCAGAGTAATGCGGTACATTTTATGATACTTTATTATCTTGACATATTTATACATACTAACAGCCTCTGCAAAGCTTTTGCCTCATTAGTACCTGTGTAACATACAAATGCAGCAGTGGGAAAGATGACCAGTCAACCTTTGCAAAGGGCCCTACACTTCACAGCAACATAAGTCACATTTCTTTTAGTAATTTTTGATCCGTTTGAGCTACAAAATTGTTTTGGGTGAAATCGTTTGATTATGCAGCAGATGATGTATTATGTGGCAAATATGATACAGCCATAGTTAAGTGGAAAACATTTTTCCACTTAACTTAATTTTGCCCCAACATTGTAGTTGATCAATTTGTAAGTTCCCTAAACCCAAAAGTCGAGTTTGGGCACAATTTGCATTTTTAAAAGCAGTCCTACAACACAGGGCTGCTTTTAAACTGACCTCAGGCTTCAGCAGTGCACACATGCAAGCGCAGAAAGGGCTGCTGGCCTCTAAACTGCCATGCCCTATTATATTCTAGGGACTTAAAGGTAGTTCTAATCCCCCTGCCCTATTATGTACTAGGGCCTTATAGGAGAGGTCATGCCAATCATAGGGGTACCCTAACCCATAGTACGCCCTAGTGTATGTAGGTGTTTTCACAGTATCTTTAAGTGTCTCTTTCAGAATAGCACTGGCCCTGGGCCTGTTTAGGCAGAGGCCAGGGTCAGTCTGAGTCAGGTACCACCAGTACCAGGCAGCAAAAAGTTGGGGAGTGCCCAGGGCACAGGATGGCTTTGCAACACTAGAGAAGCACAAACTCGGAACACCATGGTTGGGGGGTTCTCTTTAATAATCAGAATTGATTTCTATCCTAATGGACCCATTTTCCAACATTAGGATAAGGAAAGACTGGGGAAAAACCATAACGTTCTAATCTATACCTTGAAGTTTTCATGCAGCTCTTTGATGACGGTTAATAGCTCACTGTTCAATTTTAGGATTTTAACTTATAAACTGCAAATACCAAAAGAATCTCTCAGACAAAAGCAGTAACTCACTGACCTATTTACATGATATGCATTTTGTGATCTGCGTGGTACACGTTCTTTGCAGCAGGCATATTACCCCACTGTGGCTACCTTACCATGAGTAAAAACTTCCACTAGACCAACCTCCGATCTCTCTCAATAAAGAACATTAATCACCAAAGTTATCTTCACATTTTTATTGTTGCCTGAAAATTGCTGGAGACCAGGAATGCAGCAGCAGGTACTTTTCAAACCATAATGCACTTGCAAACACGACGCCCCCACCCTAAGTCAGCGACCTCTGTTTGCTTGGTGCATGAAGATGCAAGATTCATATACATGTTTTTTTAACATTTGGTCTGATTACTATATGGATGTAAATAACAATAAAGCATACATGAAAACTGTGACTACATGCCTGCTTTTCTCAATATTTCACTTCGAAAGTATGTGATTGTATTTGTTTAACGGGCGGTGATTTGCATAGGGTCACTGGAAAGTCCACAAGGTTGTCCCTGTCCCCCCAGAATTTTAGTGTCTCCTACGCCCCTGCTAACATAACATAACAATGTTCTACATGTGCTGGTTTTTTTCAGTTTATATATTTTTCACTTCGACTATTTCTTAGCATTACAATTTGACTCACTGTCTATTTGTCTTCTTTCTTCCCTCTTTCCCTCTCTTTTTCTTTCTTTCTTTCTCTTTATTTTGAAATCCTTCTTTTTGACTTTCATTGTCTTTAGTCATTCCTACTCTTCCATTTTTGATTCGCATAATTCTATTACTATTGTTCTCTAATAAAATCGTGTACCTAAAAAAAAAAAAATATGAAATTGCTTTTCTGTTGGCCTACCGACCTCCTGGAATTTAGGCTCAAATCAAGTGTCCATCAAATTTATTTTGGCCAGACTGGTGCACATGGCAGGTCATGATACGTGTTAAACTATCCAGGTGTTCAAAAAGCCCCTACAATGTGTCATGCTACCTGTGGGCGCACACGTATCACTCATGGCTGTAGATTGCCATGCCAGAGTATGCAGGACTGCAATTCACAGGAAGCCAGAACAACACTCACCTATGTCACAAACTAACCACATTATCCTCCTTGCTTCTACAATTATCAGACGGTTGAACCACAACATAATACTGCAATCCCTGCAAAGGACATTCTCTCTTCAAGGCAAAAATATAAAAACCTCTACAACACATCACATGTATTTTAAGATATGTAGCTCTGTTGTTTGCAAGCTATTGCTGTATGCTGCAAGGTAATCGAAAAATAGGTGAAGACTGAACTTTCTCTGATGAATCTGTTGACAGAAAACCCACATCGCTATTGTCTGGAAGCCTACAGAAGATGCAACAACCTCTTATTTGTTTCGTTGAAGTTGGAGGTTGGAACCTGGAAGATGTTGCTAGGCATTTGCATTGGCTAAATCGCAAAGAGGGCACCACTTGACTTTAGTTACAACCAGTTAGTTGTGCCAGAGAAGGTAGCAGATAAGCGTTATCAGATTAGGCAAAAAGGAATACTACAACCAATGCAAAAAAGGCATATCTGTTGATGTGAATTTGTTCAGGTGCACTTCTTTTTTTATTCGATATCTTCATTCGATTTAGTGTGTCTTTATACAAATATGACTTCCAACTGTAAATATTTATTAATATTTAAATTAAAATGTCTATTTTCAAGTGCAAATACCTCTTTAAATTCCCATCACTCAGTAGCCCTTATGAAATCCATTCTGTAAACTTTTTTTTTTAAGTTCAATAAGTTTTTATTGGTTGTTCAGAATACACAATAACAAACCATAAAAAAAAAAATATATATATATATATACTCACCTGTTGGTTACTGAAACATGAAATAAAGACATGCTGATTGAAGTGCATCTTCTGTTTCCTGCGCTCTGACATTGCTGCCTGTGAACAAGGAGCCCAGAGCTCCGAAACGCGTAAGGCTTTTAAAATTATTCCAAAGGAAAGCGAATCCTGTTGCCTTCACTAATCCCGAGCAGTGTTCCTCTTCGAAACCGAGCACTTTCGAGTGCTCATTGTATTGAATATATATATACACATACACATATTACACAAATTAAGTATAAGCAATAAACAAAAGAACTATTGGACAACATGGTTACATCATGCTTGATACAATATAATGCAAACAAACACTACCATACAATACATTACAATACATTACATTACATATACAAATAATAATAATAATAATTTAACTTAGTTGAAACTTAATAAAAAACCAAATGGTGAAAACGTCATGTTGAGGGCATTTAAGCTTTATCATGACTAGTGGAAGTTAATTGGGCAATTTATTCCCTTGAAAGAACACGGAAACTTTGAGTTCAGTTTAGTTAGTTTCACAAGAGCAGATTGGCTATAGAAACAGCTACATTAAATGGACCTGTTTCGCATAGATTATGCCGTAAGCAGGCGTGGAATACTTTTATAGTACTCCTGACTTGGTTTCCTTCCAAGAATTCAGGAGAACGTCTGAACATCAAGACTAAGTCACAGCAAAACATTTGTGAATTGGGTTCCATACATTTTGCGTCGTTTAATGTATATTACATTTTAGTTTATGATATCTGATAACTCTAGACAACTCTAACATGCCGTTTTTCACATGTTCACAAATGTACACCTTTTCCATGTACCCCAGGTAAATATACTGTACAACCCACCGCATAATGGAACGTCCATCATATCACACAAAGGCCCTGATACCAAATTGCACGGTACCGGATAACAGTGAAATTTGTTTGCGATTTGACTATTACTCTGTAGTAATTTTGCACCATTACCATGAAATTTCGAGTAAAACACTCATGGAATGGAGAATTACAGTGTGTAAAACCATATAGAATCCTCTATTCCTTGCAGTTCTACTGCATATATTAACCACCTGCCCAGCGGCACTGTGGGTGGCATGAGGCTATGAGGGGAGTAGCAGGAGTAGAGGAAGAAAGGGGACGTTTTTTCCTATTCAAAACTATAAAGGAACTATTGTATGCTGCCCCTTCTAAAAAAAAAAAAGACCACAGAATGAGGCTTAGCTTCTGGTTCAGCCAAAGCCTCATGCAATTTTTCCAGCTGAAATACCGGAATTAAAAACTGGGTATGTTTCTCCCACACCTGGGAAAACTAACCTACTTAGAAACAGGCGGAGTGAATTCCATGAAGTCACATTGTTCTTCCTGACTCATAATCAGCCCCAAAGAGGCTATGGTTGCAGTTCTAATCTGCAACTTACTTAGCCACGTTTTTGACACTTGTTTTTGTCACCTCCTGGAATCCAAATGTTTGTTCTCTGAGTGTGCAAACATTGACAATATCTAAAATGCCTTGCTGTTGACTTATGGAAATTAGATTGAATGTCAAATGGGAAAACAATTTTGAAGTGTAACCACTGAGTGCTGGTATTCACTTTAAAGGTATGACCCTGTCAACAGTGGCACTGAATTAGTAATTTAAAATGGATCGGTTGCGCAATAGGAGAGAGCACGTTAAAATAAACACGGAGGGTCGGAGTCATATGGTTTTCTATAAAGCACTGTGTCTTACTCTGGTCTTAAATGTGAATAATATTCAGACAGTGAGGCATGATTTACAAAACATTAGCTATGTGTAGTTATGTCTTACTGCAGTTTAAGTGTGACCTACCCTTCAATTTCTATGAGGAAAGCATATTTACTGTCTGAAAAAGTTTTACGAAACAGGTCCCTGTATTAGCATGTCTTACAGTTGGAAATTCATTGGTAAGTATAACACTTTACCCAAGGATAAGAGGCAACTACTGGCAGACACTGGCACAGCCAGTGTGTCATCGGCCCTAGTGCACAGAAGGGAATGGACCCCTCCACCCCCTCCTTCCCCAGGCCACTGCCTGAACTGTGAAATACGGCAATAATCAGGGTTGAGTGGACTCCTCAAGCCTCTGGGCCCGGTGTCACTGCACCTGCTGCATCAATTGAAACTACACCCCTGTTGCGCATCACCTATGTTTCTTACTTGCCCTGGGTCTCCTTTCCCACTCTGATATACATTTCAGTTTCATTTTCTTTCACCGAATCCTACTGTCTGCATTTCCTGAGCAAAAGCACTTTTTGGTCTCATGGTCTCCTGGGCACTTTCCCTGTACTTTTACTATCCTATGCATCTCTTCTTTTTGTAACCATCTTTTGGTTCACCTCTCTTTACACATCAGCTGTCTCCTTTTTCAGTTTCTGTTCTCTCCTTCCAGCGTGTTTACCGCCATTTCATCTTCGTTTACTCCTTCCTTCAGGGAGTGTCGGGCCTCTTTCAGCTCTTGCTCATCTGACCTCTCTATTTTCCCAATTTCTCTCATTTTCTCTTTTTTGGTCTTGTTTCCATATGTAACTCATTTCTGTCCCTCTTTTCTTTTTTCTGTGCTCCTTTACTTCTTAATTGAATTTCTAAATGTAACATTTTTTAGTTTTACCTCAATGGCGCTATGCGGCACCTTGAATTGAAGTGTTATTTTGCAGTTTCTTAAAGAGATGACCAATGACACACCGTAGTGAAAAGCTACAGTAGTTGGTTGCTACGCCGGTGAAATAATTGTTGTACCTGTCGGGTCAAAATATGAAAAAGGCTCCTTTGATAGCCTTTCGCACAGGGGATGGGAGGGATGCAAAAAACGTAATCCTTCCACCGCAGGTGGACTTGCTCTCTCTGCTCGAGGTTCCACTCGGTGGAATTACTCTTCCCTCTACTCCCAGAGAAGAGGAGTGCAAGATGGCTACATTCTCCTTTGCTCCATATGATCAGAAGGCTACGAACTTGGAAGGCTTCTCCTTCAAATGTCTTAGTTTTTTTTCCTTCAGGGTTACTGTTCCCTTAGGGTAAATTAATTTCAACTTTTGAGGAAGGCATTCGATGCTTCCATCTTCCGATGAACACCGACCATCATTTTCATGACACAAGTTATAACTCAGTGCTGATTTTGGTGTATTGATGCCTCTGTTAACTATTGCTTCATCAAAATAATTTTTTCTTTTCTCTTCACCAGTTGGTTATCCTGAAGGTTATTGTTTTCTTGCTCTACAATTTGCTTTTAATGAGGAAGGATTCTTGCTGCCATTTTGATAAAGAAACTTTCTAGATGGTGTTATTCTCAGAAGAAGCTATGCATATTTCTTTCAAATATTTGTATTTATTTGATACCTTTTTACATTTTCATCTATATCCAATGTTATATTTGGAGGTCTACATATAAATCTTGAAAATGTATATTGATAGATGGTCATTTGTACTCTACCTCTGTATATTTTGCTCTGGAGACTCTCTATATAGATTTGTAGCATTTCAATAGCTTTTTACTTATTTCTAATGACTGCATTATAGTCTATCAATATCATTATTTTCAAGTGAGAAAGACCTGGCTTTTTCTTTCATTTGCATTGGTTATCCTCCTTGTATGAGCTGAACTCAACATTTTACAAGATGTTTGAATTTGAAATCTGCTTTCAGGAAATGTCCTCTAAATCTCATTTGAACACGAAATCTCAAACAGCCTCTTCTGTACTAAATATAAAAGACTCAATTACTCTCCATCTCCTTTTGCCTCAACAAATCATCCTCTCTTAGAAACAGTCTTGGACACAATTAGAGCAAAGTAACCCTTTATGATTTCTTCTAAAACCAAATTACAGCCCAATGGAGACCGATGGGTACTGATGGAAAATATACTAATTGGAGTGGAATTACAAATGAACAAGATACAGAACATGTCAGCTAAGATAATCAAAAGGGAAAATCTAACTTCAAAAACAATCTGAAAATCTGGAAAACAGAAATGGAAGCAATAACCTTTGAGTATATGGTCTATCAGAGGGTTTGGAAGGTAGTACATGTTAGCCTTCCTGAAGTTATTTCTACCTTGTCTGCTGGATTTGCCTAAATCTCTTCATATTACGTATCAGAGAGCTCATCACCTCGGCTCTAAAATTAGCCCAGCTGCCAAACCAAGGGGAAGTATAGTGTCATTTCTAGAATATACTGATTTTTTATGAGTGGTTAAAGCTGCAAAACAGAAGAGAGAATTGTCATGGTATGACCAAAACATATATATCTTGATCCATCTACAGCTACCAGCACCCAGAAAGAACATCTGCAATATTACTCATAACGGAGGCATCCTCCCAAAGTAGGAGAATACCTTCATGGTTTCACCTTGTTAAATATAGACACTCAATCAAATACATCTTAGTTCTCATAATATATGTGACTTGAGTTTTCTTCTTTTTACAATATATTTGCTCAACTGACCAACTTGTCATGTTGCAGTTTCAAGTTGTGATTCTTTCCTTAGTCTTCTTTCTTCTTAGTTCTGGGGTCTGATCCTTGATCTGCTTCTGCTTTTGTATAAATCTTATATTATTTTCTTTCTTTCAAATTCTTTACTCGCTACTTTATTCTTTTCTACTATATTCTCTTTCCTTCTACTCTTGTATCTTCTAGATCTCTAATTTTTTCTGTTTTGCATTTGTTATTGGTTATGACACTAATTTGATTCCTATTGTCGTTAAAGATTGTCATGTCCTGTTTTATACATTGGTTTGTCCTCTACCCCCTTAATTACTGTTGTCTCCTGAAATGTCTGTGGTTTGGGAAATCTTATCAAGCATCAAAAGTAATTGTCTCAGAGTTCTAAATTTAATACTCAAATAGAATTTTTATGCAAGAAACACATTATAATGTTGATGAATCTCAAAAATTAAAAAAGATTATGGGCGAGAAATGTTGTTTTCTCTTCTGCTTTTGGGAGGAAATGTGGGGTTGCTATCTTGTTCCATAAGTTACTGAAATCTGCTATACTCTCTCAAAGATATGATAATGAGGATCGTTGGGTTCTGGCTAGTGTTAATTTTGAACAAATTACTCTTTCGCTTCTCAATATATACAGTCCAGTAAAATTTGATCAATCTTATTGGAATTAAATTAAAGAAAAATATGCATTCCTTTTAAATCCTAATATTATTCCCCCTACATGGTTTACACTCCATGCACATGTGTTCCATTTTTATTTTTGACCATGCACCTGTCGTTTCTTATTTTGATATACTTTCTGATCCTAAAAAGTACTTCTGATCTTCCTAAAGCTAATAGTTGGTGATTTAATAACTGTTTCCTATCTGATAAAGCCTTTATGAATATTCAAATGTTTTTCTGATGTTTTTTTTTATTTCAATAAATCTACTGACACTTCTGTTACAAATAATGAGGATGCCTTCAAGTGCTCTTTACACTCTTTTGTTATCTTGTATGTTGCAGCGAAGAAGACAAATAGTAAAACAGAATATATGTCTCTCCTCAATAAAGTAACATTTCTTATACATCAATATCATTACCTCTAAAATTAACTTGATTCTGAATTAACTAATTAAGAGAAAAACTGAATTATATACTGTACTATACTATGCTATACTAAACTATACTATACTATGCTATACTATACTATACTATAATACTATACTATGCTATACTATACTATACTATACTATACTATACTATACTATACTATAGGATTTATAACACGCATGGTGACCCGAAGGCATCCCAGTGCTAGGTTCAAAGAGGTTACACCATACAAAACCATACAAACGGGATGTCATCTAGAGAAGGTTATTATTTAAAAGGCCAGGTTTTAAGGGCTTTTTGAACGCATAGTTCTTTATCTGTTGCTCGAACAGCTAGCGGAACAGAGTTCCAGAGCTTAGCTGCATTTAAGCTGAAAGATCGTCCTCCACTTCTGGCTCTTTTAACACTGGAGGCTATGGCCAAATGGAGGTTTGAATACCGTAGTAGTCTATTGCGGATGTAAGGGGAAGCAAACTGGTGTAGAATAGGTGGACCTTGTCCTTGCAGAGCACAATGGAAAATACACAGTGACTTATATTCTACTCTCTGCATAATGGGGAGCCAGTGAAGGTCTCTTAGTCCCTGTGTGACTGATAGTGCTCTATTGATCCCAGGTAACATGCGTGCAGCCACATTTTGAACTACCTGCAGTTTGCGTGTCACTCCTTTAGCAGTAGCGGTCGGTGGTGGGAGTGCCGCCGGGCGCTGACGTGGGAGGGGCAGGGTGGGGGTAGTAAACTACGGATTACGGGCGATTACAGGTAAGTACATATATAAATAAATAAAACGAATTTCGTTTCTCGCGCTGCATCACATTTGGCGATGCAGCGCGAGAAACGAAATTCGTTTTATTTATTTATATGTGTACTTACCTGTAATCGCCCGTAATCCGTAGTTTTACTACCCCCCACCCTGCCCCTCCCCCGCCCCACATCAGCGCCCGGCGGCACTCCCACCACCGACCGCTACTGTCCTTTAGGACACACCAAGTACAATGAATTGCCATAATCTAGAAGCGAGAAAACAAATGCTTGTACCACCACCTGTCTTGAATTTTGTGGAAGCAGGGGCAGGATTTTACCCAGCATCCTTAGCAATCCAAAGCAACTAGCAGACATTTTATTAGCCTGGGCTTCCATTGTTAAAGTATTGTCAACCCACATCCCTAAGGTTTTTATGGCCGTCTTGGGTACTGGTGGGGAGACGAGGCTAGTAGGCCAGCCTGGAACTTGTTGAGTGGTTGAGTTGCTTCCCAGAATCATTAATTCAGTTTTTGCTCCATTTAGCCTAAGGCAAGACTTATTCTTCCATCTGGACACCTGCTCCAGGCATGGTCCAAGTGTGGATAAGGAAGGATCATAGTCTGGCGCAAGAGAGAAGACCAGCTGGGGATCATCCGCATAGGAAATTATAGAAATCCCATGGGGAGCTAAAATGTCAGCGAGTGGTTGCAGGTATATATTAAACAGTGTTGGACTGAGTGAGGACCCTAGCGGGACCCCACAAGTAGCAGGCATGATTTTCAAAAAGCAGTCTTATGATAGACACCTAGGAAGCTTGCAATATTTTATTGTATCTTAAGTCCAAAAACTATAGTGGTCAAAATAAATCTGTAACATGCTAATTTAGACATCTCTATTTCTTTTGAAAAGCTTTACCAATTTGCTGCAATTCGGAAGACACTAATCCTTCTGATCAGAATCTTGATGACTTCTTTTCGACTATAGATAAACCTAAATTGCAGGAATCTGATTGCAATATTTTGACAGAAAATATTATGGCCCAGGAAATCTTACAAGACTTCAAGACCTTCAAACATGCTAAAGCTTCAGGCCCTGATAGCATATCATTTGAATTAATTGATACATTTTCTTCATTGTCTGCACCAAAATTATCAGAACTATATAACTCTTTTTTAGATTATGTTAATCCTCATTCCTCTCTCCTTCAAGGTCTAATCACTGTAATCCCTAAATCAGATAACTAATGACTTGAATATGGACACACGTTCCTTAAATAAATGGATTTCCGAGGCGATGGAATCCACGGCCCCTGCTAAAGTTACCAAATCGATGAGGAAATCCCCCTCGGCCCCTTGGTTCTCAGAGTTGCTGAGGACACACAAAAGTAGATGTAAACGCCTAGAACGTCAGTGGAGGGTAGATTATGGGACCTTGGCCAAAGTGGCCTATAAGGCCTCATTGAAGGAGCTCCATGAACTAATGAGAGAGGCCAAGAGGGATTACATAGCTCAGTGCATCAGCAATGCTGAGAACTCAGGAAAAGAAATCTTCAAGGCTGTCAACTCTTTTCTTAAACCTAGGGCAATGGAGATTGAGGTACAGCCTTCTCTCTCGCTGTGTGCAAGAATTTCTAACTTTTTTGACGATAAAATCCGCAAAGTCTATAAATCCTTCTCACCGGCGGTAATGACTGTTAAATCAGATGTGACTGGTGACAGAGAGCCCATGCCCCCCCTCTTGGAATTTTCTCCCATTTCCCTTCAGGAAGCCATGGTAGAGATAATGAGATGCAAGTCAGGGTCACCGGAAGACCCGTGCCCCCCAAGGATTTGGAAGGAGGTGGCGCACACTGTTATCCATGTGCTGTCCCACATATGGAACACATCTCTCACTTCGGGCATCTTCCCTGATATTTGGAAGCACGCCATCCTCCTGCCACTTAGGAAGAAACCTAGTGCTGATCCAGGGGAACTAAACAACTATAGGCCGATCTCTCTGCTACCAGCACCAGCCAAAATTTTGGAAAAACTGGTGCAGCGACAGCGGGCCAATTTCATTAAGAGCCAAGGCATCCTACATGACACCCAATCTGGGTTTCGAGCTGGTTTCAGCACTGAGACGGCGCTTCTGGAAGTGGCAGAGTCGGTGAGGATGGCTACAGATTCAGGGGCATCAGCTATGCTGGTGCTCCTGGATCTGCCAGCAGCATTTGATACGGTTGATCATTTACGGCTGGTGCAGTGCCTCCAGGACATCGGTATTGGAGGTGTAGCCCTTGCATGGCTAAAGTCCTTTCTTGAAAATCGTACTCAAAGTGTCTCTTTGCAACCTTATCTGTCCGAACCCAAAAGTTTATGGTGTGGGGTTCCCCATGGGTCGGCGTTGAGTCCGCTCCTTTTTAATATATACTTGGCCCCACTGTTCACACTTATAGCAAACTGGGGCGTGAAGGCGATATCGTACGCCGACGACACACAGTTGATGTTTTCTTTTAAAGATCAGTTGGCGGATTCTTTCAAGAATTTTAAAGGCTGCCTGAAGGACATAGCTCTTTGGATGAATAATAACCAACTTAAACTCAATGCTGAGAAAACGGAGGTATTGTTCTTCGGCAATATCCAGCCACCTGCTGCGGATCTGTGGTGGCCAATGGAAATGGGCACCCCGCCAGTTCCAGCAGGCACAGTAAAAAATTTAGGAGTAAAGTGGGAGGCTGATCACTCCTTTTCTGCGCAGATACAGCAAGTGACAGCCACCTGTTTCAGCAAGCTGAGACACCTGCGAAAATTCCTACATTTGATGCCGGAGGAGTCCCGTCGGGTCATAGTTCACTCCATTGTGACATCTAGGCTGGACTATGCAAACGGCCTATACCTGGGTTTGCCAGCGTACCTTATCAAAAAACTACAGATGGTACAGAATGCGGCTGCGAGATTGATTAGACGGGTTCCATTTCGTCATCACATCTCTCCGCACATCAAAGAGCTTCACTGGCTGCCGGTGGAAAAAAGAATTGAATTCAAAGCCCTAACCTTAGCATTCCGGTCATTTCATGGGAGGTGCCCCAGTTATTTGAGACAACGTTTATGCATCTACAAACAGAATCGCGGCTTGAGGTCCAACTCTCAAAATCTGCTTTGTATTCCGCGAGTTAGGAAAGCCCGCCTCGGCGGCAGATCGTTTACAGTGGGGGCATCCAAGCTATGGAATTCCATGCCTAACCACCTATGTCTGATTAATTAAGTCAGAACCACTATTCAGGAAAGCGGTAAAAACATGGCTTTTCAGTCCAGTTTAAACTGCTCTCTGGACTCTGGCGTGACACGGCCTGGCTACTCGCTGCTGATTGTTTTTAGCGCCGGGACACCTCTGCTGGAGGTAGCTGTTCGCGCTTTACAAATGGCGATATTATTATTATTATTATAAAGACTCTTCCTCTTGCAAAAATGATCAACCTATCCATGTTATAAATTATCACTGTAAAATATATGCTAAACTTTTATCTACCCAACTTGAATCTCTAATTTCTTCTTCAGTTAAGTATGACCAGTCAGGTTTTATTAAAAATACACTTATGTTATCTAATGCAAGAGTTTTTGCAAATGTGATCATTCGTGCCCAAACTGAAAATCACTACTGCTTCCCTTTCACTTGCTGTGAGGAAGGCTTTTGATTATATTTATTAGCAATTTATATTCAAATCTCCTCAATAGTATGGATTGAACACCATTTTATTTCTTTGATTAAGCTATTGCATTCATTTCCTAGGGCTAGTGTTTATATCAACAATACTTTATCTCCTTATTTTAATTTAAACTGTGGAACAAATGAAGGTTGTCCTTTATCTCTCTTCTTATTTTAACTTTGTCTTGAACCATTTTTAGAACATATAGGATGAAATCCTTTAATTTCGGGTATTAAATGTAATTCCACTTAACTAAATTAAAACTGAAGTATTACTGTTACATTTTCTTTGTACTAGTAATATGTTTCAAGGTACTAATTATGTATGGACTACTTGCAAAATTAAATATCTTGGTGTATGGTTTGCTACAAATCCCAAGAAGGCTGTAGAATTCACCTTTTCCCCTCTGAGAGATAAACTGAACTCTCTGTTAGCTATTTGGTGCAATTAACATTTTTCATGTTGGGGTTGCCTGGATGCCATAAAAATGATGGTTATTCCTCATATTTTATTCTTACTATCTATGTTACCCTATAAAAATCCTATATCCATTTTAGGCAATTAGATGCAATTTGCTCAAAGTTTTAATGGCATAATAAAACACCATGTATAGCTTTGTCTAAATGTAAGTGACCAAAATCAGAAAGTGGTGTTAGATTCCCTAACTTCAAATTGCATCACACCTCATTCATTATTACACAAGCATGTACTTTAATGTTCGACTTCCCTGAGTGCCCTACTTCACTATGGTTTAACAATGGAGAATTTTTTTCTGGAAATGTTTTCTTTTTATGAGATTCTCCATTTGTCGACCAGCTGAATAGTTGTGCAGTATTCTGACTATACTGACCCTCAATGTTTCGTTTCTTCTTTACTATTGCGTAACAAATACTTAAAAATGAAGAATTAATCTTTCTCCCGGAAACACTGGAAAGATAAAGGTATATGCTGGATAAATCAGATTTGGGATGGTGTCTCTTTTTCACCTTGTATGACACTCTAAGTGAAATATAACCTACCCAATTGACTTTGATTTGGATTATAATGAATTATATAACTGTTTCTATCAATACCATCGTCAATTGTCAATCTCTAATAATTCCACCACATAACAACTTTTGTAGGGTTATTTGCAGTCTTACTGTTCCTAAAGTTGCTAGTATTTTTTCATTATTACCAATTATAACTAACTTCAAATAGAGCCCAACTTGCTTTGAAACTTACTTGGGAGAGTAATTTGCAGCAAAGGTTTGATAGATGTACCTGGACAATAATCTGGAAGAAACTGTTTCACACCTTCAGGTCTGCCGCAAGTACACAATCCTTTTTTAAAAATGTATAATAGATTGTTGGTTATTTGAGAGTGAGGTCATGTGAGTGTGTGGGTCTGTAAGAGAGATCCAGCCCCCTTTTTGGGTCTAATGCAGTTATGTTATACGGAGAACTTATCTAGGCGGAGGTGACTAGGTGATGAATGTCCTTTTGACCCAAGGGCAAAAACGGAGATCAAAAGGGGTAATCCCTTGTGGAAGATGCATGCAGAATGAAGATATCTCTGATACCTATACACACACTATTTACCAAATTACACTGATCTATCTTGAACCTGAGCACTTGAAAGAAGTGTTTAAAACTAATGCACATGCTAATAGGTATGCGTTTATTTTGATCAAAGTACAAATAGCACATGCAGAAATGGAAAGGCATGCTCTCCCTTCTTTAAAATGAAGCATGTTAGTGGTCATTAATAGCAAACTGAAACAGATAAGATGCTATGATATGAAAAGATATATAAATTGAGTCAACACTGTTCATCCTGGGTTTACCAAACTCTACCCATATCTCTTTCACAGCTTCATATTTCTCATAAGTGGATAATTGCTATTTGAAAACAAAGGAATTTATCAATTTTCTGCAGTGATGAGATACTCTATTTTCTTTTTCACAAATAGACTCTGTTTAGGAGTGTAATATATTCTGGGCCACTGGAATTATGTGGCTGGGGAGGACCAAATCATGCAGCAATAAAAGGTAAATTATGCTGCGAGATAAAGCACAATTTGTGGCAGTATCACTTGAGTATTTTGTGCTTTTTACACATGTTAACATTATATGGGCAAAGGTTACATATCTCAAGTTTGGATTTAGCACCTAAATAGAGCAATCAGCATCTGAAATGTGACCAGTTAAACTTTCCACAGGGTTGTCCACTGAGTGACAATATGTGTGGC
Source organism: Calotriton arnoldi (assembly GCA_963921515.1). Taxonomy (NCBI): domain Eukaryota; kingdom Metazoa; phylum Chordata; class Amphibia; order Caudata; family Salamandridae; genus Calotriton; species Calotriton arnoldi. The sequence goes on along the minus strand of CAWUFW010008900.1, from coordinate 652,617 downwards.
AGAGTTTTTAGTAAATTATAATCTGTTTGAGCTATTGTGCTTAAATTGTGCAGCACATGATGCACTTTGTGGTAGTTGTGGTGAATCCATAATAATGCTAAAAACAATGATGTACATTATCGCACAATTCCAGTGTACCTGCATATATTGAAATGATAATAATAGAGTTATATGAGCACCACAGTTTAGCTGTACCTTAGGATTATATGAGCAAGTGCTATCAGTGGACATATTAAACACCATCGGTTTATGCCTGGAATATTTCATGGAACATTGAAAAATGTGTATGTTTCAATAATGATATACAAACTAAATATTTCTGTTAGTGATTGTTAGACCTGGCATCCTTGGCGTGGGTCTCCCTTCCATTTTTTTCACTATGCCTCCACTGTTGTTGATATGTTTTTGCTGGTCTAGATGCTTTGGGCACTTTGCCACTGCTATTCAGTGCCAAAGTGCAAGTGCGACCTATGGTAAATTGATGTATGGATTAGTGACTCCATGTTTGGCCTCTTTGATTCACTGTCAGACCCTAGTACAGTGCACTGTTTGTGCCCCGGGCCTGTGAATCAAATGCTGCTAGTGGGCTTGCAGCACTGGTTGTGCCACCCACAGGAGCAGCTTGTAAAATGTGTCTCAGGCCTGCCATTGCAGAGCCTGTGTGCAGTCTGGTACTGCCATGTCGACTTGGTAAGTGCACCCACTTACCAGTCCCCAAACCTTCCCTTTTCTGCATGTTAGTCACCCCTAAAGTAGGCCTGCGGGCAGGGTGCATTGTATGTAAGAGGTAGGACATGCCCTGATGTGTGTGGCATGTCCTGATAGTGAATTACAGCCAATTTCGTTTTTCACTATTGCAAGGCTCCCTGTCCCCATAGGCCAGAATGGGCAGTTTTTGATTATAACATCTTATAATCCTAACTGACCCAGGGAACATGGTAGAAAAACAAATTTAGTATGCCTGAACTCAGATTGATAAAATACATCTTTTAGTGAAGTTGGTTTTAACATTCTGTGTTTGAAAATACCACTTTTAGAAAGTAGGTATTTTCTTGCCTAACCATCCAGCCTGCCTCTGCTAGCTTGTGTATTGTATGTCTGGGTTTGTGAGTGACAGGGGCTGGGGGACTCCAGGAGACAGGGTGAGTCAGCACAGGGCTGAATAGACCTATCTGCATGTAGAGTGGTGGGAGGAGTAGCACCTGGGCCTGAATAGGGCTGTGCCTGCCTTCCACAATGCTGGCTCCACCATTGGCAAAGGAAGAAGGTGTGCACTGGCAGAATGCACCCAGAACTGGTTTGGACTAGGTACAGGACCCTCTGCCTTCAGAGGACAAAGGATTTGCTAGTATAAATATTGGGACCCAGACCCCAAGATTTTAGATCACTTCTGGGAAACAAGCAGAACCTTTGCTGAGGAGAGGAACCAGAGAAACTGAAGGAGGAGACTATCCCTATGCTGTGTGCTGTTTGAGGGATTGGCCAGCAGTGGTTGCCTGATTGCCAAAGAAAGGAGAAAGGAACTTTGGGCCATATGTATCAAGCCCATTTCCCGTTCGCAAACGGGCCGATTCTCAGAATCGGCCCGTTTGCGAACGGGAACAAGCCTTTTGGGATGTATCATCCCAAAAGGCATTCGCACAATAGAGAATCGCAAAATTGCGATTCTCTATTTTGCGAATGCATTTAAGGAATAGAAAATTGCGATTCCTTAAATGAAATGTATGAAGCACCTAAGTTGTGCGATTATGGCTTAAGGAATCGCAAATTACCACCAACTACAGGTTGGTGGTAACTTGCTGATTTCTTTGAGAAATGCATTTTTTTGCATTTTTCAAAGTGGCATGTGGCGCACATACATGCCCTTAGGGCATGTATGTGCGCCACATGTGCACCCATGCTCATTTCAGGGGTGCAACAGGGTGTCCTTTGGACACCCTTGCAACCTTGAAATTGCATTCTCAATTTGCGATTCTCTAATTGCTAATCGCAAATTGAGAATGTCCTCCCATTCATTCCTATGGGCCTCTAGGCCCATAGGAATGAATGGGGAGGGTTTCCTTAACTGCGATTCGCAATTTGCGAATCGCAATTAAGGAATATGTAGGATTCGCAAATTTTCTTGCGAATCCTACATACATCTCGTTTGCGATTCGCAAATAGCGATTCTCAAAAATTCGCTATTTGAGAATCGCAAACACAAATTTTGATACATATGGCCCTTTGTGCCTACTTTCAACATCTTGCAGAAAATCTCAGAGGGCTTGAAGATTGAGCTTGCCTCCTGCTGAAGTCTCAGGGATACAAGACTTCACCAACCAGCTCCCCTGAATTCCCTTGCTGGGAATTTGAAGTGCCTACTGTTGTGTTGGGCCTTCTGAGAGACTGCGTGTCGCTGGGAGCTGGAAGCGCGACTCACGAAGAAGAAGCGTGCTCCGCCGCAGCAGTTGTCGTCGCATCGCCGAGAAAGTGTGCCGCTGCTGCCGCTGTCACTATCGCATCACCGAAGTGCCTCGCATCACTGGAGAAGAGTGTCGCCGTCGCAGCAGACGCCGTCGCATCATCGGAGAAGCGTGTCACAGGGCCTGTCGCGGCTCCAAAGATTCCCCGAGTCGCCGCACGGCCGTCGGGCGTGCACGCATCGCCCCTTCGTTGTCGCATCAAGAAGAAGACGCCATTTTGTTTCATTGCACCGGGTCGTCATCGTATCGAGGCGCTGCTGGTCGCATCGCCACAGAAGCGCAGTAAGAAACCAACGCATCACCTCCCCACACGGTGAAGAACCGATGCATCACCTCCTCTCCGGTAAGGAACCGATGCATCACCGTCCCCTACGCAGCAGTAAGGAACCGACGCATCACCTCCCCCTGAGCAAGGAACCGACGCATCACCATTCTTGCGTGTAAGGAACCGATGCTTCACCTTCCCTGCAACTCTTTTGTTTGTATCGCGTTACGCACCCAAAGGTACATTGAAAGTAGAGTGTCGCATTTATCACCTGCATTTGAACTGAACTATTTTCTACCATTGACAGTCATATTTTTCATAGTGTATTGTGGATTTTTGTCGTTTTGGGTCTTGTGTTAAGTCTATATAAAAATACTTATTTTTATAATACAACCTGTGTGGTGTCCATCTGTAGTGTTGTCACTGTGTTACTGTATGTGTTCACAAATGCTTTACACACTGCCTCTGAGATAAGCCTGCCTGCTCGTGCCAGGCTACCAAGGGGAGAGGATGTGGTCCGTCGGCTAGACTGCCGATTTTGGTGCTGGAAACCAGGGTTCGAGCTTCGGGGTCGCGTCCATATCCTGTGATTCTGGGCAAATCACTTAATCTCCCCGTGCCTGAAAGTGTAATGTAAATACGGTGCTCATGTAAAGCGCTCCAATACCTTCGGGTCGAGTTCGCGCTATATAAATATGCAAAAAAAAAGAAAAAGGGGGTGAGCAGGGGTTATTTTAGTAGTGTATCCCCCTTACCCTGACTAGAAGCAAGGGTCCCTATTTGGACAAAGGTACCTACCTCTGCCAACTAGAGACCCCCAGTTCTAACAGTGATGAATACTTATTTTTGTAGATTGAACAAACAATATCAAGACCAATATGAATGCAGAAGCAGATGAAAGAAGAGACCAAGAAAGACAGGGGATAAGTCACAGCAGCAACTGAGCACTCAGACAACATTACCTTCAAGGGATAATGGCATGACATAACATTCAACATCATATTTCGAGTCACATCATTAATGCACAAATCACCCATGTTGCATGCTATTCATGTGCAATGGTATGTGTCCTAAAAAGGCCACCCTCAACTTATCTAAACTTTGTTTTCTCACAGCTTTGCTAACAATGTCTATGTTCAGCAGGGTTTTACTTCAAAAGCCCTACATCTGCTATAACCAATAGGCTATAGGGAGTTACACAACTCGGTTGATTATTCTGATTCTTACTTAGGAAGAAAAAAGAGGATCATGCAACTAGCTTCCAGTAATGCACAAGAGATATGGCCTGATTATAGCATTGACTGCTAGACAATGCCATTGTCGATGTAGAAGAGAAAATACCTCCACCACACCATCAGAGGAAAGTCTGCTCTATTAAAAAGACTGCCATTACAGCAGTGATTGTTTCTTCCATGAGAAAACACCAGAAACATGGTGTGGCAAACCTCACGAGAAAAACTCTGTATCAAAGTAAAATCGCCACCACAGTACGAGGGTACTGGGTGAAGGGAGGATAAAGTTGTAGTACCAAAATTACATGTGTCACTCACAACCTGTGACATTCCTGCATGAATGTCAGGGATACTTACGTCTAATCGTTCAAGACCGCTATAGTTTACAAGGAGGATTTGTGCAGAGAAAGCAACACTTTAGATGTTCTCATACCCGCAAGACTAAAGTGGGTGGCTGGTCCATGAAAATATTCAATGGCAGATGCCCTACAAACATCATTTAGTTGATGACATAGGTGGTTGGAGATCCAGCATTCTCTTGAACTCATAATAGGGCTGAAGAACCACGAGAACATCAGACAGGACCTCTCCTATTTTGGGCTAAAGCCCCATTACTGCACTACTCAGACTCTAAATGAGCTACTTAGTGAAGTTAAGAAATAATTTAAAGAGTCCAACTATCTTAATATTTGCTGAAAAAAGAGAAAAAGTTAATTTAAAGATACAACATTGCAATACAACAATAGGGTACCATCTCAGAGAACTACTCTTATTGAATCTTGTAATACAAAGTAAGTATAAATGTATGAAAACTACCTCTACTAAGAGAAATAACAGGAATCACAGATAGTAGCAGTACAATTATTCAGCAATTGACAGTAAGCACATTATACAGTGTTCCTTTTAAATCTTTCCAATAAAGAACCCAACAAAGGTCCACAATAATATTCTACTTACTCTCCTGAAGTTTATCCATGCGCTGAATCCTCCAAAGACTGGTAGGACTCTAGGTCCAGATGAAATTCTCTAGCCATCCTTCTTTATTACATTTTGTAATGCTGGACTCACACTAAGTATAAGTGCACTGCAGAAATAATTTTGAACGTAATCAGAAAAATAATTTAATTGACTGTGTCTACACCACACTATGCTTTCTAGAATCTATAGGCCTGATTACGATGTCGGGTGGACCGCCACCGACAGGTGGTCGGACAGCAGAAGTCGGGGGAAAGACCTCTGCCTCCAACAGGATCCATGATCCTGTCGGGCGGCAGCCGGACTCCTATCCCTTCCATTGAGGCGGTGCCTGTGCAGGCACCACCATAGGGATTAGGATGTCCCTTTCCAACTGCCTTTTCATGGCAAGTTGGAGCAACCAAATGAAAGGTCCTGGTCTAAGGAAATCCCTGAGTGGGGATTCTGGTTATCTTTGCTCAAAAGCTACATCCATAATGAGTACTCACTCCGTCAAGGTCACCAGCAGCTTGCTGTACCTAAAGCTCCCTCCAATCCAACCCACCTCTCTCATGCTAGAGCAAACACATCTGCTTTTGCAGGCTTGAGGGCACCATCTTGGGGAGGAGTTATGTGTGTCATGTGACACATCACATGACAGGGCGTCTTGATGTTTTGCACAAGCGAAGAGGAGTGCGTCCAATGTTTTTCATGGGGTATCCTGATTTCCTCGTGCCCATATATGCCTGATATATTGCGAGATCATGAGGATGCAATGACTACAGATGATCATTTCTACATTATGTAATACCAGTGTAGTTATTAAAATGAGAGCTCCTGAAGTAATGGGATAAAAGGTTCACACCATTTTCCAAAGAGACCGGAAGATCATTTCTCAACTATGTAATACTGGTGCAATTATTCAATCCAGTCTATGTGAAACTACGAGATTAAAATTTGAGCTCTGGAAGTGATGGGATAAAGGATACCCACTGTTTACCACAGAGTGTTTTCTAAAAGGAGCACGGAGGAGAAGTCACATACGCCATGTATTTATTTAATACCATGGATGAAGATGTAAAATGAATCTCTCTGAGGATTATCATATCTTTATCTTAAAGGTCATATAAATTCATGTATGCAAGGTAAAAGACATTTGTGTGATAACTTATGGCATCAGGTTGCATAGTTACTCTGGTTGTCTTGATTATGTCAGGAATCCCATAATGTCCGGTGGCTATATGTTTCAGGTTCATACCGTCTCGAGCCAGTCATGGGTTGTGTCTGGGCTACTGCTTTCTTGTCAAATAGCACCATAAATTCTGGGGAATGGACAGATATGTCATATCCTTTTTCAAAGGTGTTGCAGTAGTTGTGCCTGTGGCCACAGTCCTTTGTTCTTATGTCCCATCTATCAGGCCACTGGTTGCCCAGGTGTAAGTGGCTTGTTCAACAGAAGGTGGACACAAAAAACTTTCTTGTATCACTGAAGACAATCTGATTCTAAACTAGACACACAACACCTGTCTTACAATGTTCAAGGTAGAGTTGGAAGAATAGAGGGGGTGGCTTGCACTGAATTGGGATATAAGAGGTGTGACTACTACTAAAGCAATGGAGTAGCCTACAACTTTGTGGCTACATTCACACAGTGGGATCCCCAAACTGGGCTACCCCATCATTCCTCTATCCGAGAACAACCTCAAACCTCACAATCGGGGGCATGAGAAAGCTTAGTCATGGTATATTGCAATGGGTTTATCTAGAAGAGTAATATTCAGTCTCCTAACTGTGGTTGGAGCAGATAAATAGAAATGTACACCACAACTATAAATCAGCTGTCACCAATAACCGGTTGTGACGTGGGCTGATCATGGTGACAATTGTCACCCAAGATGAAAAAATTAATGCTTAGGTGGGCCCTTACAGTCCAGCAGACACAAGCACTCAGTTGGCAAGTGATGTAAAAATCATGCAGGACACCTATCAGAGTACTGGGGATGCATGTCTTCCACAAATAAAAACACATGGGATTGACCAGAATGCTGGCGTCTACTGCATAGTTTCATAAAATATGAGGTCTCTCATTTTGTGCTGAAAGCTTTTCTAACTATTTTAATTTTTTGTAAACACATGCAAATTAAACAAAGAGCATTTGGTCAATCGCGTGGTGGAGCATCATGGCCAAAATACATACAACATGCATGGGCACAGGATTACAACCACTAAGACCAAGAGATATCCTCATCGAAAGTTTGACTAGGACTGCATTTATCGCCTAGCATCGGGACGGATAGTGCAGTGCACAAAATATTCTCAGTCAATACCATAATATTTCATCCAAAGCCCCTTATTTTATCAAATGTACAAGGACATTGATGCCTCTTATCAATTCCTTTCTCAGAGTTCATGCAACAGTTTATCCCCTGTGACAGTTTATCCCCCTTGTCATTTGTGGGTGCTTCCCCACTCACATGCCATGTTGCAATAATCTACCATGAAGCCCCCTCGGAATTTAACCAAATTTTATCTAGTGAGTTCCAGGGACTCCAGTATTTTTGTAATGAAGGTTAACCTAACAGTACACCTAAATGTATCAGCTTCCGGGGAAAAGACATCTGTGACAAAACAGTTGCCCTTAGAATTAATTCAGATGAAGGAATGCTTTGTTTCCAATGTATATTTGCCTAAGATCCTATGTGCTATTGTATGCAAGTATCCTGAAAAAGTGGGTACGCAAAGCACTAACTCATGCTTTGCGCACTATTGGGCTTATATTAATTGTTAAAATATATGTGTATGTATATATATATTAGAAACAATGATTCTGACTGAGAAGGATGCAAAGATCAGAGAAGAGCTGCGCGAAGGGATGAAAAAACGCCTGTTGGCGTATGAAGAAAAAATCCAACAGAGGAAACACAGTAAATTTAATCGTGACGCACAAGACTATGAGCAAGGACGCGTGTTAACATTTGCACGCAAGTATGATGCGCCGAGAAGGGCTCTGAGATCCAGTGTTGCACGTAAAACGATTGAACAGCGGGAAACATCTGAATCAGATGTAACAACTGATGCTGAACAATCGGGAGAAGAAAGAGCAGAGCATAACCCTTCGCGCTCCCTTTTTCACGAGGAATTTCAACTGATGCGGCAGACGTGGCAAAGGGGAGGACGAGGCAAACCCCCAGAACGGAGAAACCAGCAAAGAAAAGAAAAACAAGATGAGGAGGCTTCAACAAGTGGGGGCATGGCTTCACAGACAAGAAGCAAGAGGAATGCCAGGAAATAGATGAAACTGATGAACTTACAATTGTAAATCTGACACCAAGGAAATTATCCAAAATTGAAGAGGCAACACTTAAGAAGGGACTTACGTTTTGCCCCACACAGAAGTTCGAGTACACGGAATCATGGATTGACCTTTTCCTATTTACAAGGAAATTGAAACTGTATAAGTTTTTTAAATTGCAAGGACACCAAGATCTACCCCAGACGTCTTCCTCTGAGTCTGTACAGACTACGACGGATGTGTTAACAGGGGAGGATTTAGATCTTCTATGGATACTGGCATATGAGGAACCCATCTCGGAAATACAAGAGATAACAAATATTGAAAGTTTTGGGATTGACCAAAAAAGTGTCAAATCAGGCCTCAGGCTCAAATCGACCTTTATCCCGAACACTCCGTTTGACACCATTGATGCTTTTGAAGAAGCAGTAAAGCTAGAATTACAACAATTGCGAATGAAGAAGTCTAAATGGACAAGAGGAAACCGATTAAGACCAAATTCCACGTATGAACAGAAAAAGGCGATCATGGGGATCCAACAGGACACCACTATTGTATGTAAACCATCAGACAAGGGGGGGGCAACATCGTTTTATTGACTAGAGACTATTACATCATGGAAGCATTGCGTCAGTTATCGGATACAGTAAACAATGTAAGAATCACAAAGGAAAGGTACAATCAAAGTATCATAGATCATCAGGAACTGATACAAAAATGGTTCAGCCGTGGGATGCTTGATCATGAGGAAACACGCTTTTTGAGCTGTGCACATCCAATTCTACCAACATTTTACCATCTGCCTAAAATACATAAGCATGCAAGCAGACCACCAGGCCACCCAATCATCTCTTCTATCGGGAGCCTCACTGAACATATGTCTCAATTTGTCGATGTTTTTCTGGCCCCCCCTTGTAAAGACTCTATCATCTCATGTCCGAGATACAACTGACTTTATCAGAATAATCTCCCATATTAGTTGGGAACCCGACATGTTAATGATAGTGTTGGACATAACAAGCTTATACACAAGCATAGATCACGTTCAAGGAATCAAAGCAATTGAATACTTCTTAAAGGGCAGATCACTAAAGTTAGCAGAACATAGTCAAATGCTGCTTGAATTTGTAACATTTTGCCTACATAACAATATTTTTCTTTTTCAGCAACAACTGTACATACAACTGAAAGGGACGGCCATGGGAACCTGCTTCGCCCCCAGCTATGCGAAGTTATTCGTGGGCTGGTGGGAGAAGCAGGTGGCCTGGGCTGATGAATATCAGAGATGGGTGTCTTGTATAGTGGGCTGGCACCGCTATATAGATGACTTATTTATCCTGTGGAAAGGACCTAAAAGGAGGCAGAACAATATATTGCGGCACAAAATGACAACAAGGTTAATTTACACTTCAGTGGGGAAATGAGTGCCACAGAAGTACATTTCTTAGACCTAAAAGTCTTTATTGCAGATGGTACGATATGTACTTCCCTCTTTCGTAAACGAACGGCCGGCAATTCAATTCTAGAAGCCGAAAGTAGTCACCCGGCACCCCTAATAAAGAGCATCCCTTACGGGGAATTTTTAAGGCTGAAAAGAAATTGTACGAGATAGTCAGATTTTGAACAGGCGGCCTTAGAAGCCATAAAGAGATTTAAAACACGAGGATATTCGGAGAATCTATTAAAATCAACTCTTAATCGAGTTGACAGAATTCCCAGAAAGCTACTCCTGAAAGATAAGAAACATGATTCAGCAAACCAGGAAAATCCAGAGTTCAGATTAATAATGACCTTCAACGATGAAGTCCAGAATATATCCAAAATTGTCAAACGAAACTGGCATATTCTCAAGACAGATCCAGTTATAGGAAGGAACTTGTCAAATTATCCTAAAATCACATATAGGAGAAGTAGATCATTAAGAGACAGTTTGACCCAAAGTAATCTAGACAACAGTAGGAAGAATCCACGTATAAGTGAATTGACTGGATTTTTTCCATGTACTAAGTGTAAGGCATGCAGACACAGTAGTAAAGCATTATCATACAAAGTACCAGGGTTTGATAGACCAAGAAAGATAAACAAATTTCTCACATGTAATACTCCATTCTGCGTGTACTGTTTGTTATGCCCATGCAATCTTTTATATATAGGGAGCATCATCCACCCCACCAAATAACGTATCCTTGAACATGCCAGAGCTATAGAAAGAAAGGATCCAACATATCCCATTGCTAGGCACTTTGCCCAATCCGATTCCAGTAACAGAAACCTTCTACGGTTTTTCTGTATTGATCATGTCCCACAGTATGAAAGAGGAGGAAATAGAGAGCTCCGCTTACGTAGACTTGAGTCCAGATATATAATCAACCTCCAGACCAGGACTCCGGGAAGTTTGAATACTGAAGAAGAACTAGCTATTCATGTGGGTTGAAGTACCTCCTTGAAGTTTGTCAGTAATCATGATATTTCTATTTGGCACCCAAATGAATGATTTAACATTTTTAATGAATTTAAAGGGGTTTATTTAAGTTATAACCAGGAATGGTAATGCTCATCCAGAGCTTAATCAGTGGTTGAACATGCAAAGTGTACCAAATATGAATATATGAATATGAATAACATCGATATATTGTGAGGATGCATGAATTTATTGATATAAGTTGCGCATATCCATATAGAGTTATTGGCGTATAGTAATACGCTTATTTAGAGCGGGATCTCATGAAGCGTCGTTGCTGATGAAATATGATAATCATGGGAAATGAAAATATGATATGCGCACTAACCATTGAATTATTTAACATATGACAAATGTTATTAACCTCACTTCTATAATAAGATACCAGACAAATGAGATTAACCCCATACAGCCAATAAGATTTTGATTTGATTTAAATCAGGGATTGAAAATATTTACGTGCAAACCACCTTAAAATGGCGTCTACTTTTTGCAGCCGATTAATCAGCTATGTCCATTTTTTATTTTCATGATGGAACGCATGTGCGCATGCGTGAATGTAAAATGGTCGTAATGAACTCGGTAAACATTGTGGTCAAAAAAGGCGCGAGCCGAAACCCGCCCGCTTTTCTGTTGAATTAAATATTGGATGAAATCACCCGTGAGTGCGGCATCTTCTTTCCTGAATAAAGAAGCGTGAGCTGACATTGATCGGTGGACCCGCCGCCACGTAAAGCCGCACCCGTTCCCGACTGCTGAGTGCGCATATCGGTGGAATGGAGCGTTAATATATATATACATATATATATTTTAACCACCAAGAGATATTAGAGGATATTCAAGAAAAAAAAACCAGAAAAGTACTGTCCCAGATCTGTCACAGCCTGAGCAATGGCGGCTCCTCCGCTAAGGAGGAGGAGCCGCGCCCCACTGCTTTTAAGCAGTGTGAGGAAAGGAAAAATACAATGATAATAACTTGTTATTAGTATCATTTTATTGTTTCCAGCTGCTTTGCAGACGAGCAGGGCTGGTTTGCTCTCAGAGCAGGGCAGGGGAGGAGTGGTTTGCCCACTCCAAGTGTACATGAATGCTTGGCTGGCACGAAAGGGACAGCCAAACATTCATGCGCACTTTGTATGTTCCTCACACAGGCTGCATGACAGCCTGCGTGGAGAACATGCCCAGGCCCCCATTCCCTGGCTGAGCGCCGAACAACGGCGCTCAGACCAATCACAATGCTGCATTGTTGCATTGTGATTGGTCAGGGGAGCCTGGGTGTGCTTCCTGGTTGCTGTTTGACTGCAGTCCCACGGAAGAGTGACAGAGCAGAGACGCGGGACGCAGTGAAAAGGTAAGTGTTTTTTTTGTTAATTTTTCAAATTCCCCTTCCTCCTCCAACACCCCCCTCCCCGGGGTTGTCTGTTGTCTGTTATCCAGCTGTGGTTCGCACAGGTAAATGATGTGGGGCGGTGAGGTGGGGTGGGGGCGGGGCGGGGTGGGGGGTAGTGGAATCCGACATACGACGGGATGTGAAAACTAAATAAATAAAAAAATAAAACCACTTAACTTGCACTCGCCGCATCGCATACTTCGGCGATGCGGCAAGCGCAAAGTACGTGGTTTTATTTATTTATTTAGTTAGTTTTCACATTCCCATTGTATCTCGGATTCCACTACCCCCCACCCCGCCTCACCACCCCACAGCATTTACCTGTGCGAGCCGCCGTTGCTGTTATCAGAACTAGCCTGACACGTTTATAAAAGTAGCATGTCTTTCCACTTTTTACAATATAATTGCATTCTTTTTGTAGGTGTCTGCATCTGGTATTCCATTACTATACTAATATATTTGCCATTACTTTATGTATAACTAGGGTGTATATTGAGCAATGTAGTGGAACAATTCATTTAATATTTTCATTTACTAGCGGTGTGATGTAATTAAATTTTCACGTTTACTATTGTGTAATATAATACTATAATTAAAAATAAAACATGTTTCAATATTATTTTTGTAAATGGCCTCAACAAACAAAAGAGATGGTCTGCCCTATATTAAATCGATACACATAAATCAATACAATGTACACGTTGTATCAAGTTTTAGCATTTAATGCCAGCTAATGTTTGTAACGAGGAGGGGCAGAGAGGAACCACTTTTGAAACAACTATTATAGCGAATGAATAGATGTACAAAATGCGCTAGTATTTATGCTGCTAAGCCTAAGTATATTTACTAGAAAGCGTTTTGGTCAATTAACTTCTTTCAAAGTCATTTTGTTCAAAGTTTAAACCAACTAAGTCAGCTGCCCATGTCCTACACCAAGCCTCAGCTGGATAAATATTTCAGGTCAGTGGTAAGTCATTGGTCAGCCAGCAGCAAACTACATCAGCATTTCAACGTGCTCATCATTCCCTACTTTTAAGTAACGTAGAAGGACACCTTCCCTCCAAGAAACCAAGGAAAGGAATTCAAGGAATGTTTGCTTTTCTCTGTCTTAAATAGTTCACGGGGGCTTCTTCTGAAACACTGCAAGCATTTGAAGAGACCAGTAAAAGCAGCCTTCACCATCATGACAGGCTAAACACAAAGAAAGCTGCCCGGGCGCAGCAGGAGCAGCTGGGAAACAGCTGGAAACCTGAATGGAGAACTCATTCCTGCCAAATATCTCTAACAAGACAGAAAAGTTTGGGAGCTGAAAATGTCGGCGTTTTGGCTCTCTGTATTAATTATTTTGTGATTTGCACCCTGCCTATATTTTATGATTTTGCTTCTGTTTAATCTGACCAATTGCAATTAGAATTTTGTTCAATTATAACTAAATATGATATTGTCAAGTGTTTGTGTGCAGTTACTGTACAAATTATTTACATATATCAAGTATCGTGCAAAAGAACGACATAGACACTGCCCATGTTTTATTCATAATACTTACAAAAATACACGTTCTATTTCCGATTAACTGACCACTGGCTCCAACTCCATCAAAAAACACTAAACATCAACCATATGTTTACACCTCTTCTCTGTTGAGAAGAGGGGACCACTCTTCACACCTGTGACCAAATGCTACCCACAAGTTTGCACCCACCTAAACCAATAGCATTGATTGCCGCACTTCCTTTCTTTAGGACGCACGGAGTACTGCGCAGTCCCGCCAGTCTCTGTTTACCCGAGAATCAGTTAATTTTCTTCATTTTACTTCTGTACCATGCAACTTGCAATCGGGGTCTTTTTGAAGAAGCCCTGTGCAGTTCTGAAGTTGTACAATGAGTCAACCATAAAGTTCTTGATCCAAGACATACAGATAAATAAATTGGGTAGTCCCCAAAATATGGGTATATTGCTTTTGACAAAATAAAAAATCAATCCCACTGTTTTAAAGATAAGACAACTTTGGAGAAAAATGTTTTCAGTTTATGATTTTATTAACATTTGTGTTTCTATGGAGGCAATCAAAGAAGAATTATTGATGTGTATGAGAGGTCATTTTCTTTGTAATGCGGCTGTTAATGGTCTATAGTGCGAGGCCTCTCTTGGTTGCAAAGCCTAGACTAAAGCACAATGAAATGAGTGCTGACTGAGAGCAGCCCTACGTGGTTGGCATGACCATTCTCTAACCACAATCGGTGACTTGTTTTCGGACAGCCACTTTATCGCCTCGGCACAGCTCCAAACTGATTTAAACCTCCCGGCGGGGCAGTTCCACACCCACAGTCAACTCCTTAACACCTGCTATACCCATTGGTCCACCAGGGACGAGTAATCCCCTACACATGCTGTATGGCAGGAGCTCCTCACCATGGGAGAAGGTAGACACTTGATTACCTGGCTCTACAGGGCAATTCGCACCCACACAGGCATCTCCTGGGGCCCCTTCTCACCAAATGGGAAGATGACATAGAGAGGGTGCTGAATGATGCGGAATGGCCCCAGGCACTTTCGTTCCCTCATATCGTCTCGAGAAATGCTAGGTTCAAAAGTATCCAATTCCATATCCTCCACCAGGCCTATTTGACTCCTGCCCAACTCAACCACTATTTTCCCACAGCAGATTTACACTGCCCTCGCTGTAACTCGGGAGAGGCGAATCTCCGACACACGCTTTGGTCCTGCCCCTCCCTGTTTCCCTACTGGCAGGGTGTTTATACCACACTACGTGAGGTCACAGAGCTTACTGACATATATACATGGGAGGCATGCGCCCTTGTTATTTTTAAACACAGACAGAAACACGCCATCTGTATGCGCTTGGCTGGCCTGTTCTTGTTGCTGGCCAAATAGACACTCACATTACACTGGAAGTCCCCTTCCACCCCATGGCTGGTAGCATGACAAGGCACAGTGCACATATGGGGGACTGCTGATGGAGCTGCTCTCCGATTCGAAGAGGTGCGCCACGTCTGCAGGCATCCCTTCTCCCTGGAATGGGACACTCTACTGACTCAATTTTTACACCTTACGTCCCAGGAAGGCCTCCATCTGTGAGCTTCCCACATTGATGTTTTCATTCTATGGGTCCACCTCTGCCACTATCCTCAAATCTAGGGCATCCATTTTATCTGCCCCCATCCTCTTCTCTGATATGAGCCCATGTTGCACTTACACTCAATGAACCTAACCCCTTACCTGTCAAGCCACTCTCCTGGGCCATGTCCATACCGCCTCTTGCCATATGAACCATTAGCTAATACTCCTACACTGTGTCTGTCTCTGTACCCACTGCCTCCCTTAGTTCTAGTTATACGGTTGTTTGGATTGTTACCCTCTTCCTTTACCTAACGCCCCTGAAAACTAGGGGGCATATTAGCAAGGGCCTTATCGCCGCTTTAGCGGCACTTTTTGCCGCTAAAGCGGCGATATTTCTATCGCCCTATTAGCAAGCTGTCGCTAACAGCTGTTAGCAACAGCTTTATGGCGAAAGCAACCGTTTTGGTGCCGCTTTGCATGTCAGCGATATATATCGTTAATGACATGCAAAGTAGGCATTCCCAACTAAAAGCGACTGAAAACAGTCGCAAACACAACTTCCCCCTATTAGCAATGCCCGCAAAGCGATAAAAAAACTTGCGCTAACCGCGATTATCGCTGGAATCTAACACCTGCTAAAAATCTGACTTAACCATTCTAGTCAATGGGAGGTGGATTGTAAGGTTAAGTCCTCACCTGCCTATTAGCAAGCTTTTCATTAGCACGTTGAATTTATCGCTGGATTTCTCGCGCTATTGCTGGGTTTCGCCGCTATCGCTGGATTTTTTATCGCCTCGGAGATAAGCGTTGATAATAACGCATTATCTCCGCAATGGAATCCAGCGATAGCCGGCGATAAAAAAACCAGTGCTAAGTGCGCTTTGCGATAATTATCGCAATTCCTTGGTAATATCCCCCTAGGTTGTTATTTGCATCAATAGACGTGCCCATTATGCCTCAGTCTCTCTTTGTCTTGCCTATTGTTGTACTCACTTCCATATTGAACCTACTGTATTGCTATGTTTTACAATGCAAAACCCTAATAAAGATAATTTTAAAAATAAATACGTGCAATCCACGTCATCAGTCCCTTCTGCCCCATCAGCCTCAGAGAGAGCCATCTCCTGTGACCAAATGGACCTGAGAGCCTTTTGATGCAGCATATGAACTGTGCATGTAGGAAGTAGAGCTGATGTGAAAATCACCAAGGTGATTGCAAGGAATAATAGTTATATTGTATTGTCTGCTAGTTTCCCTTATCCTTCTCCACTGGAAAATGTCACAGTAGACATGAATGCATGGAACACAGTGCAGGGCACTTTGTGGTCTGGCTACAAGCCTAGAACTTGGAACATTGCTTGTTGTTGATGGTGAGGGTGCAGATGACGTAAAAGCAAGATATGTGATAAGGCAGTCATTATTCCTAAAATATTTACCTACACCCCAAAGATTAATTCCCATTAACATTTGGAAAAAATACAGAAATAATTGTTTCAATTATTCTTGCATGTTCCCTTTTTGCTGTTTCATTTATCTGGGTTCATACAGTAGCCCTTTATTGTAAGATGAAAAAAGAGAATAGAAGAGAATAGGATAAGATAGGATAGGATAGAATAGGATTGAATAGAATAGAATATATTGCTTATAATTCATGTGATACCTGTGTGGTGTTATGGAATGCAAGGCATTGCATGAAATTACTTACCATTCAAACCACCTGCGGGTGCGCCAAGAATTAGTAAATCTCTAGATCTAGGATATACAAAGCATGAAAAAAATGTCTAGTAATAAAGACACAGGTAAAGTTCAAAGGCAACTAGAATTATATAGCTTATGTAAAGATGCCCTTTTTGGTTTGGTTGAACTCTGTGACTGGAAAATAAACTATTTGAAAGTTTCCTCTTAAGAGTCAGAGTACAGCCCAATATGTTTCGGATCCAGACTGAGTCTACTTGCCCAGTCATTTGGTCCCAGAACAGGATGGTCAAAAGCCCAGTCAGTTCTTGGTCCTTTGCAATAGCATCCAGTGACTGCATTTATTTTGAGTAAAGTACCGAGCAGCTTCAATTATAGAAGAGAGATATTCTTCTACATAAATATAATAGACATTTCCTTTATCTGGACAGTCCTGGGTATGTTGGTATTTCCTGGATTCAATTTAGCTAAAGCAGGATGCAGAGGTTTTTATTTATCAGATTGGGAATGTTCTCCGGCTAGATGTAAATTAGACGTGGAAGTTGATTATCTTCCAAAATCAAATAAAACTATTATTGAACCCTGTCATTGGTATTTTTTTCTCCAGACATTAGATTCCCTTTAAGGTCTTGAGTGCTTTGCAAATATTTCTGAAATGGAATGAAGATGCACTTATGTTATGCTATGTTATGTTATGGTATGTTATGTTATCTTAAATATGGTTACAGCACAAAGTCCATTTCACTTTGCTGAGCATCACTCCTTAGGGTGATTTATCAATGACCAACATGAACTCTCCCAGCTGTAATTTGAAACACCCAATAGCACCCATTTTAAGCTACCAAAATGGACGCCTGCTATCTTGGAACAGGAAACTAGGCATAAAACAAAATGGTCACCGCGTCATTACACATGGATATACATGCGTCGTGATGCTGTGTCCGCAGTACCATTATAATGCATCCATGCATATGGTGATGGAGCAAGGACTCGGACACGAGACTTGCTCGGAAGCAATCCTCTCGATTTAACTTACTTGCAAATTACTAACAAACGTATTTTATGATTAATAATATGAATTCTCATTACACGCGGGAAAAGAATGAAGCTTGCCTATGTGTTTACTAACTGCAAATAACACGGACGTAGGACTAGAACACATTTAACACGGGATCTTTACTGCGCATGCGTCTACTGCATCTACGTAGTATGACGTGCTGACGCTTGGAGGGAAATTCTGGCGCTTGCGCAAAGAGCTATAAAATGGCCGCTTGAAAGCTCACATGCATGGCACCTGCTTTGCTGAAATTAGAAAATGAGTTTATAACTATTACAAATGCAGAAAGAGAAATAACAAATGGTATGGGTCAGAGTAGAGGTTGGTGGTATACAGTGAAATCATTTATTTTTGAGAATAACACTTTTCCTTTTGACTTTATTATTAGTGCGTATTTGGGCCTGTTAAAGTTGTCTGAGTCGAGTAGACTGATATGGCGCGAAGCATGCGCCCTGGTACGGAAGCTTGGAGGATGACTAAGGATTTGTCACGCGTCCAAGGTCGGCGGAGATGTGCCCTGGGAACATGAGGGTGAAGAGTTCATATGAAGGAACTTATTCGAGAAAACAGTTACAATTGTATTAATAAAGTTTAAAGATGTATGGGAAAGGAAGGGCGGAATAAAAGTTTGAGGGGAGGAGTTTGGAAACAATGGTTTAAGGGAATGAATGAAGTATAAGTATGGTGTGATGATCATCCCCCCCTCGCCTGTCCAATCAGAAGTTAGTATTCTGTGAAAAATGAAACATTAATGGGTGGTACATGCCTATGGAAAGGTATAATTGAGGTAGTTTAGTTAGAAGGGGGAGCAAGCTTTGGGGAAGATACGAAGACGCTTTGGTGCGCGTTGAAGAAGCCTGACAACGGGGTGGTGCTGATGCTCTGAAATGCTGATGGAGAAACTGAATGCTGAACCATCTATTTGAATTGGGTGGGTTAGAAAGAAGATCGCGGAAGAACCACGAGGAGGAAGAGAGTGTCAGAGAGGGGTGCGACGTAGTCGTCGGTAACTAGAGAGGTGAAGTATCCTGTCCTGATTCCTGTCCTGAAGTCTTTGTCTCCCGTTCTGTCCTTGGAGGCCCTAACCAGCCCTTTGGCCAGGGGGTTGGTCTTCACACCATACTTTGGTAATTATGAAATTCATCATTTGATAAATGCTCTTCTGTCTCTATCCTCTTCTTTCTGAACATAGTTATTGTGTGGATCTGAATTGATAAGTGTTATCTGAAATATTTTTGAATTGGCACTCCCGTGAATGAGGGTGTTTGTACTGAAACGCTTTGAGATGGTTCAAATCCCTAATTTAGATAAAGATTTAAAAACTTACTGAGTCTGTCATTATTTTATACTTATTAAGAAATGTATAATAAGTCATGTCAAATATCGCCATCAACTAGTTCTACCCATTGACCAGAGGAAAGAACTGTTTGATCAGCAGAAGGTTTAGTTAAAGAAGCGATAACTAGATCTTGAGCTATAAGAAACAGCATAAAACTAAAAGTTCCAGTGGTTTACTTAGCGCAGAGCGGAAGCGAGTTGTATGGGCCCAAGTGAGTATATGGTAGTGGAGTATCTGTTGTTAGTAGACCGCTGGATCAATGGGTTACAACACCTTTGCGTAAGTTCGTCATTGTGCTTTTTTGCTTTTACTGGTGCCTTTCAGAATCAAGAACAGAGAAATATCCGTTTTTGTTCTTTTTTTGCTGATGCTAAACAGCATCGGCAGAAAGCATTGCCAAGGCCAGGAGATCGAAAAGGCGAAACCTATTGGCTTTGCAAGTGTTTTTTATTTCTGCAAGTCAAGTGCTTTGTGGATGACTTAATTTTATCGTGCTACAAGTATAACGTTGCTGACACAAGTGACTATTAAAATAAAATAAAAGCAAATGCAAACCACATTTGGTGAGAATTTTGAAATGAGATACCGTTTTACATGTTTTGAAAAGTCAAACATTTAAATTTCATAAGAAAGTAATTACAGAACAAGAGAGAAAATATGTGCATGTGCCCATCACACCATGCACAATAGAAAACAGTCCCTGATTAAAATTTCAGACGTAACCAGTGTGGATCCAATACTACTACCATCCGGTTGCTCAGATGCTAGAAATATTTAATCATTATCTCCATATATCTACATCACAAAAGGAGGCATAATCACTGCTGTCATCTGAACAGAATGACTAAAGAAGCTAAAAATCTTTTTTTTTTAATTTGGACTTTAAAACGTGTTTAAAAAAGCTCTTTTGTGGCAAGTACCCACATATAAATATTTCTCATGCATTCACACAAAACCCAGGTAGGCTAAATCCAGACTGGTACTTAAAGTTCCAGAGACTTATGTTGAATTTCATTGTCTTTTTCCAAAAGTAAACAGAGCTATGTTGTGTTTCGAAATAACTGCGCGCAGCATCCTGTTACTCAAAGAAACAGTCCTCCCATGTGATAGGGAATGTATCTGTTAGTGGTGAGAAAGGACAATCCTTTTTTGCACTTCTTAATTAACTTTTCAATTTATTTATGGAATACAAAGAAAACCTTGTAAAAACACAGAGCAAATTGGAGAAAAAAATAATTGTAAACTAGATTTGAATTTTCTTTTTTTAAACCTGGCAAAATCTATAGTTTAATATGAGGCTTATTGTGAGGTGAATGAAGGAACATCCAATGACTCAGAAAGGTTCTAGGCTTATGGTTTGGCCTTCAATATGGCAATGGAGAGAGGTGTGGGGTCGAAGCCTACTTTACCATGTCCAGTCAGTGCTGCCCTTTGCCAAGGCCTGGCACTCAACACCTATTCTACAAGAAGACAATGAACAAGGCCTTCCCCCTGGCCGCGACCAGTGTGCTATGGATGCAAGGCTTGAACCTTAGCTAAGTCCTGTGCATTTCCCCTGTACTCAGCACCTCTACTCCTAGAGCCCACTGTATAAGATTTTCAGCTATGTTTAGCAGGCACTTGGTGCAGGGCCTTGCACTGAGCACCCTTTTCCCCAGGACTTGGAGAAAATAACCTTCCCAAGTGAAAAGTGAGCACTGGTGTTGCACTTCACCTAGGCTCGCTGAACTCTGGGCTTGACCTTCAACAATATCTTGCCATTAGGAGCCCTACCCCCAGAGCTAACAGGGTTTATGTACAGCAGGCTCTGGGTGCAACCATGGACTGCACCCCTGCTTCCATGGAGGCTTCAGTGATGTCATTAAGGTATCAATAATGTTATGAAATGTGACTTCACTGGTGATTTCACTCATTACATCATTTGTGATGTCACAAGGAACATCAATTATTAGGTCAGGAGAAGAGCATAGGGGCGGTTATGGTTTCACAGCTCACCATAAGTATTGAATTATTTCAGTTATTACATTTTGAATCATGGCAATGATGCCTCCTCCAATTAATGTTTTAAGGGTCTATTGCAATATTATGGTACTATTGCAAATAATTTTGCAGCATTTGGTAAATATGCACAAAATGTACACATATGTACATAATATTGATACCAAAAATGTTCCTGCAAATGGGTCCACACTTGATGGGCAAATAACTCTAGAGAAGTTTGCCAAGTGATAGAACAATTCACTGGAAATAACAACACCAGCGTTGCCATTTGGTGAAAATCTGTCCAGCAGTTTTTGAAGCATTCTAAAATACAGCCCCACAAGAACTGTACATGAACAGAATGACGATTGTATTTCCAAAATGGATATTGAGTGTGGGCTTGCAATCCAATTGTTTACGGAGGCCAAATACATCCAACTACTGTCTTACAGGTCAGCGAAACAATAACTTTACACTGGTCGTAACTGTATATGTTGTGTGCATGGCAAGACATTTTGACATGATCTTCACACAATTGAATGTGTTTGTGGTGCATATTGTGGCTGGGTGCAGCCATGGAAAATGTTTTTTGGATTGCTTTTAACTTTGGTCCCTGTATGATGACTCTCCATGACACTTTCCAAAAGTAAAATATGTCAAACTAAGTTTGACACAAAAGCTTCCAATTAGGACCTGACAGACCAACAAAGTGCCCCCACAGACGTAGTGGCAACACATTGCCTCCTTAGCAGCCTCTCCATAGCCGTGCCAGTGAAACAAGAACACACTATTAAAACATGTCTTCTAGGGTGTCTTTTACTCTGGCATCCTTGGACTAGAAGAAGTACAGTTCATATTTTGATCCAGAAAGGCTTGCATCTTTCACAGCATAACAAATCATGCCACAAACTATTTAACAACATCACTAGCACTTTCTTCAGATTGTCATGCAACATTCATCCATCTCCTGAACACAAACATCTTACAACCTTGAATGTCACCCAAACAGAATCATTGAAAACAACCATCAACATCCCTCTAATCACCTCACACAGAATCATATTGAACACAGCTTTCACTGAGAAATAGATAATTCACAATCATGCATTAAGGAAACATAGTTGATCACTTCGCCACATATAAACTCATTGTCATTGTATACATACAGAAACCTGGTTCATGCCAATCAAAATACATGTCCTTGATGTCATGGCCCTTCGATACTACAGGATTCAGCACATGAACCAATCAAAACAAGCAGGAGCGTGCACTACAGTTGTCTACTAGTCATGGTGACTATGCACACTACGATAGAAAACTAACTTCCATTCCTTCGCTTGCCAGTTACCACTATACACTATACAAGCCATTAGATTTCACAAAATTCCTGCCCACTATTGTTTAAACCATCCATCAACATTAATAAATCTGACCGCTTCTCAGAAGTTGCAACCAGTTATGTGTACAACATTTTCCGTGGTGAAGCATCAACCAAGGTGACTAAGGTTGCCTTCTTAAACCTACTGGTAGTTGTATGCCAGAACATTGTATGCAGAAATAATGTTTAACACAAATGTAATATGTTAAATATGGTTTCCAAACAAATTGTCCCTTTGGATGTAGATTTTCTATCATTAAGGCTATTTGGTGAAATTTTTGTAACTTATATTTAGGACATGATATTTATGTTAGACGATATGCTGACAATGATGTTCTTGTACCACACTCGGCTAGCTACAACATACTTCACTCAGTTTATCATGCTGCCCATCCATACCAAAGGGATCACCCTGTATTTCTTGTGTGCCTATATTACCAACTTCACCTACCACCCACCACCACAACTAGACTGAAGTGACCACATTGCCATTTCTTTTGACCTGTTTCATATATTTCTTTCCAAGCTAGGTCAGCTAAAGCTAGCAAAGATGATGCTCATACATTTCAAGCACTGCTTGACAAATGCACTCAATGTAAAATTGTCATTGCCAGCAGCAATATCGGACTCCAGCACCAGCTTTCAGACCATAATATATGACTTCAACCACATCTTTTATAACAGCATTAGCCCATGTCCTGTTCAAGCTTTGCTCTGTAGAGCTCTAGCCCTCTGCACCTTTTATACAGCTGAGAGCTAATAAAAAGCAAAGATACTAACAAATAATGGAAGTGGAAGGACCATAAACACAGATGCAAGAAGACCGGATGTTCTTACAAACCCTCCACACCACCTGTAGGCAGCTCATCACAGAGGCCATCTACCACAAAACAGTCAATTATGAGGTCCTTTTCAAAGTAGAAGTAGAACCGATTGCTAAACAATGAAACACTGCGTAAATTCCAGTCCATATACTCCCCATGAACACTCTAAGAAAAGTGCACAACAATCAGTAATTCCTTCAAAGACAAGAATGCCAACAATTCAACAATACAGCAACAACTGACATCACCTTCAATGATCTCCAACCCCAGGGTACTGAGTGGATCGACTTTAACCTCCACTACTCTGACAACATATCAATACTAATCCAATTGCTGAAGGTCACCACACATAAAGACAATGACATTCCATTGTTGACTGTGAAGAAAAATCCAATGAAGTCATAAAACCCCTAATTAACATTTTCAATGCATCTCTTGTACAGGATACCTTTAGAGAGATTCTCAAGGCCAGGCAGATCTTGCCCCTCCTGAGGAAGACAAAAATAAACCCATAATGACCTCACCCCAATTACCCATTTACCAATCCTTGAAAAAATGAGTGCTAACACAAACACAAATGCAAAAGACATACTACCTGACAAGATTATCAGTGTGGGTTCAGACCGCAGTGCAGCTGAGAGATGTAAACCACTGAAGTTGTTATTAATGCTTTTTGATAACAGAAACCTTTACCATATCATCCTGATTGATTTCTTCTTTGCCTTTAACTCTGGAGTCCAATGAGGTGTATATCAGAATATCTGCTACAGAAATATGGCCTGACATAAATATCAGGTCCTAAATATTGTTTACAAAAATAATATACCATTGGGAATAGACTTTATATTACTGACTTCAGTGAGTCGATGTTTTTAAAAATTATATTTAGAACACAATATTTTTGTCAAATGATATTCTGACAATTATATGTTTTTACTATACCATCTACTCAGATCTACTGGATACTTTCCATTCAAATGGACTTTAACAGCACATTGCTTTCATTAGCATGAGATGGACCCTGATAATAGAGCCCCTCTGATGTAGATGAGCGCTTTAAAATCAAATCCCATTCTTATATCCTTTGGTGTTGCTCAAGGCTTGATACTACCCATCAGTAGTTTTTAATATGTACATGAAACTCCTCAGAGTCCTGCAGGCTCAGAAAGATGACAGAATTCACAAGCATGTGAAAAGCACCCAAGTCTATGTGAAAGTGCTCTTATAACAACATTAACCACTGGGAGAGCTATCTTGCTACAGAAAAGTAGTGATGGTACAAAGTGAAACTTAATACGTTCATGCAAGAATTTGTTCTGATTGCAAACTACAGCAAACAATAACAGGCACAGCGCTAACCTCCAGAGATACATTTTTAACTCTTTGAAGCAGCGATCCTCCCACATTGTGAAACTCATGGCTCAGCCATGCCATTTAGAGGTGGGTAAAGCACTGGGTTACTGTTAGTGGACCCTTAGCTTGTTCCACTGATGGTACCCCCATGAATTAGTCATCCATGTGTCACAGGATAGGGGGTTATAGTGGTGGCCATCCTGCCCAATTGAGCATTTGGTGAGTGATGAACACTTAGGGCCTGATTTAGATCTTGGCAGACGGGTTACTCTGTCACAACAATGGTGGATATCCTGTCTGCTGAAATATAAATCTCATTATATTCTATGGGATTTATATTTCGGCAGACAGGATATCCGTCATCATTGTGACGGAGTAACCCATCCGCCAAGATCTAAATCAGACCCTTAGTTGAAATTAATTACTGCAGACTTCTCTGACTATCACTCTATTTACACTTCTACAAGTAGGTGGGCACTGCCCTCTCCTTAGCTAAGGTCATTTGGCCGGAGTATTTTGGTCAGCCCACATATGTTTAAGTTTACATCGGCCGACCTTCATTGAAATGCAGCCACAAAGGCAATCAATCAATCAAACATTTGTAAAGCGCACTACTCACCCGTGAGGGTCTCAAGGTGCTGGGGGGGGGGGGTGAGAGCTGC
The DNA here is from genome assembly GCA_963921515.1 of Calotriton arnoldi. Lineage (NCBI taxonomy): Eukaryota > Metazoa > Chordata > Amphibia > Caudata > Salamandridae > Calotriton > Calotriton arnoldi. The sequence goes on along the minus strand of CAWUFW010008900.1, from coordinate 627,192 downwards.
TACTGCTCGAACAGCCAGGGCTTGAGAAGTCTCCTGAAGGTCAGCAGGTCCTGGGTCTGCCGCAGGTGGATGAGGAGGGTGTTCCATGTCTTGGTGGCGAGGTGGGAGAATGATCTGCCGCTGGCGGTCGTTCTGCGGATGCGTGGAACGTGGCGAGGGCGAGGTCAGCGGAGTGAAGCTGGGGGTTTGGGGTGTAGAAGGTGAGTCGTTCGTTGAGGTATGCTGGTCCGGTGTTGTGGAGTGCCTTGTGAGCGTGGGTGAGGAGCTTGAAGGTGATCCTCTTGTTGACGGGGAGCCAGTACATGGTCTCTCAGGTGGGCTGTGATGTGGCTGTGGCGGGGGATGTCGAGGATGAGGCGTGCAGAGGCGTTCTGTATGCGTTGTAGTCGTTTCTGGAGTTTGGCCGTGGTTCCCGCGTAGAGGGCGTTGCCATAGTCCAGTCTGCTGCTGACGAGGGCCTGGGTGACCATCCTTCTGGTTCCGGTGGGGATCCATCTGTAGATCTTGCGGAGCATGCGGAGGGTGTTGAAGCAGGAGGAGGAGACGGCGTTGATTTGCTGGGTCATTGATAGCGATGAGTCTAGGATGAACCCCAGGTTGCGTGCGTGGTCGGTGGGTGTCGGTGCAGCTCCCAGTGTGGCCGGCCACCAGGAGTCGTCCCAGGTGGAGGGGGTGGAGCCGAGGATGAGGACCTCCGTCTTGTCCGAGTTCAGTTTCAGGCGGCTGTTCTTCATCCATTCGGCGACGGCCTTCATTCCTTTGTGGAGGTTGGTTTTGGCGGTGGTGGGGGCCTTGGTGAGGGAGAGGATCAGCTGGGTGTCGTCGGCGTATGAGATGATGTTGAGGTCGTGCGATCGGGCTATGTTGGCGAGCGGTGCCATGTAGACGTTGAAAAGTGTCGGGCTGAGGGATGATCCTTGGGGTACGCCGCAGATGATCTTGGTGGCTTCAGATCGGAATGGAGGGAGGCGGACACACTGGGTTCTTCCGGTGAGGAAGGAGGTGGTCCAGTCCAGGGCTTTGTCGCGGATCCCTGCGTTGTGGAGGCATGTGCGTAGGGTGTGGTGGCATACGGTGGCAGACGGTGTCGAATGCGGCCGAAAGGTCCAGGAGGATGAGGGCCGCGGTTTCTCCGATGTCCAGCAGGGTCCTGATGTCGTCGGTGGCGGCGATGAGGGCAGTTTCGGTGCTGTGGTTGCTGCGGAATCCTGATTGGGACTGGTCCAGGGTGTTGTTCTCGAGGAAGCGGGTCAGTTGCCTGTTGACAATCTTCTCGATGACTTTTGCCGGGAACGGGAGTAGGGAGATGGGCCGGAAGTTCTTGAGGTCCTTAGGGTCCGCCTTGGGTTTCTTGAGCGACCCTTGACTCTGCTAGGTAGGTCGCTCCCCCTCCGCACAGCACCGCCTGTGTGTCCTTGCCCCAGCTGCCGCTGCTGAGGAAGTTCGAGGCCCTCCTCCATCCGCAGGCTACCACCTCGCCTCATCCCTGGTGGCCAGTGGTAGGCCGTAGGTTTGTATCATCATCTGTATCTTTATTGTATTGCCTTTATTGTTATTTTGGTGTCTGTGACTGCTGTTGTCTGTTTCCCCCCGGTGCCTGTATTGGTCTGTGCCCTCTTTTTCCTTCTGTTCCCCTCGCTGCCCCCGTGTTTCTCTGCCCGTTTTTGCCTTCTGTTCCCTTCGTTGCCCCCGTAATTCTGTGCCCGTTTTTGCCTTCTGTTCCCTTCGTTGCCCCCGTAATTCTGTGCCCGTTTTTGCCTTCTGTTCCCCTGTTGCCCCCGTAATTCTGTGCCCGTTTTTGCCTTCTGTTCCCCTGTTGCCCCCGTAATTCTGTGCCCGTTTTTGCCTTCTGTTCCCCCTGTTTCCTCCGTAATTCTGTGCCTGTTTTTGCCTTCTGTTCCCCTGTTTCCCCCGTAATTCTGTGCCCGTTTTTGCCTTCTGTTCCCTTGTTGCCCCCGTAATTCGGTGCCCTTTTGCCTTCTGCTCCCTTCGTCGCCCCTCACCGCTCCCGCTCCAGCCACTGCGTCCCCTGCGGCCCCGCCCCCCTGACCGCCCATTCGCTGCCTCTGCCCTGCCTCCCGCCTCCCAGCTGCTCCTCCCTCCCACCTCCCCATATATGGCGGCCGCGCGCAGCGTGCGCGCCTAAGGCAAGCCCGTCAGCGCCCGTCCGCGCCTGGACCGCGCCCAGCGCCAGTACCCCTGGTCCCCGCGCCCGCCACGACGACCGCCGCCGCTACGATGCCAGCACACTCCACGCCCTCAACTCCGGATGGACCCAAACCTGCTTCAAAGCCGCCCCGAAACGCACACAGGGTCCCTTCACCTGCCGGAACTGCAGCTACACCAGCCTTAGAGCCGCCGAACCACCCGCCAAGAAAGGCCACAATCACCTCCGATGCATCCTACTGAACACCCGCTCCGCACGCAAACATGCCGTCGAGCTCTGGGACCTGCTCGACACTTCATCCCCGGACGTCGCCTTCCTGACAGAGACCTGGATGAACAACTCCTCCGCACCGACATCGCCATTGCCATCCCAGACGGCTACAAGATCACCCGCAGAGACCGCACCAACGGAGTCGGAGGAGGAATCGCCATCGTCCACAAGAACAGCATCAGGGTCTCGACCAGCACCGACGACACTCTCAGCACCGCCGAACATATGTATTTCCAGATCCACACAGACCCCAACTCCACCCTCAGAGGGACCCTCGTCTACAGACCCCCCGGACCCTGACCCCAGTTCAGCGACTCCATCCCCGACTTCATCAGCACGCACGCCCTGACCTCCACCGACTATATCCTCCTCGGAGACCTGAACTTTCACCTTGAGAACAACAACGACAGCAACTCCACCACCCTGATCGATAACCTCGCCAACCTCGGACTGAGGCAACTCGTCACAACGCCTACCCACTCCGCCGGCCACACGCTCGACCCCGTCTTCTCCTCAAGCTCCAACGTCTCCTTCAGCCACACCACCAAACTCCTCTGGACCGACCACCACTGCATCCACTTCACCTTCCAGAAACCCACCACACAGCACCGCACCCAACAGATCCCCCGCCGCTGCTGGAGCAAAATCACCGAAGACCAACTACACGCAAACCTCGCTCTCAGCCCACCCACCGAACCCTCCAACACCAACGACGCTGCCCACAGCCTCAGACGCTGGATCGACGACTGCGCCAACACCCTCGCCCCGCTGAAGAAACCCTCCTACAGAGACAACAGCAAGAGGGCCAGCTGGTTCACCCCAGAACTCCTAGCCTCCAAGCGAGCCTGCCGGAAACTAAAGAAGAAATGGCACAGTGAGCAGACCCCGGACAGCCACGCAGCACACAAGGACGCCATCCGCAACCACCATCACCTCATCAGGACTGCCAAGAGGACCTCCTTCAAAGACCGCCTCGACAACAACGCACACAATAGCAAGGAGCTCTTCAACATCGTGAAGGAACTCTCCAACCCCAGCTCCAACACCAATGACATCCCGCCGTCGCAAGCCCTGTGTGACTCCCTCGCCACTTTTTTTCACCGCAAGATAGCAGACATCCACGACAGCTTCAACACCCAGACAGCCCCAACAGACATCAACACAACAGACTCTCCGCACACCATCTACCACGACCCCCTGCTAGTCTGGGCCAACGTGAGCATCGATGACACCATCAAGACCATGAGCACAATCCACTCCGGCTCCCCGTCAGACCCATTCCCGCACCACATCTTCAACAAAGCCAGCAGCTCCATCGCACCCCATCTGCGCAACGTCATCAATCTCTCCCTCGAGACCGCGACCTTCCCAGAGAGCTGGAAACACGCCGAGATCAACGCCCTACTCAAAAACCCAAGGCGGACCCAAGAGACCTCAAGAACTTCCGGCCCATCTCTCTGCTTCCGTTCCCGGCCAAGGTCATCAAGAAGATTGTCAACAGACAGCTAACCCGATACCTCGAGAAAACAGAATCCTGGACCCTTCCCAGTCAGGGTTCCGCAGCAACTACAGCATCGAGACTGCCCTCATCACCGCCACGACGACATCAGGACCCTGCTGGACAACGGTGAGACCGCGGCCCTCATCCTCCTGGACCTCTCCGCCGCCTTCGACGCCGTCTGCCACCACACACTACGCGCACGCCTCCACGCCGTAGGGATCCGAGACAAGGCTCTGGAATGGACCACCTCCTTCCTCTCCGGCAGAACCCAGAGCGTCCGCCTCCCCCATTCCGATCCGAAGCCTCCGAGATCATCTGCGGCGTACCCCAGGGACCTTCCCTCAGCCCGACACTGTTCAACATCTAAATGGCCCCGCTCGCACACGTCGCCCGACAGCACGACCTCAACATAATCTCCTATGCCGACGACACTCAACTGATCCTCTCCCTCACAAAGGACCCCATCACTGCCAAATCCAACCTCCACGAAGGAATGAAGGCCGTCGCCGACTGGATGAAGATCAGCCGACTGAAGCTGAACTCGGACAAGATGGAGGTCCTCATCCTCGGCTCCAACCCCTCAGCCTGGGATGACTCCTGGTGGCCGACGGCACTGGGGGCACCCCCGACACCCACCGACCACGCACGCAACCTGTGAATCATCCTCGACTCAACGCTCTCCATGACCAAGCAAGTCAACACCGTCTCCTCCTCCTGCTTCAACACCCTCCGCATGCTCCGCAAGATCTACCGGTGGATCCCGACAGATACAAGAAGAACAGTCACCCAGGCCCTCGTTAGCAGCAGACTCGACTACGGAAACGCCCTCTACGCGGGAGCCCCGACCAAGCTCATCAAACAACTGCAACGCATCCAAAACGCCTCTGCACGACTGATCCTCGACGTACCACGCCACAGCCACATCACCCCCCACCTGAGAAACCTGCACTGGCTCCCCGTCAACAAGAGGATATCCTTCAAGCTCCTCATCCACGCACACAAGGCACTCCACAAGACCGGCCCAGCATACCTCAACAGACGACTTTCCTTCTACATCCCCAACCGCCAGCTCTGCTCCGCCGGCCTCGCACTCGCCACCGTCCCTCGCATCTGAAGAACAACCACCGGTGGGAGATCCTTCTCCCACCTCGCCGCCAAGACCTGGAACACCCTCCCACTGAGCCTATGACAGACCCAAGACCTGCTGACCTTCAGGAGGCTACTCAAGACCTGGCTGTTTGACCAGTAGCGCCCCCCCCTCCCAGCGCCTTGAGACCCTCGCGGGTATGTAGTGCGCTCTACAAATGTCTGATTGATTGATTGATTGATTGATTGAGTAAGGCGTTGATTTTGGCATGCTTCCAGCTCTCCGGGAAGGTGGCGGTCTCGAAGGAGTTGTTGACGATCTTCCGGAGATGGGGTGCGATGGTGGAGCTTGATTTGTTGAAGATGTGGTGCGGGCAGGGGTCGGATGGTGAGCCGGAGTGGATGGTGTTCATGATTTTGATGGTGTCGTCGTCATTGATGTGGGTCCAGGAGAGCAGGAGGTCGGTGTGGCTGGGGGACGGTGAGTCTGAGGTGTCGGTGGCTGTCGGGGGGCCTGGTTGTTGAAGCTGTCATGGATGTCTGTGATCTTGCGGTGAAAGAAGGTGGCTAGGGAGTCGCAGAGGTCTTGTGACGGCAGGATGTTGTTGGAGTTGGAGCTGGGGTTGGAGAGTTCCTTCACGATGTTGAAGAGCTCTTTGCTGATGTGTGCGTTGTTGTCGATGCGTTCCTTAAAGGAGGTCCTTTTGGCGGTTTGGATGAGTTGGTGGTGTCTGCGGATGGCGTTCTTGCGAGCTGCATTGCTGTCCGGTGTCTGTTCGTGATGCCACTTCCTCTCGAGTCTTCGGCAGGTCTGCTTGGATGCCTGGAGGTCGGCGGTGAACCAGATGGCTTTTCTGTTGGTGTGTCTGTTTGAGGGTTTCTTGATCGGGGCGAGGGTGTTGGCGCAGTCGTCGATCCATTGCCTGAGGTTGCGGGCGGCAGTGTCGGTGTCGGCGGTGTCGGTTGGTGGGTTTCGGGTGAGGGTGGCGATAAGCCGGTCTTAGGTGACCTTGTTCCAGCTGCGGCGGGGGGTCCGTTGTGGGTGGTGGTGCGTGGTGGATTTCTCGAAGGTGAAGTGGATGCAGCGGTGGTCGGTCCAGTGGAGTACGATGGTGTGGCTGAAGGTGACGTGGTTGCTGGCGGAGAAGATGGGGTCGAGCGTGTGTCCGGCGGAGTGGGGGGGGCTCTATCTGTGAACAGGACTATTGTTATGCAAACTTTGGATTGACTTTTAAAGTGTACATAAGAAAGGGATTCCCTGTGTAACATGGAGTCAAGCGTGCTCAGCCTCTTTTCTATTTAAAATAGGCACAGGAATAATCCTGCAGGTTGAACCAATAGTGACATTCTCAGCTTTGAGTACTGTTGATCCTTTCTTATCTAACCTCTTCTTTGCCAATACCTCCCATTAAGTTGAGCCAAATCTGAGCAACTGGCTGTTTCTTTTTCTTTCCACTGTTTTGAAGAGATCACACCGACAAACTGAGCTATTATAAGAATTCTAAATCTTAAGGAATGCTTTTCTATCAGTCCAACCATCAATTCAAAGGCAAATATGTTGATTGATATCTGTTCCACTACAAAGACTCATAAAGAGACATACATTATTTTACATCTCTTCATAGGGCCTACATGGACTTTCCATTGAGTTCCTTTTGAAACCCCCATAGACATTTAGTATAAAATGATTACATCGTTTTTATTTCAATGTTCCACTTTTTAGCCCTGGCTTTTTAGGGGTTACTAGTACATGAGAATCATTTTTTATATTTCCCCTGGTTTGGACTCCATAGGGCACAATGTTCACAAAACAGGATGCGTTAATTGCACATTGACTAGTTTGCGAACAGAGCAATGCAACTAAATTATTAATCAGTTGCATCACAAAATGTAGATTTGCTGGAGGTTGCAAAACTTTGTGTGTTATGATTATTAATGAGGCAAGGGTGTTTACATGACCCTTTATGAAGGCCTGCAAATATAGAGATGGGGGCCTAGTAGGGACAACAGATCTCCATCCATGTGTTTCCATTCCTTTCAAGAACTTTTTTCTTAGTTTGTAAGAAAAGTAGCCCATGTCCATTAAAGGACAGGGATGCTTCTAAAAAGGATGTTCACTTGGAAATAATATTAGCCCCCTTTCCTTGAGGCCAGTTGCCAAGATTCCCAAAGGTCCCCATGCGTTTTGAGAGCTAAGCTAAAGTGTGCTGATGGCTTGACTTAGGGCCTGATTACGAGTTTGGTAGTAAGAGAACCACTGCCGAAACGCCGTTGGATTCCCCGCTGCACAGTTGGCAGTCTGCCTGCCTGAATTATGATGTTGCCGTTCTGTTGATGGAAAGACCTCCAGAGTACCGCTGATGCCTCCAGCTATTCACAGACCGCCGTGATGGTGGTAGTGGAAAGCAGCTGTCAGAGGTCGGTACAGGCAAGTGGACCACCGTCGGGATTATGAGTTGCCTTTCCCTCAAGCCGACCGTGGTGGTGAGACTGCCTGCTTCGAGTTGGTGGACTAGAAGGATTTGGGGTGCAAACTCACCCTTTTCCTTATTCTCCCTTCAGTCTCCCACGTGGATCCATTCGTCCAGGGACACCTTTCACAGCAGCAATTTGACCCCAAAGAAAACGATCCTGTCAGTGCTGAAATCCAGGTAAGTCCATTTCACATTTTTCACCCATTGACTGGACTGGGCACATATGGTCCAGACTCCAGAAATGGGAAAGTACTCATATGAGGTAATTTATCACATGTGTTCATTTGACACTTGTGCAGTCAAAATGTATACGCCTGCATTGACACATATGAAAAAATATTCACCGCCGTCGGAAACACCGTTTCAGGGCCAGCGGTGACATCATAATGCGGTGGGCAGGAGACTGCCGACTAGGCGGTCTTCTTGGGACCTCCGCCGTGGCGGTATGGTGGTAAGACCACTAAACTCGTTAACAGGCCCTTAGAGTGTGGTGGGTGGGTACTCCATCAAAAAAAGGTGGCTATCCTGTCCACCTTAGTACAAGTGCTTTAGGATATAATGTACTAGTAATTTGGCTAACAGGATAGTCATTATGTTTGTGATGGAGTACCTGTCTGCCAAACTCTAAATAAGGTCCTATGTCTCTAACATGTCTCCCACTTCAAAGTTGCCTGCAATGTCCTAAACTCTGGTTAATATTATTGATCATCAGCATTCAAAGGAACTGCTATGCTAAGGTATTGCTTTGTAGTCAGTCTTGGGTGCCTCACAGTCACTCTTTCCACATAATGGTAGTGTTTATGGATAAGGCACATACACTCAGAAGAAAAGTTAACATCTATAAGTTTAGTGTATTTCACAAAGTTTTTTCTTGTTATTGAATGATTGTTGTCCATTTAAATTTAACATCTGAAAAGCATTTATTTTTTCCTAAATTATTTCACAGTCTAATTTTCTATATTTGTAAAATTTACATGAATTTTTGGGCTTCTGATTGCCAGTAAAATTGTTTGCCAGTTCTCAAATGCAAATCATATTTATAGTCTATATATATGTATATTCTGAGTAACTATTCCTGATATATAACTTCTCCAATTCTTGAGCTTGCTCACCAACCGTTGTTTGTCACTGTTGCTTGATGTATAGTATTCCTTTCCTTTAGTCATGCTTCTCCCTGATTTTGAAATTCTTAGGTTAGGTCTTTTAATTTTTTAACTAATGCATCCGTTGCATATTTCATCTCTTCTATTCGCCTGTATTTCTCTCAATCATTCAGGATCATATGATTTGATATGCATGGAGCAGAGCAAGGGTGCTAGAAAGTTTTACACCTTTGTTGGCTTTTGATTTTTCTCCTCTGGTGCTACCAATTAAGCCTTTGTAGGGCATAGGAGAAGTCGAAAAGGCCACATAGTAAGGCATGTATTTTCTTCTGCAGTGCCCCTCATTGATAAATTTAAGAATGGAGGCTTAATCAATCAAAAATAAGGATCTTAGGGTGAAAATGAGCGTCATGGCGGAGTAGCTGGGGAAACCGAGAGCTCCGCTGGCCTCTGAGACGATCCTGTGACAAATCCTGGTCCTCCATCGCTAAAAACCTGAAAAAGCGGCGGCAGCAGAAGTCCCCGGGAGGAAAGCGGCAGACCCGGTGGATCGGAGGGCACTGTGCGGAGTCCGGAATTTGATTTTTTCTGGAGGTCCGGATCGGCACGCTCCCGCGCTCAAAATGGCGGCTGACCCGCGTTGGTGATCTCCGGGACCGGGAGGAGAAGCAGCGCCGAGCGGACCCCCCAGGGCAGAGCCCGGGAACGGTGAGCGGTCGGCAGCGGCGGGAGGTGTGGATGCCTGACGGCCAGTGAATCCCTCCCCGGCGGCGGAAGGGGCAACAACTCGGCACCCGAGATGGCGGGGCAGCGCCCGTTGCCCGCCCAGCACCGCGGGAGGAGAGGGAGTGAGGCGGGGGACTCAGCTGCCGCATCCTTCGCCTGTGCAGCCAGAGCCTGGGGGTGAGTGAGATCGAGGACTGCCGGTTCCCCCCCTACTGGGGAACTGCCACCTACGAGCAAATCCAAGGGGTCCTGGCTGTGAGCGGTGGATATAGCGAGCCGGCGCTCCGGTGGCCGGGCTCGTGTGCGGTGCCCTGAGTGTGGACTGATCCTTATGAAGAGGGATTTGTGAGAGATCCCCGTCCTGGGATCTGTACGTAGCGGGACATACCCGTCTCCGCCTTCGGCGGATTGTTGATGCTGCGCTTGCCCACCTGAGAGTGACACTCCCTGGGGACCCGGTTCTGGGCTTCTGCGGACCGGCGCCCCCGAAGTGCATCGGATACGGGCGGTTGGGGTCTCTTCCCTTCACTGCACCAGAGTCCCCTGGCTTCCCGGTGGAGATTCCCTCGGCGCGAAGATCGACGCGCAGTCTCTCGTGGAGTGCAGTCCTTCCCTCCGAGGGGAGAGAACTAGAGGGGGTCGGAGCCGGTGACGAACGCCTGCAGTCGTGGGCCCGGCTGACGCTGGTGAGGACGGCCGCAGCCGGAAACCGGACGTTCCCCCCGCTTGACACCTGCAATCACCTGCCTTTCCTGCCAGACTCATACCGGGAGCAGAAGTGGGTCAATCCTGTACTACGTCTCCTGCCGCCTGTGACGCGGCGGGGCCACCCTTGATACCTCGGGCACTGGAGAGGCGACCTTGATCCCACTATCCCATAACTTGAGAGTCACCAGGACCGCCACTAGACCAGTGGAAGATCGACAGGAGGGGCAACAAGTCGGATCCTGCTGGTGGTTAAGATCAGGAGCCCGCTCCCAGGAGGGTGCACCCCTGAGTAGGAGCTTATGATGGCCAAAGAAAAGGACCCCAAGCAGTCTCGGCAGGGTAAGATGGACCGCTACGCCAAAGTGATCCCGGGCCCACTGGGAGCAGAGGGTGGACCTGTTCCTCCCTCAGACACCACCGCTATCCTGCAAGCCATTCGCGAGTCCAGAGAGAGTCTGGAGGGGAAAGTGGCAGAGGTGCGATCGGAGGTCACGTTACTGCGCCATGATCTCCATAAACTCTCAGACCGAGTGACTGAAACCGAACATCGTATCTCGGAGCTTGAAGATGCCTCCCATACCACACGGAAAGATGTATCAGGGCTCTTAACATCTACGGCGGAGATGGCATGGAGAGTCGACGATGCGGAAAACAGGGCCAGAAGGAACAATCTTAGATTTGTTGGATTTCCGGAAAAAGTGGAGGGATCCGATCCCGGGCAATTTCTACTGACATTTCTGAAAAATACCCTACCGCAGGCACCATTCTCGACTTGCTTTGTAATAGAACGAGCACACAGGATGCCGAATTTTGCACCACCACCGGGAGCCCCACCTCGCCCCCTCATAGCACGCTTTCTGAACTTCCACGATAGGGACTTAATATTGCGCGAAATCCGGAAAAAGAGTAAAGTCCGACACGAGAACGCCCGGGTGATGGTCTTCCCAGATTACTCCCGGGACGTGCAGAAACAGAGGCGGACCTTCGACCAAGTCAAGGTGAAATTGCGTGCAATGGGGCTCCAATATATGCTGCTCTTCCCAGCCAAGCTGAAGGTTCTGTTTCAAGGCTCCTCCATGTTTTTCCAAACACCTGACGAAGCCTGGTCCTGGATTGAGGAGCGTCCGCAACTCCAGCGGGGGACACAGAAAGACTCCACTCCGGCTCCCGCAAAACGAGGGGGCACGTCCCAGGATAGATTCAAGGAAAAGCGCCGGCGACGAGGGACGAGGACACGCAGTTCGGCGGGGGGCACTCCGGGACGAGTATTGAGATCCAGGGACACAGAAATACCCCAATCAGAGTCAGGAGATGATATAGCTCGTTCACGTTCCCTGCACTCCGTGGTCAGGTCCGACGATACCGGCCACACTGAAAACTCCGAGGGCGAGGACTCCGAGGATGGGCCGATTAACCACCCACTGCTGCAAAGTATCCTGCGATTGGAAACAACAGATCAAGACCCTCCGGCTCCAGACATGCCGAACCTCCAACCCTCCGGCAATGGCGATGGGGACTGAGAAACGAGGCCGGCTGGCCCCCCAACAAACAGTAAGACTTTCCCGAGGTTCACCACACGCTTAGTGACTGGAAAATTGAACGGGGAAAGTGCTCCGAGTGAGCTTATTGTAATACTATCGTTTAGTTAAATTGTGTGGGAGGGGAGGGTGGGCGGCAGACCTCTTAACAGATCACCCGTACCACAGTTGTCACATTGACGAGTTGGGGGGCGGTGGGGGTGTCTCGAGAGCGTAGGGTGGGGGGTGGCCAAATTAAAGAATTGCGTATTATTTTGGGAATGTTAAATGGAAATGGAGATCTTTTAACCCAAGGTCGTGCTTTGAATGCTGCGCTGCGGGAGGATGGGGGGGGGGGGTTGGGCAGAACACCACCACGGGGTCGGACTGGGACTGACCCATGGGATAAATTACGATGGCAGATGATAGTTATACCACAATGACATGGAATGTCAATGGATTAGGCGACAAAGTTAAGCGAGGTCTAGTGTCTCGATTTCTTAAAAGGCATAAACCTGACGTTGTATTTCTACAAGAAACACATTTACTGGGAGCGGGCTGCTCCTTTTTAGGACGGGGCCAATACACCACTTTAGCCCATGCGGGGTTCACCAGGGGTTCATGGGGAGTAGCCATCCTCATCAAAAAATCCCCCCCCTTTCACGTCACACAACAATGGGTGGACACTGAAGGGACATATGTGGCAGTGAGAGGGGTCTGGAGGAATAGAACGTTCCTTCTTGTGAGCGTCTATGCACCCCCTCGCTTGCAGCAACGAACACTAGACGGCATAAACGCGCTCCTTCTACAATCTGGCCCTGCAACACATATACTGGGAGGGGATTTCAATGATGTAATCGATCCCGTGTTGGATCGCACACGAACCCGAGCGGGAGGCCCCGAGACCACACCCCTGGCCCGATTCCTAGATACCCTGGGATTATCTGACCTATGGCGGAGACAGCACCCACACCGGAGGGCATATTCCTATTTCTCCGGGGCCCACAGAGTATTCTCACGCCTTGACTATCTTTTTGCCCCAGCTGGGGAAGTGCAACAGGTTGACACTATTGAGTACCTGGTCAGGGTCATATCTGATCACTCTCCTCTGTTAATGAAGGTGGGTGGGAGGGCGTCCCCCCGTACAACACACTGGAGGCTGAACGCGTGGACACTGCGAGACGAGACAATTGCTGAGGAACTTCGGATAGACTCCGAGCTCTACTTTAGAGAGAATGAGGGCTCAGTTAAGTCTGCGGTGACACTATGGGAAGCCTACAAGGCGGTTATACGCGACAGAGCACAAAATATTATTGCCCATAAGAAGAAAAAGGAGATCGAAGAGATTGAAATACTGGAACATAAGCTCCTAGACCTGGAGAGTACTGATCCAACTGCAATGCCTGAACACTCCAAACGCCAACTAGAAATAACTAGGCGGGAGTACCTGGCCCTTGCGATCAATGAAGTAAGAACACACCAATTGGCAATCCAACATAAACTTTACGAAACAGGGGATAGGGCGGGAAAACTGCTGGCGTGGCTGGGACGGAAGGAAATAGAATCACGCTGGGTACGGTCCATCAAGGAACATGAGGTCACCCACACCACCCCTGAGACCATAGCTGGAGCCTTTGCACGATACTATACAACATTATACACAGCCCACACCCAGGCTGATGAATCACAGATACGCCGATACCTTGAGGGCATCGAGCTGCCCTCCTTAACGCGGGACGAAGCAGATAGCCTAGAGGGTGAACTGACATTAGCGGAAGTGACTGAAGCTATTGGCCGACAGAAACCGGGTAAAACTCCAGGGCCTAATGGCCTTCCGGGGGAAATTTTTAAACTAAATAGTGCGTTGCTGGCGCCCCATCTCCTTAAAATGTTCCAAGAAGCCAAGGATCAGGGGATCCTGCCTCGAGATCTTCGGCTCGCCACGGTTGTGGTCATTCACAAGGCGGGGAAGCCCCCAGAGGACTGTGGGTCCTAACGCCCCATATCCCTTCTTAATATTGAAACGAAGATCTTGGCAACCATTTTGGCGCAACGGCTTCTAAAAGTGATTCTCTCCCTGGTCCATATGGACCAGTCGGGATTCATGCCAAAGCGCGCCACCCGGTTTAACTTGAGGTGTCTCGCCAACTGGATTGACACGGTTAAGGGCCGGGATAGCCCCCACTTGCTTCTCTCGCTTGACGCGGAGAAAGCTTTTGACACGATACACTGGCCCTTTATGTGGTATACCTTGGAGGCGATGGGCTTTGGCCCCATCTTCCGAGCATGGCTGACGTTGCTATATAAGGCTCCGGAGGCAAGGGTTTGGGTCAATGGCACTCTCTCGGATAGCTGGCCAATACAACGTGGTACACGACAAGGCTGTCCCCTGTCTCCACTCTTGTTCGCTCTCATTCTGGAACCGCTGGCTTGCGTGGTTCGTACCCGGCCGGGGTTGGGGGGTTTCCGCGATGACTCATGCCTTTCAGATGTAGAACGCATATCTCTTTATGCGGACAACATATTGCTATATATCCCACAACCCGATGAGACACTCCCCCACATACTACAAGTGTTCGAAGAATACGGCTCTTATGCGGGATACAAGATTAACTGGACTAAATCCATCCTTTATCCGGTGAGTGGCGAGGTGGATCCCCAGTTATATCCGAGTTGTCTGAGGATATCTACGGTGGGGTTTCTCTATCTGGGACTCTATATCACCACCGAACCGGAGGTCCGCCTGGATCGTAATATTAGGCGAGTACTGGTAAATTTCCAGGCAGATGTGAAAAGGTGGAGGACGCTTCCTTTAACCATTATGGGTAGAGCCGCCATGTACAAAATGGTAACCCTGCCCCAATTCCTCTATGTGTTGCAAAACACATATCACAAAATCCCAGATGGTACCTTCGCCGCCATAGTCAGTGAGCGGCACACCTCATCGTGCTCAACGAATGGAATCATGCGCCTGCTGACCATCCCACATACAGACTGGAAAGGCTCCAATTCCAAGTACGTACTCACATACACTACATATATGGGGGTTCCGGAGCCACACGCCTCCTCCCAGCAACCCAACGGGTAATAGCGGCGTGGAAGGGTGCAGAAAAACAGATGAAATGGGAGGGAAAACCTACGCGAGAGACCCCTTTGTGGGAAGGCGCCAGACTGACCGAGCTCAGGAAACTGAGAGGATTTGGAAATTGGGACCTCATAGATATCTCCAAAATAGGGGACCTACTGGAGGGGGGCTCCCTAGCCTCCTTCGCAGTCCTACAGGCTAGATACCAGCTTCATGACTCCCAAGCTTACGCATATCTTCGACTTAAACATGCCTGGCACGCTCAAGGGCTGGTTGACGCGACGCTGCCAGAATATGCCCCACTAGAAGGCAGGCTCTTGCAAGAAGAGATCCAGACCCAGGCGATATCCCTGACATATAAAACACAATTGAATAATTTCCCAGACAACCTCGGACCGCTGCACGCTAAGTGGGAACTCACCACGGGTCCCTTAGAAGATATAGACTGGGAGGCGGCCCTCATGCACCCGCGCGAAGTAGCGATTAGGCTGCGGCTGCGCCTTATACAATACAAGATCCTGCATAGATCCTACTTTGACAGGGCACGCCTATACAAGATGGGAAAAGCGGAAGACCCAAATTGTCTCAGATGCCATGTGGAACACGGTACGTACATACATACCCTATGGGAATGCAGACATATTTACACTTATTGGCACACGATCCGGGATGAACTAAGCAATATATTAGAATCCCAATTAGAGTTGGATGCAAAATTCTTTCTACTAGGGATCCCCACAGATGTTGACCTACCACGCCACAAACTCCTTCTGGCTAATTTAGGATTGGTGGTGGCCAAGAGAGATATAGCCAAATACTGGGGGGGCCAGCAACTTCCCACGCTAGCGGAATGGAAGACTAACATGGACCTGTATATGGGAGCGGAGAGGGTGGTTTATAAGGCAAGGGGCTGTCCACGTAAATTCAGGAAAATATGGAAGCCCTGGATAAAATATTACAAACTGGAGTTGGGCACAGAAGGAGGAAGTCCTGATCCTCCGTGCGATAGGCCAGAACTGGGTAACCAACAGCAATCATGCCTAGTCCATACCTGAACGATGTGATTGTAACAGAACTATCTGAATGCTTAATTAACGATGTTTTTATTGTGGCTTGCTTTTTCCCCTTGATGGATCTGCTACACGTCCCTTCGCACATTTATGTAACTCAGCATTTGACCTTGACTGCATTTCATGTACCAATGACTCCTTTTCCAATGTTTACGTGTTGTTTTTTATTTCATAAACTGAAAATAAAAATATAAAAAAAATAAAAAAATAAGGATCTAACAGAATCTCCTTGGAAGCAATTTCCCATCGTATTTTCTAGAGACCATTCTTGAAAGTGCTCCAATAGGATTTGCCCTCTCCTGTAAGTAGGATTATTTAGGTATTTATTAATTTTGGGACGCTTGTAAATCGCTACATGCCACATGTTTTAGCAACCTTCTGATTTTGCTAATATATGTTTCCAGTCTTGGAAACATTAGAAGGGTCTGCCATAGGGAGGATCCTTGGAATGGAACCACATTTCTTGTAGTGGAATGTCTGAATAGAAAAAAGATTAAGGTTTATAGATTTTAATTTTCTGAATGGATTGTATAGAATAAAGGATTTAGTCAAATAATTGGGGTGATCAACTATGTAAAGCTTTACGGATAAGAGAGTGGGATTTGAATTTTGCCCTTTCCTTTGCTCTACACCAGTAAAGGAGCTTCACAGCAGGCAGGATATGTGAATAGCAGATAAAAATAATAGAATGTTTTCTAAGGGACGAAAAGGTTTCTGATTTTTCAAAAGTCTTATGACATATAGTAATTAGCAAGATTTGATAGTTCGTGTAACTCACATCGCACGGACAATGGGGCTTCTTTGAACCTTAGTCTTCAATATTCATCAAAGCCTTAAACACCTCTTAAATGTACATTTCCATAGGCTATTACTGGCAATCTTTCACTGCCTGCCCTTTTTCAATTTTGTCTTGTACAGTTGTCCAGTGCTTTCTCTTATTTTCCCTGACCTTTGTTTTATTCTAAGTTTTTGCACTCACACATTAGTGTTTATAGTGAGTTGCATAAAATTGTGTTAAATGGTTGAATCAATTTTTATTCAATGTTTTTGCTTCAAAGTCCATAGTTGTTTGCTTGGAATCAGCATCAAGCATACCGCTAAGCAGTTTAACATAGGGCCTCTTTGTTAACATAGCTCGGTTCCTCTCACAATATTGTTCTTTCTTTCTTTTCAGGCCTGCTCTCAGAGCCATCCATTCCATGCCACTGCTTTTTTTTGTTTTGTTTTTTAATTGGTGACCTAAATATAGGTTACCTATGGATACACATTTCTTTGTATTTCTGATTGGTTCTGTACAATTTGATTAAATAAATGCATTTTTATTTCTTGTTTTATGCATGACCCTGAATCCCCAACTACCATTAGAGGTTATTCCTTTATCCATTTAGTCGTTATCGACCATGACTTCTGGCTGCCTTTATTTGCTTATGTTTTTAAATCCTGTACTTGGGTCATGGGGTGGCTGGTTCATAATTTGGTACTTTCTGTATTGCAGATATTGGGTACTGAATTGATCCATGTCTACTTTCCTTGCCATATTGAATGCTTCAAAATGTGCATTATTTGTGTATAAAGAGTTAGGTTTTTTTGTAGGGTTTAGTGGGGTAGGGGTCCTGCCATATATCTGAAAAGCTTCCACAGCCATGAATTACCCACCTCATTTAGAGGTGTGGGAGCTGCAATGCTTCAGATGTCAGAGTCTCAGTTGACTGCCATGCAAGGCATGATGCCCCAGGCAGAAAAATAGAAATTGCTGCCTTGTGAAGGGAGAAAACTCACCTTTTAATATTATGATACTGCAAATGAAAAATGTCCAACTCCCACCATGAATTGGCTGATTGACAGCATTTGTTTTTTGATTAGGTGTTTCCACTATGATGGCAGGAATGTTTCCATCAAAATGATCCCTACCGTCATGGCAAGTGACCTATGGGTGGGAAGACGCAAGAGTCTTCGCTGCACCTGTGTGCTGGAGGGCAACTCACCGAGATCTAAATGAAGTGGCTATTCTGTTATTGATTTCAATCTTATAGAATTAAGGATGTGTAACAATTTCACATACTTTCTTTGTAAATGGTTAGCTATTACCCATACAGGCACAATTAAATAAAGATTTTCTATAAGTACTCCTCTGGGCCCTGCTTTGAATTCCATGGTGCAAGCGATGTGTGATATGTGATATGTGAGGATGCTGTCAGTGATATTAAGGCACTACTCAATATAGCAGGTGCCTTTGAATATTATAGTCTACTGCTAAACATCCTTGGGCACTGCTCAATACGCCTGGGTGCAAAGCCACATGGCAGCAATAGTCATTCACTTTACATGCTAAGGTGCGTCAATATGATGAGATGATTTTCAACAGGACATGGTTCTGTTTAATATTCGGCGGTACTGCTCTATATTCCATGGCTTTGCAGAATATCAGGATACTCTGCAGTATCCAATGCTTTCTACTGACATCCGACTGTTGCTAAATGTTTCAGGATGCTACTCAAAGTGTGAGGGCGCTACTTGATGTGCCAAGGTTCTACCGGTAAACTAGGTGTGTGTCGCAGATGAGACATATCATTCTAGAATGCTGCTTAACAAGCCACTGTGGAATTTATTACACTGGAGTTTAGTCTCTGTCATCCTATTAGTAATCTCACTTTTGTGCTCTGAAGTTACTACTGAGTGTTTGCTGCTGCACTTTTATCTTTGTGTTTCCATACCGTCTGAAGATCATTCTACACGTATGGGTCGTGCAAGCACTGGATGGAAAGGATTATTGATTATACAGGAGCGGGAAATGGCCTTTACAACACAGGCTGAGCCTCACGTACCGTTTCCCCAGGCATGTGTGATAAAGGAATGCGTTGTTAAGACTCATTCGTTGTTTGGGCAGCGTTGAAGAGGGATGCGTTGTTTAGCCTTGTGTGCCTCTGTTATAGAACCCACAGGAGCTCCCCAAAGTAATAACCCTCCCTCACCCACGTTGTTCTACTGCCACAAATACCCGTGTTTACTTTTGTTTTTACAGCCACTTCAGACTACTTGTTTTGGCCACACCAACATCCAATATAAGATGAAAAGTGGTTTGAGGGAGATCATGACCTGTCTGTCTACAGACAGAGAGCTGCAAGAGAGCAGTAAAGACTCTTAAAGAGAAGGTGCTACTCTTCTATGGAGGCAAAGTCTCTGTGAATCAAGGAAAGTACCTTCTGGTGTATAGGATTCATAGAAAAGCATGTGCATTACAGGTATGCTCGCTGGTGACACAAAAGGGACACACACGTTTCAGGCTGTGATTCACAACAATGTAGTGTTTGAGACTGCAAAAAGGCAAGTTAACATGTATGATAGCATTGCTCCTCATCATGTGCACTTTGTGACTCATAACGATTTGGAACAAAGAAGGGTTTTGAACAGGGCCTGCCCGACTCCTTATGAGTCTCAATTCTATATGTCAATGGTTTGTGAACACAATTAGATACCAAAGCCATAAAGGGATGGTATCCATTTGCAAATTGTAACCAGTACGTGAGGGTCAGTTTCAACTTTGTGAATGTCGGCTGTCAAAAATGAGGGCATCAGGCAGCGATCGAAGGCAACACTGCATGCTCTTCCAATGCCTTTAAAAGAATGCCCCTTTTTAGGTCTCGCTCTGACTCTGAGCGAGACATTTTGTAGTGTGGTTGCAGAAATGCAACCACTCTTTTTGGCTGGCATCGAGTGTGCGGTTACGCGCACAATGACGAGCAGAGGCGCCATATGGCTTTCCTCTCTCGTCATGGTGCGCGCACATCGAACACCATTTGCCAGCCTGCTTCGCAATCCCTCCTCCCTTCTCCCCCTCCCTTTTCGGCAGCTTTGATGAAGCTCCTCTGCTGCTGGCATTCCCCCCTCCCTTCTCGCCCAGCCCTTCTTGTCTTGTTATATGTGGAACGGCAGTGTAGGGCTTTCGTGGTTTCTCACATATGTCTGGATTTCCTTGTTCCCAGGTCATTCTAAAAGCATTCTGTGGACTATTACATTTTTTAAGTCCTTGTTCTGGTTGGGCAGCGTGACAACGTTTTGGTAATCTCTCAAGTCTTTTCTATACGTTTCCGCCATTATTAAGAGGCACTGTGAGAAAATGCACGTTTTTCAGAGCTCCCCTCACTTTAGGTTTCTGTTGGAATTTTGATTGTGGGCAGTGTGAGGCTACGATTTAGTCTCACTGTTCGTGTCCTCTTTCCCTGGAATATGAAGTAAGAATTGCTACACCTAACTGGCTACTTGGCTTTTAGACGGGCTACAAAGTGCATCAGCCGCATAAAAGTTGTGTCACATGTAGGCTGCAAACTGCACTTACACCATCAGCATGTGCGGCTGAAAAAACAGAACTTCATGTCCACCACTGTGGCCTGACTGGCTGTAAATTCAAGCACTAGTCAGACGTGAAGAAGAAACTGGCGCATAAAAAACATAATTTTATTCATGAGCTAGGCCATTTCTAAGGGTGCCTTATAGCTCAGAAGGCTAGGTGGATAATATGGAAAGTGCCAAATGTTAAATATTAATTATAGTATAATAGACCTCTAGAAATCCCAGCCTAAACTGCTGGTAAATTGTCGATTCTTGCATTGGGGTGCTGTTAAGAACTTCTGGAGGAGACCTTTTTACACAGTTTGTAGGGACAGGTCATGGATATGCGGATACAAGCACTTCCTACAATCATTAATTTGAAGCCCCAGAGATCAAGGATATCTATTAACATCCATTTCAGGAAGCATGTTTCATCAGGGTAGGTAAGTTTGTCATTTTGCTTTATTTTTTCACTTAGATTACAATCCATCCATTTAATGTAATGACAAATGCATCCAACACATTTTTTCAAGGCCAAGACCTATGGACTTTATCAATGCTGTAAATAATATTTTCCCAATTAGAATTATGAAAATCAGCTTTCAAAATAAAGATGTTTATTGTTTGCCGCACTACACAGAGTTCCAGAGGAAAGCTGCAGATAAGGTGACTTGTATACACGATCTCTTAAAATATATTTTTATTACTTTTAAATATATTTTTTAATGACTCTGCTTTTACTTCTTTTGGGAATTCCTCATTGATGCTTTTCAGGCAGCCAATTACATATCCGCAGGGGCTATTTACCTCTAGTTTTCACCTACCAGCTGACAGAGCTAGCCGCTTGCTCCCACTCCTCCCCAGCCCACCGCAGCACTTGCATGCTGATTGAGTGGAGGGAGGACAAGTAGGTTTACTCGCTTCCGTTTTGCCATTTTTAGACGCCATCTTGGGAGAGAGACTGTCTAGTTTCTTGCTCAGGCTCATTTCCTCCTAGGATAACAAGCATTTGCAATGCAATAGGTCTCACAATTGCGAGATTTTAACCTATTGGCATTGTAAATGACAATGCCTTTTATTTATGTGTTTAAAAAACCTGCAATAATAAAAGGCATTGTCATTCACAATACCAATAGGTCAAAGTTTCTAAAATGCGAGACCTATTGCATTGTAAATGCTTGTTTATTTTTTGATGGCGCCTGTTGTATCCTCAACAGCTCTGGATCACACAAATGACCATGCCACACACACAGAGCTCTGCTTCATCATGCAACCGTTAACTGAACTCACTACCTCATGAACTTTATTGACAACACTCAGAGACACCCAGATACATCCCAACTGATTACATAACTTTGTAAGGAGTCCAGCAAGGACCGCAAGGATCCTATTGCACATGATCCCACGACACTACAGCAGCCATTGTCCCTGTTAGAAACAGCAGCCATTGCAGGCCTTCAGTCCCTGTATTCACAGACATTCAGCAGAATTTGTAAACAGGATCCCTGCCTCATTACTATTAATGCTGCAGGGATTCTGGGACCCTACCAAAATCCATTTTTGCACTCTGATGTTTTAGTGCAGACATTGCAGCACGAAAATAATCTTGGATTGCATCATCAATGTGGCGCAAAGGTTGAATCTGAAATGTAACCTGATTTGTGTGCTTTTGGCAATAGAAACCATAAAATAAAATGCAGGTCATACTACAAGGTAATGCAAAGGTATCTTCAAAAGTGTTGTCCTGTACTGGAATTAGGGGGAGGGCTGAGTTTTTTACAAGCCTACCAACTTAGTGGAATATAAGAATATGAAGTGAACTTGTCAACTAGATAAAGGTTAGCGAGTGTCCTTACTTGTGTTGTAATAGTTATCATTGTTGTTAACATTTCATAATAAAACATAAATGTAAAAAAAAAACATCAAGGTGTAATGGATGTGGTGAAGTGGAATGTAACTCTTAACTGAAAGTAGTTGTCGAAGAGGAGCAAAACTTCTTTGGCAGAAGTCTTTACACAAAGATTAGTTTGAGGATTTGAATTTGAAGCCTTATAGAAGGCAGCCTTCTCAATAAGAGATGATAAGGATTGCGGTAGACAGAAAGCAGAGTGAGTGATGATGTTTTGCCAAACATAGTTGCAGAAAAGAAAAGGGCTAAGAAAATAGCTATTGAAGAGCAGAAATTGGGTTAGGGTGCATCAGTAAATTAACATAGATTGATAGCAGTTGGAAGTTGATGAACATATATGGAAGTGTAAGGATGCAGTGTGCATGAGATTACTACTGCGAGCACAGTAAAATGATAACCATTCTAGAAGTAACATTTTTGGTATATATTTCTCTCATGATCGGCAACCCTTGCTCACCTGTCTACGAAGGGTGGACACAGAGACACACTTCTCCGATCTTGCGCTACACGAAATGCAGAAGCAAAGCCAAGACAGACAACATGTTCCAGAGAGCCACAGGAATCTCACAAGATTTGCAATGGTGTCAGAAATCCTGGATTAACAAAGTATACGTTTCTCATGTTTTAGAACATCCCTTGCCAGGGAATCAAGATATTTAAGGCCATATTTATCAAACTTTTACGCAGCGAAACGCAGCAAGCCACCTTGCTGCGCTGTATGAAAGGGCAGGAATGCGAAGTATTTAACATTATACGGTGCATTCTTGTCATTTCCTTGCACTAGAACACTTTTGGCTGCCTAGCGCCAATGCAGGCACCTTGTATCATGGTGCAAGGGTGCCAGCGTTGCAGGAAGGATTGTTTGTGTGCAGGAAGTCGCCTTCCTGCACAAAAACAATCTTTAGAGTCATTTTCCTCTTTTTTTATGTGCTGCAGAATGCAGTACACGTAGAAAGAGGAAAAAATGAGGAGAACGATATTTCTCCTCATTACTGTTCACCTGGGGAGGCATAGTATTTTGACACATTCCCAGGTTTACCACTAATGATAAAACCGGGAATGTGCCAAAATCCATGGGTTGATCTGTGGGAGCACCCACCCTCAAACCATGGAACACCTCCCTGGGGCAGAGTAACATAAAGCAGTGATTTGTGCCACCTTGCGTTACTCCAGATTTATCACACCATGCAAGGCCACACAAGGTGGCCTTGCGTGGCTTGATAAATCTGACCATAGTGTTGCATCACCCTAGCGCCCCCTTTTGTGGTGCAAGGGCGGTGCACCACTGTGATAAATCTGGTCCTTGCTGCAGTCAGACCCTTCTTGTCAGGAGATTGGACCTCAGTATGCTTTCATCTGGAGTTGCCAACGAGCAGCAGATACAGAGAAGTATTCTGAGATCACACTGGAGAGGATTTAAACTTTAGTTTGCATAATAGTTCTGGAGTCATCCTTTTCCAAGGATTACGACCTCTAATCACAGACATTTTAAGTGAATGTGGGAAATTGCCCGGGGTCCCCACCTTCCAAGGGGCCTTGTTATGAAGTGATTGGGACATGAAGATGTTTCTCTTTATCTCAGTTGCAGCTTTTTTACCTCTGGCTCTCTCTCTCTCTACCTATCCCTACATCACCATTCTGTACGTTTCTGTCTCTCTTTCTCTACATCACCTATTTCCTGTTCTTTCATTCCTCATTCTCCCTTCCTTGCTCCTCTTTACCCTTCTCTGTCTACTCATGCCTCCCTCTTACTTACTCTAACCTTCCTCTGTCTATCTTTCCTCTTTCTACCTTTCCCTGCTCAACTCGGAGACTGATTCACCCAATTTGCCCCCTCTAACTTCAACGGAACCAGGACACCCTGCTGTGCCCAGGCACCTCAGGGCTGCGCTTAACAGGTCGATCCTCTTTTCCTCTGCTTTGGTTTCTCATAATGTGTTTTAAGTGATTTAAAAAAACAGTTTTTTATGTGTTGCATGTTGAACTGCTGACCATATTTTGTGCTGCACAAAGTCACTTTATTTTGGGCTCCTCTGCGATTGCTCCACCTCAGTTTTCATACCTGCACTGATCTGCTTATTTAGCACTTCATTGGTTTCCCAGGTCTGCCACGGCTCATGCCATTGAGCGGAGGGAGCCAGCACAACATAAGGAGGCTGCCAGCACAACATAAGGAAGCTTGGAAAGACTACTGCGACTTCCATTTTATAGCATGGTCGGCGGTCTAGCCTTCCGAAGCTCTAGGGCTACTAAAGAGGCTTCCTGGCATGGATGTGCCATGCTTAACAGGTCACTCCTCTTTTCCTCTGCCATGATTTCTCATAATGTGTTTTAAGTGATTTTATAAAACTGTATTGTTTGTGTTCCATGGACTGAACTACTGACCGTATTTTGCACAGCACAACGTCACTTTATTTTTGGCTCCTCTGCGATCACTCCACCTCAGTTTCCCCGCCTGTACTAATTTGCTTATTTTGCACATCGTTGCTCCCTGGTCCGCCACGGCTCACGCCGCTTGAGCGGAGGGAACCATCCGACTTGGAAAGATTACGGGGCATATTAGCAAGAAGAGGCGATAATCATCGCTAACCCTGCTTAGCGTGATTTTTTTTATCGCCGGCTATCGCTGGAATATATCGCCACGCTAACGCTGTATTAGCAACGATTAGCGCTATGGCGATGAATATTCCAGCGATAGCGGGGAAATGGGCCAACATCGCTGAAAAACCAGCGATGTTGCATGGAGAAGGGAGAACACCTTGCTGATACGACCCTGTGGTCGTATCAGCATAATCCACCCCCCATGTTAGGTATGGCTAACACCTGCTATTTGCAGGTGTTAAATAAATGGCGATGACCCCGGTTAACGCGACTTTTCACGTCGCTAACTGGGGCCATGGCCACCTTGCTAATAGGCGATAGGCCTGTTAGCGAGTGTTTCCCAGGTTTGTTCGTCGGGAACGCCCACTTTGCATGTCATTAGCGATAAATATCGCTGACATGCAAAGCGGTGAAAAAACGGGCTCTAATGCCCGCAAACTGTCGCTAACTGCTGTTAGAGACAGTTTGCTGATAGGGCGATATAAATATCGCCGCTTTAGCGGCAAAAAGTGCCGCTAAAGCGGCGATAGTGCCCTTGCTAATATGCCCCTACATTTTATAGAGCAATCGACAGTCTAGTATTCAGAAGCTCTGGAGCTACGAAAGAGACTTACTTGCACAGATGCGCCACTCTTAACAGGTCGGGCCTCTTTACCTCTGCCTTGATTTCTCGTAATGTGTTTTAAGTGATTTTAAAAACTGTACATTATGTGTTCCATGAATCGAACTACTGACCATATTTTTCCCAGAACAAAGTCACTTTATGTTGGGCTGCTCTGTGAATGCTCCACCTCAGTTTTCCTGCCCACACTGATTTGCTTATTTTGCACTTCATTGATTTCCCTGGTCCACCACGGCTCACACCGCTTGAGTGGAGGGAACCAGCACAACATTAGGAGGTTTGGAAAGACTCCTGTGACTGCCATTTTATAGCACGGTTGACGATCTAGTCTTCCAAAGCCCTAGGGCTACAAAAGAGGCTTCCCGGCATGTACGCATGGCGGATGCACGCAGCAGGTTCACCAAAGTTGCGCAAAAGGCAAGCCCGTCTGCGCCCGTCTATGCCCGAACGCCACCAGCCGCTAGAAACCTTGCTCCTTTTTTTAAACAAAACAGGTAAGAAAATGCCTCTGATACATTACACCAGCTCAAACCTAAATGGTAAAAGGAATAAGTCTATCCTTTCTCATACCACTAGTCTGCTCTGCACTTCAGTTCTGCCTCTGGAACAGGATGGCCCTCATCCATGCAGATCCTAAAACTTTGTGTGCTCTCTCTCCACCCCCCAGAAGATCTGCAAGTTTCATAGTGATAATAATCCCAGTCAGTCAGAGCACACAACAGTTTCTTCTCTTCGGGGCTTAGCAGTAGAACCACCCCAGAACCTCAAAACAAACCAATTTCAGCTTTGTGTCATCTGTTGTAACGCATGGTCCATTCCCAAAAATGCAGTTGAATTATGGGAACTCCTTGCTACAGACAAACCTGATATCTGCTTTATTACCCAAACGTCGCTTCATTCTGCAGTAGTTCCCTGTATTCCAATAGCATTCCCCCCTGAAAACAGACTGATCAGACTAGCCAGAGAGGCCAAAACCGGTGTAGAAGTTGCAGTTGCACCGGTGTTGAAGTTGCAGTTGCCTTCTGCAGCCTTGCCAAAATCACTCTATTGGGTTCACTTCTTACTGACTAGGCGGAGCTCTGTGTTTTCAAACAGGAGACACATACAAATGTGATCTGGAAGGGTGCTTTAGTTTACCGCCCTCCGTGGTCCGAAAAAAGATTTCAGTAATAAACTGATTGAATGTCTAGCACCGCACATCCTGGCATCTGACAATTTCATGCTTGTTGGGGATTTTAACTACCATGCAGAACTGGACTCAGATCCAGAAAAAGTACGTCTGCTTTCAGACTTTGAATCAGTAAGACTCTATCAAAAGGTCTCATAGAGCAGGTCATACTTTGTACCATATCTTTACCAATTCACCTAATCTACAGGTAGAATCTCCCATCCCAATGGTCTGGGAAGACCATTTCTCCATAAACATAAAGCTCCTTAATCCCTTGTACCTGGCTCAAAAACTTGAACTATCCAGTGGGGTAAGAGCCTCAAGAAGCGCCTCTACCTTCCTCCTGAAACCACTCATTCCTAACAAAAAGAGAACTTGTCACAGAGCTTTTTCAGGCGCTGTCCCAAAGATATGGAACTCCCTTCCACCGGAAGTACGCAGAATCTCTTCAGTGACAATGTTCAAATTGGAAGCCAAAAGATTCCTAAAGAACAAATTCTTACCCTAAGAGGGATAGGCTTCACTTGCCTGTTTTCATTGTATCTACTACCATTGTACCACAATTTGTTACGGCTCTTCTTTACTGCATACTCTGACCCTCACTTGTCGCCCGCCGACACTTGCTGATTGTGCTACCCTCCTGGGTACATTTGTCCTGTAATCTGCGAATATATATATATATATATTTTTTTTTTTTCCTTTTTTTTTTTTCCTTACTTGATGTGGATATTGCATTTATGTCCTTCCTTCCATCATATTGTAAAGCGCTCTGATATCCCTCGGGATCTTGTTCGCGCTATATAAAACTTTATAAATAAAAATAAATAAAATAAATATAGGACAGCAGCACCTAAAA